>VWZY01005342.1:178341-254160 GCA_013399075.1 Chloroceryle aenea
TCTCCAGCTGTCACATTCTTCAGCAACTCGGGTTTTCCTTTTAGTAAGAGGAAATCATTGTCTCTGATAGGGAGAATTGTTAGGATTCTACTAGGCACTGTACAGGCAAACAGTAAAACACGGCATGTGCTCCAGAGAGCTTTCCCTTCAGATAAGCAGGGGTGATGGGGATCAGGAGAGAGGCAGGAGGGGGGAATGGTCTCCCCAAAGTCACCCTGTGTGTCAGTAAGCAAAGGTTTGTTGTTTCACAATCCCAACCCCCAGATGTGTTCCACTTCATGTTGTTAAATCTTCCTAAGTAAATCAAACCTTCCTAGAAAAGGTAAGTGTAGCCTGTTTAAGGACGCTTTGAGGGAAGACTGCTGTGGCTGCTCACACAATATGGTCGCTATCTCTGACATTTCCGTGGCCGGGGAACCCGGTGAATATAATGTTACTCCATTAAACTTCATTTAACTTTGCTCTTCCTTCAAGGAGTGTTATCTAGTCCACAATCTGAGGTTCAAAGTTTAACTGCAAGTCTTTTACTGTAATCATGCAAGGTACTGACACTGCAAAGTGTAGGCAGGGGGTTGGACGCTCCAAGAAACAGCAGCGTATTGAGATTGCTCGGGGAAACAGTTACTACCTCAAGGAGCCTGGAACCTCTGCGTGGACCCAGTTCTCTCTCCTGCCTTGTTCACATCCTCCTTAAACAGCTCCATCTACGGCCTCGATGCTGAATTTCCTAACAGTAATTTTACCCGAGGCACTGTCTTCCCTAAATCAACAGGCCAGACTGATGGATGAGAATTAGAAGCTCGGCTTCAGTGAAAAGCTGTATTGCTCAGAGTGGGATTTACATAAACTCTGCATTAAAAAAAAAAACAGTATTTGAAGTTTTATAACAAAGCAGGGAAACCCCCCCCACTTTCAAGCTTTATGACAACCTTATGAATATGCAAATTTGGGCCCAAAGACAATCTACTGGTTTACAGTAAATATCGAGGCATAACTGCGGAGCATTAAGTGGCAGATTGAGGTCCATATTCATTCCTTTTTGATTTTTTTTTTTTAATACAACACTTAGAGACCAATTTCACTGTAATGCACCAAATCTATTGAGTATTCTGGTCAGCTGATAGCATTTTTAAATCATACTTATTTTGGCATTTCTTATTGAAAGCAATAGAAGAGCAACCAGTGGTGATAAATTTGTTGGTGGAAAGCAGCCTTGCTTGTCATGGTTGTAGACTGTTGTAACTAGGGCAAAATTACACTATAAATTTCTAGATTTATAGTCCTTTTTATTGTTTCTTTTTTCCTCTGGTAGTGACCAGCTTTTCATATCCTACGTGCAGGAGTGTCCTGTGTTCTGTCGAGAGAGAACTGCTATGCAATCTGTGGTTACTGCACATCACTGTGGGATCTCACAGGGGGAAAGGTGCCTTCTCTGAGTCTGTTCACCTTGGCTCATGTTCCTCAGCCTCATGAAAATCAGGGGTGCAGTTGGAAAGTTGGACTCCGTTCTGTACCGTGCTGGATACAGGAGTCTGGTTACTGCAGCGCTCTGAGCTTTCGTTGTTTGTGGCTTACAAATTCTCTACACCTGATATATTTAATAGCATGCAGTTGGTTTTATTTTGCATCTTAATCAGATAATATAATTATATACTTTGTTCTGAGTCATCATCTACATATTTTATCTGCTGATAGCTGTTTGATGTTTGGACTCCATCCAGTACTAATGGCACATCTATGCCTGTAGGATTTGAGCAATTCTTGGATAATTATGATGATTCTCACAAAATCCCTACAGGGGCTAAGGTAAGGAATTAGGCTTCTTTTCAGCCTGCGCAGCAGGACTCCTTAGGAAGGAGGTCACATAAAAAAAAAGCTTTGTGTATTTAATAGGCAGGTAGATAAGTGGATTTCTCAAACTCATCACCGTGATACAGACCCTGACCACCTCGGGTAACTTTGAACAAATCCACAAGATCTCAATTAATGTTTTTAGACTGTGACCCACGACCGGGTGAGGAGCTGATATTTAAGCCAGAATTAGAACCTAAATCCCACTGCCTGTTCTACAGAAGGCCCCATTTCTCTGTTGTTAGCCCCAGTTTATTCCTTGTAGACCTCCTGTGCGGACTGAGTGCGAGTGCTGTGTCGTGATGTATTTATCAGCAGGACAAATGTTGTCGTGTGTGGTTTGTTTTTTTCCCTCACTCATCTCTCTTACGCTGCAGTCACTGCTTGGAAGCACAATTATGTTGCTGTTATGCAAACAAAAAGCTGCACCCCAGAACGGCGCACACGGAGAGCACACGTTACCAGCAGATTTGATTTGCCGTGGTACTTTAAGATCAAAAGCATTATCCTTCTTTTTATGAATTTTAAGCATGTGTAGCTCCACCAAATTAATGACGTTGCTGCGTTCACTGTGCTGACACTGGTGTTGGTGATGCGTGTCCAGCGTGGGGGATTTATCTGCGTGAGTGGAGCAGGTCATGGATCAGTCGCTGCTGCACCTTTCTGTTCTCCTTTGAAGAGTGGGAAAGCGAAAATTCCTATGCTCTTTAAGTTGTAACCTCTGAGGATTTGTTGCATGTGAGGCAATAAGCGACTGCTACAATTGACTAAATGCCACAGCACAGCAGTTTATTTTAATTATGCTACAAAGGAATGAATATTATTGTTCTTACAGTACAGCATAACAAGGAAAGAAGAAAATTGTATCCCCTCTCTCTTTGAGAGGTTAGCAACACTATATCAGTATATTGCTTATCATGGTGGTTTTCAGGGCAGCAGAACCCAGAAGGAAAACATGATGAGGAACCAATTTAGAGAGGCTGTGCAAAAAAAACCCAACCCAAAACTCACCCTAAAGAAAAAAATATATTAAAAATTCACATTGCTTTTCTGATTTGGGGCTATGACTGGTTCTGGTTTCATTTACCAGTGTCTGCAGGAGGGACTATTGGGAAAAGTAGTAGCTGTAGGTTAGCTGGTTTGGGGTTTATGGTAGGTTTAGCCAGAAAGGGTTTGGATGGAAGGTCTGTCGATGGAGGTTGCTGGTTTGCTGGTATGTTGAGGACAGGCCCTCCTTTTACCTCTGAATTCCGTGCTGTAGCATTCGGCGCTTATCTTGGTTTGCCAGCCACAAACAACAAAAAATCCTGAGTCAGGTCTCAAAAATGCCCTGTGAATATAACAACTCCTTCATTTCTTGTGGTCATCCTGCTCTGAGCCTGGAGTGTGAGACTTGGGCCAGGTTTCTGGGACCTTTGCCACCGTGGCGCCATGAGATGATGTTTCCTTTCGGAATGAAAACGGAACATTTCACACAATTTCATGATAAGAGGAATGAATTTTTATGAAGAACGTAGAGAGGGAAATGCCTTTGCTGGAGATTCAAAATATAATCTCTAGGATTGACAATTTTAGATCAGGAGGAGTTTTAATTTAGGGTCCCTGCTCTGAACACTTTGCCATTTCTTCTCCAGGAAACAAAGCTGAGACTTTGTGACTGGTTCTGGCAACTCAATATTCTGTGCGGGGTCCTCAGTGCAGGTACAGTCACCTCAGGACAAGGACTGAGAGCAGAACGCAACTTTTCTGTGCCTGGGGCAATCTACCATCTTTTAGGTGATTTGGGCTCTGGGGTTTTGCGGGGGTTTAGTTTCGGTCTTAGTTCTTCTCAGAGCTGTGAGGGAAGTGTCTGTCTTAACAACAGATTTCCCGATGAAAAGCTTTACCCATCATCAGAACATACCAGCCTTCATACCATCTTGGGAATGAAAAGAACACAGGAAGCTGAGAGGGAAAAGTTCTCCAAATTGGCTTTTAATTGTAATTTTTCTCAACAGCGTAGTTTTACTTTGTCTCAGTGTCCTTAATCTCATTTGATTTCCTCTGTCTTTCCTGATACGCAGACATCGCTCCAGTTCCCTCAGCCTTGCACATGGAGCTGTTTACTGTGTCTTTCAGAAGAGTTTTCTATATAAATGATCTTCCCAAGAAATAAAGTGTGTTAGAGCAAATCCCTTTGTGGGCTTACACAGAAATCCTCTGGTCAGAAGGGAGATGGGTGTAGTGCTGGGTTTCTCCTCAGCTGTGTTCTTTCACTTTCCTGCCCGTGTCTGAGAAACATGCAAGTCACCACCAGCAAGTCCGTGAGATTTCCTGCGCGAGGAACAAAGATTCTAATTAGAAGGAAGGAGCAAGCAGCAGGATTTTGTGTGCCCTACATCGGCTGAGGCATATTTTATTGGGAAATAACCTGGTGTGGTGGATGAATATTGTCTAACATCGTATTTGTGTCTCATTCGTGCCTTCAGTGCACACATGAATGAAGGGATGGAAAACAAATACAGCATCTCCCAGAAGAGAAAGACAGAAGTGATTACCTCTGCATATTTTCATCAGAATTAATACAGAAACCTACAGGTTCCACAGAAATAACAATTCCAAGCAGCAGGCTTAACTAACGAAACCCAGCAGACACCTTTCTCCAAACAGACGGATGAAATCTCACCTGGTAATAACATCTCTCTTGTATTTCAGATTCACTCGGTAAGAAGCGGGTGAGATAGAAATCGATGAGATTGTAAAGTTTTAGGAAGTTGAGGGATTAGTTGGTTCCAGTCCTGAAGCCTTGTGTGCACCGAAGGGCGGCAAACGGACTTTGCATCAAATAAGCTTCTGTTCTGAGGCTGTCATTGGAGACTGGATCCCATGCTGGCCCCCTGCTTATACTAGGCAAACATTTTCAAAGGGCTCTGTAGTTAACAGGAGCCTCTCCTCCTACTTCAGAGATTTTAAATCAACATCCTTGTGCAGATTTGAAACAACCCTGACATTAGATATTGTATACTTTGGATGTGTCATGAACGTGTCTCATCTAAGGCTGAGCAATGTCGCTAACAGAGCACAGGCATTTCCTGATACCCATGAGGGGAAGAAACCTTTAAATTGAGATTTGCCGTGTGGCCCAAAGGGCTTGGACACGGACGTGTTGCACAGTAGTCACTTAGAAATTCTATACAAATAAAGATATTCCTCACCTAACTATGCTTACAAGTCCCAGGTGTCAGCTGCATAAATTTTTGTAGAGAAACTTAAGATTTTGACCTTTGGTATCCTAGCTTTGTCCTTTTGTGTTTTATTTAAATAGCATATGGGTTTTTTTCTGATTTCCTATGTCTTTTTAAAGTGTTTTATTTTCTAAATCAACCATATGGCTGAGCTTTCCCTGATTCTGCTTTTCTTCCTTGCTGTCTGCTCGTTCTGTGTGCTGAAGGTACACACGCACACGTGCGGTTAACAGGCAGGGATCATTTTTTGTGCAAAAGCTGTATTGTACCTACCAGTAAATGCAGCATCATGGATGCAGTTTCAGATGAAGCATCTCCTCGACAACAGTGGAATGGAACAGTGGTGGCCTTGCTCTCCAGGCACGGCGTGTGCTTTCTGTGATCCCGGTCTGTGACAGCATGGCAGGGAGGTTTGCAGAGTGGCTGTCATTCTTTTGGCCTGGTCTGTGGATAGAGACGAAGCAGTTTCTGTATCAGTAATAAATGGTAAATCCAAAGTGCTTGTCAGAAATACAGGATATGCAAAGCAAGTGAGAGAAGAGACAGCTCTAGAGCTTCAGGCTCCAAATCACTTGCCTGATTTTGGTTTTGCAGTGAAAAAAACCCCAGCAATAGGGGCCATTACTTTGTCATGAAATTACCACCTTGTATTCACATGTTCATGCTGCTGAGAGTCCTATTCTAGTACCATCTTGACCTGAGATTCAGGGTATCGTCCCTATAATAATATATATTAATAATTAACATTTACTAAGCTAGAGGGACATCAATTCAGTGGCAGAAAGAAGAGATACTAAATGTATTCTCCTGCCAGAGCAGTAGCTCACTGACATTTTGTGTCATCCATGGAGCTGTGTAGGGGCTCTTCTGGGCTGGAAACAGTGGCGACGAAGTTAGACAGCTCAGAGTAAAGGCTTTTTAATTGAAGTGGAAAAGGGAGCAATGAGAGTTGGCAGGGGCAGATGCTCTGTGCTGGATTCCTCCGCTCTGGCTGAGTGTGGCTGACAGGTCAGGCTGGGAACGAACTCACAAGAGCAGCAGGGTGGTTGGGAACCCACGTTCCCCTTCCTCAGTGCTGTATTTGCCGAGGTCAGGCTGCGTTCCCTGCTTGCCCTTTCCCTCTTCTTCCCAAAGCCAAGGGCATGGCCTTTAGCAGACATTTCCATCTCTTCTGAAGCCATCAGTGGTGTGGAATAGCCCCCTGGCTGCAATAGCTCTGGGGACTGAAGCTTGACATAACAGACCCCTGGGGAATGACAAAAAAAGGATAACAAAATCTTGTCTCAGGGAAGGTAATATTTAAGTAAATTATCCCAGCCTTTGAACTAAACCAGCTGAGTCTGTGGGCGATTTACTGTTCTCCAGCAACCACTGGTGACTCCACTTTCACCTAAACCGGAGTTAAAGACAAGCCTTCCCTTCAGTGCATTAATGTCTTCAAAAGAAAAAAGCTCTGTATTCAGCTTGGTTAAAAAAATAAAAACCTTTCAGCTCACCTTTAATATCTGCCAGAAAATAGAAGCCGGTTACAAAACATTCCTGGTACCTCTTAATTTTTAAATACGTGGTAAAATTATGATCCAGAAAACAGATTGTCAGGACTTGTACTGCGTGTTTCATAGCAAAGCATCGCAGCACTTATGACATCCAAAACTTTATTTATTCCGAGGTGCAGATGTTGGGAAAGAATAGAACGTGTAGTAGTGGAGGGGATCTAAGAACAGTATTTTCTCATCTCTGTTATATTAATCACTGTGGTGTCCAGGCACACTGCTGGCCTCTTTGAGCAGTAAATAATTCTCCTTCAGTAGCTGCAGGAGTTGTGTTTACTTTGACCTGGTCCAAGTCAGGAGTGAAGGGAGGGAAGTGGGAGACCATACAGAGATTTAAAGAGCTGTGAGCATGAGTCCATCGTTTGGGATCAAAAGAATGTGTATGATTTGTTGGGCCATTAGCAAATACATATAATGCACATTGTTTATTGTCCTTTATTTTTCAAATCCATGCCATAACGTGGCCACATTTTCTTAGGAATGCCTTCTTGTTTTTCCTCCTGTAACTCTTATGTATGAAGAGAGCTCTCCGTAAAAGTCTGCAAAGCCAAAGTGCTTTCAGATCTCGTTCTCACCTTTGCATCCCACCTAAGAAATTCCCTCTTTTGTAATTCCTTCAAAACAGTTTCAGTGCAGTTTAGATTACATGGCTGTTAAGACTGTTGCTTATAAACACAGCTCTCTGATTCTCATCTCCTGTTCCCCTCAGTTATGTGCTGCATCCAGGTAGGGTCTTTTTATCCTATGTTTAGTCTGCCAGTTCTTCAGCCTCAGGATAATGTTTTCATCTCATGTTTATACAGTGCCTAGCACAGCATTCACGAGGCCACTGTCATCGGCTGAAAATCTGCACGGCGTGAGAAGGTGGCAGTGTAGTGTGGAAATTGGAGTTCACACCAGAGAGAGTCGGAGTGTGGGGAGCATAAAAAGCCTGAAAGGAAAGCCTTAAGTAGTTTTTGTTGCTGTTGATGACATTATCATCTTTGCTGTTTGCTATTTAAGCAGTGATGATTAGGAGAGTGATCCAAAAGCCATGAAATGGACGTGTGCTTCCATAAGCAAAGTCCAGCAATTTACTCCTCAGTTATTTCCCTCACTTGCAGCAGGTAAAACACTCCCATAATCATGTTTTACCAAAGCTGTGGCTCGAGGTACATTAAACCAGTCATTTTCTCTGCCTTGATCTGGAGCATTCAATTTAATCTCTATCTTGTTAAGAACAAAATAATAATTAAAGGAAGAAGGGGAGGGGAGCTTAGTTTACAGGGCCATATCTGGCATACAGATGAGTAATCAGAGTGCCCTAAATGTGGTTTGCCTTCATCACTGCGAGATGACTAACTCTCATCAGACGTGTACAAACAGAGCACTACAGAGCTTTAACATAAAAACTGTCACTACCAACTCAAGGTGTTCAGAACAGTCACATCAAAGGAAAAAGCTCCCAGAGTGAGATCAGGAGCTGCACAGGCCACAGCCCGGCTTTCTTATTACACTGTAGTGCCAAAAAAAAAAGAGGCAAGCTCATTAAAGTTGCATTACAAGAAGGTAACAATAAAAGGTTTCATTATTCCTTTTCGAGTCTGATACCACCCCCCAGCCCCCTGGAAAAAAAGAATTAAGCTCAAAGAACAACAAACAGATGCTCTTTGAAATGAGTCTGCATTCAGAGGTAACGTGTGAGCAGTGGGATGTAGCAGCATTAAAGTCAAGGTGTGGAAAAAGAGACTCATTGGACTGGAGATCTCATACTGGGGGGGTGTGGGGGTGTGTACACATACTGGGATGGCCCTACAGATATTGCTTGTGATAAATAATTCACTTGAGATAGCAGAGAAAGATCACCCCATTATATCAGTACAGAGTAGAGTCACGAGGAATGTGCTTGCCCAAGGTGGGAAGAGAGAGATGTTCAGATTCTGCTCTGTGCTCAGAAACACACCTTCCAGATGTTTTCAGGTTTCTCTTTCCAGGAGAATCTGCTCAGTCATGGTGGAGCCCGCACCGCAGTTCGATCCTGCGGGGCAAGGAAGAGGAAATGCAGCTCTCTCTGTGCTGGGTCATTCTGGGTGGAAAGAGCAGGTGAAACTTGCAGAAGGGAGAGGAGAAAATGAAGGCAGGTAGAAACAACTGAGCAGCGGAGAGAGAGAGGAGGGAAGCCATCAAAACAGGGTCATAAGGACCCAGATCAGAAAAGCACAAAACCAAAAAGGAGATGGATTCTAAAGGCTACAGCACTTGCACATAGCTCACAAAATGGCACAAACAAATGGCGAGGAAGTACTTTTCTATAGAAGAAGAAAAGGTACCCAGAGTTAACTGAGGGACGTGCTCCCGGCGTGCAGACTTTGACTGCTCGGTTCAGTCGGAGCCAGCGTGGCTGACCTGCCTGGAGCGCGGTTCGGGGCAGGGGTTCGAGAGCATCTGCGCTTGCTGCCGGTATGAGCTGCAGGTTTGGGTTCCTGCTGCTGAGCTCGGGATGTCTGTGGTGTTTCTCTCGCCCACTTCTGCCACTTGATTCCTCGCTAGAAGCACAGCAGGGTCAGGGCAGTGTGCGTATGTGACCTCTGTGCAATGACCTGGGGGATCCCAGTCTAATCCCTGTTGGGGAGATGTCCAGGTCCCAGAAGCTTCTGCCCTCCTTTGGTGCTGAAAGTCAGGAATAAAGCCACAAACAAGTATTTAGGATTCTTTGAAGCAAAGTCAATTATAGTTTTGAACTTTAAACTGAGTCAACAGATTAAAAGATAAAACATTTCTATTTAAGTCTTTACCTGAATTTACCACCCTGAAACTTTTGGATATATATATATCTGGGATTTGTCATCAAGTACTTAATTAGAATCAAAGGTACTAAACCCATTGATCTCCAGTAAGACAATATTAATATTACCATATAGCTTTTATAATTAATTTGCTGCCAGATGAAAGGGAAACACTAGGTCCTTTTAGTGATGGTGATTAAAGCAAAAAGTAAACCTTTGAAAGCCAGATTTGCATGTACAACATGTTGCACTAATTCCAGCAGATCACTTGGAAATTGTTCGTATATTTGGAGTGACATTGCAGAGTTTTGGATAAAAGAAATACTGACTTGCAGGACTCTGTGCTGGGATATTGGAAGTTGTGGCGGTGTAGGGCTTGTGAAACTCACGTTCTAGATTAATATGCTTGTATGTTTTACTGCAGGGCAGGCTTTTAGCAAAAGGTGGTATTCACTCTAACAGCTTTATCCATATAAAGCCTGGGAAGGGAGAAGGGAGAGGTCAGTTGAGTCTCTAGAGGTTTAAAGTGGTTTTAGTAACTGGTCCAGCCTGGCTTGCTTTATCAGCCTGTCTATAGATTCACTCAAATCACTGAATAGCTGTCCTGAGACAAGCTTGATAATTTGAATTACTGCAGTGTACTGTCACTTGCGGTTTGAGCCCTCTCACCGGTATTTAAACTCCACTCAGGTTGTATCAAGTTAGGCACCTCTGTTTAACTATCACTTGTGAAGGCAATGAAACCAAATGATTTGCTTTAGATTTATACCGTGTCAGAATGATTCTGTCACTCCTGTTTTCAAGTTAGGCTTTTCTAGTAACAGTAAGAGACTTGAAAAAAATCCAATTTCAAGTTGAAAATTTGAAGCGAGGTGTGTAACTCTGCTCTGTACTCCTCTACACAGTCCATGTGTCGTGTGATAAGAAGAGGGATGTGAGGAAGGTCCAGTCACCTTTGCATCTGTTCCCAAGTTCTGTCACACTTCCCTCTATTCCCAAAGCACTTGATGCTGGATCAAGTGCAGTCAGTGAGCTTGCAGATGGCACAGAGCTTTCCTAAAAAGTGTACAGCTGGCACAAACCTGGCATTGTCTGCTCTGGTGTTTTGCAGATCAGTTACAACTGATACCAGTGAAAATCAAGCCACTGGGTTCGTATGACAGAGCATCCACTGAGTGGTAATGACCATGGAATATTCCCTGCTTGGAAGGAGTTTGTGTGACTGCACCAACCATTTAACAGCTCCATGAAATGGTTATAATGGTTTTCCTGATTCCTAGGCGCTGTTTGAGGCTTAATTAACGAATGCCTGCAAAGCACTTTAAGATCTTAGATGAAAGGTATCACAGTAGAGCAAATGTCATTAGAAGTGAAATATTTTGAAGGAAGAACTTTGTGGAGTGACTGAGTTTTGCCTGTAGCTGGGGTATCCAACTCATGCTAGACGAGGCCAGACCTGCTTCCTACAGACGTTTGTCTTTATGTTTCTGCCATGGTGTGGTTTGCATGTTTACAAGCTATCTTGTCTCTCTGCCCTTCGAGGAATAATTGCAAACCCTAATATTGGACTCAGAACATAATTTGACATCATACCGAAACACACTCTCAAAGGAATTCTCCTTCCAGCACTGGGTTTTCATAGTGATTATAAATTAGTCAAGTTATTTACATCTTTCACTCTCACTTCACTTAATGATAGTTAAATAAGAAACCCCTGCAAACTACTTTTCCTAATGTTTGATTTTCTTTGTATAATTATGCCCTAAAGGCCAGTTCTTTCTACTTAGTCTGCAGCTCTTGATGAATGCAGAAAGGACGGAGGGGAAGAAAATACCCAGTTCTTTATCCTGGGCTTTGATTTCCAGAAAGCCAGCTCGCATCTGCTATCTGCATATCCCTTACTCTGCTGATGCTTCTGGGTTGCAGTGAGGTGACGCCTGAGGCTGTAGAGAGGCAGGTTGACTTTTCAGCTTTGGATGTCCACTGGCTGGTCAAGGTTAGAAATAAAAATAAGGTAGCGATTTCCTTGTCTTTCTGTATTACCCAGTTTCTCAGGTGCAGAAATAATTCCTGCTGAGTTAACAGGACACTTGCATCCTTGCATAGTTTTTTTCTAATCTGTGTGTTTGCAGGAAAACCAGAAGCACTGAGGTGTTGGTGTAGAAAACTGAGAAAAATAATGATACACTCTTAAATTAATCTGCAAGTACCAAATATTCAGTTTTATTAATATTTATGCCCAGTGTGGATTTCTGAGCCATTATGAAAAAATGAGTTTCCCCTCGAACTAACTTACTGTCCCCTTGTTCAAAATTCCATCACAATTTTCAGGTGAGTTGATGGTACCAACAGTTGCTGCTTGTTAGAGAACCTTTAATTTCCCCCATTTCCAAATCAGGATGTCATTCTACTCCCTTCCTTCAGGTTCCTTTGACAATGTTGTCAGCAAGAACAGTTTACTGCTCCCCACCTGTACCACAGCCTGGAACTGAGTCCATCATTTATCCCCACCCTGATGATTCACTCGATCTTCCCCGTGCCAACTGAGCACCAAAATAGAATTCTGCACTTCCCAGTTTAGGAAAGCAAGGAAGGAAACAGGCCTTACCCATTTCTTTTAGGGGGTTATGTTTATCTGAAAGCCTCTTATTTGTCACTCGCATGACCTTCACTCTGCAAGAGTATAAAAGGACACAAGGAACAAAGAGACTGGTAAATTCAAGGCATCATCTTCATGGTGCAGTAAGGTCCCCTTGGCTGAAAGTCACTATAAGATAGAATTTTATGATCAGTGTGTTCCATATAAATACACTTTGAAGCCTCCTTATAAATCCCGTATTCATCTACCTGCAGCATACATTTGAGAGCCATGTTTGAAGTGCTTTCTGTTCAGCTTTTCTTTAACAGCACCAAGGAGTTTCATAATAGTAAGTGAAAAATAATTATAATGATGCCAATATTTGAAAACATATCATTCCACTTTTCCATTTCTTCAGGTAAGTGATTTATGGAACAATAATTAAATGTCAGGAAATGAATCACAGATAAGATACTGACATTTGATAGTGTTTTGTAAACAGACTAAATGAGTCCAGAGAGGGGTAGAAACTATTGATGTTTCCATAATGAAAAGCGAGTGTCCACCGAGCCTCTGGAAGGAGAATGTGCCACTGAGTGTAAACACAGGAGCCCAATCAAGGTGGGCTGTATCCGATTAGGGAAAGGAAGGGATTCAATTCTCGCTTAATTTAAATGTGGAGCTCAGGGGATGGATTCTCACCAGTTATTGCAGCTCCCCACCAGTGTAAAATAAAGGGGGGATCACCCTCCTGCTTTTGCTCCCCACACATTTGAGGAGGTATTCCTTAGAAAATTGAGAAGTGATTCAAGTAAGACCTCTGCCAGAACTTTGTGCATTACAGTTTTGCAGGAGAACTCTGGAAAAACTAGAGGGCAGCTGTTCTGATGGACACTTAGTTTACCTGAAAAGGATTATTCGAGTCTTGGCTGATAGTTATTTTTGGTGGCTGTCATTATTTTGTTGTCTGTTGGGGCACTGTGGGAGATACGTGAACAGAGATGCTGCCTGGACTGAAGAACTTGGAATATAAATGAAATGCACAGTGTGGAGGTTGTTACCAGCTTGACATGTGGCAGCACGTGCTGTGTAACAATGCAATAGGAATGTAAGGATTTGAACAGTTATCTGGAGTTTTATCTCATTGCCTGAATTGTTGTTTTACAGTAAACTAGTGTAGCAAGTAGGGTGTTTAATAAAGATGTGTTTTCCTACGGACTCTGCACTGGAGTGTAGTGATTAATCCATAAGGAAACAGGTGCTACGAAAACTGTTCTCTGAGAAATCCATTAAATTTTAACAAATGGCTTCATGGGGATGGAGGTGAAACTGTGAGGAGGATATCGAGTGTATGGGTGCAATTCTAGAAAGATGAGATTTAATTAAATGTGTGATGTGTCAACTTCGATGCCTTTCTGGGGTTGAGCCTCGCTGGGTAAGAACAATGGTATGACGCCAGAGACCTCTGCTGTGGCCACAGATCTTCTGAGGGCATGGCCAATTTTAAGCACAGGTTGACAACTCCACAAACACATTTTGGGGCACAGTTAGGACAAAGTACATCATTTCACGCATGCTGAATTATGTCCTTTTTCCTATTTGCTTTATTAATGTGAAAAAAGAAGGGGGGTTTCTTCCTGCTCTCTGTTGGGCTGTAAGCTTTGATGGTGAGTTTGTACAGTACATGGCAGAGTAAAGCCCTCACCTGGACATTTAGATGATGCTGTTAAATAAATGGCTATTTCGTGTTACTTTTGATCCAAACAGTGCTATATTTTAGCTTACAAAAAGCTTAAATTAAGAAGGGTTTTATGCAGCTGCGAGGGGATTGACGCAGCCGTAGATCTTCCGTGTGTTGAACTGGGGAGCAGCGCTCTCTGCCTCCTGCACAGCTCAAACGCACCGATGGGTTGTGGCAGGTGCCTACACCCTTGCACTTCTTCAGTCACAAACAAAGTTGCATGTGGCACTAGGTCCCAAGAGATGTATAAATCAGGTTTGTTGCTGATAGGGATTTCTTTGTTTTCTTACCATTATTTCCCCAGAATGAAATACGCAGTTGTGATAAAAAAAAAATTACATGGCAAAAGCTCCTTGCGTGAGGGATTAAAAGTTAAATCTGTTTTTGTTCTCATTTCCTTCTCTTCTATTTCAATACATCGAGCAAATGAAGCCTATTTTCATTCTGTCCAGTCACAGCAGCTTGACTTTTTTGCATTGAGCAGCAGAAATGTGGGTTTACTTCACACAGTCCTTCAGGCAAGCAGAGAGTTTCCAAAGAGGAATTTTACTCATGTGCAAGGTAAACATTCTTGCAGTTTCCTCTCTGCACCTTCCCAATTGACTCAGACTACAGAAAAGTTCATTTACTGTAATCAATATCACTTTACCTCATGCCTTAGTGAAAAAATACCTTCTGCAGTCAATAGCAATTAGAGAGACAGACAGGGACAGAAATATTGATGGATGAAAGCAGAGATTTACACCTGCTTGCTGTCTTTTCTGAATATGTAACAGGACACTGCTAACTGTAAAATACTCTATTTAGTAAATGTGCACTGAGCAACTGCCTGGAGAGGGAATCGCATCGTCAGTGCTGCTGGAGACACAGGCAGCTTTGGGGCTGCAGTTTGCTCAGGGAACTTCAGGGACATCAGTGGGACCACTCTGGAGGTACCCAGCTGGGAATGGCAGCAAACTGCTGCAGGGCCAAGGTGCAGGGGTAGTGGAACTGCCCTCATTCAGTGCTGCAGGAGTAATCTGTGCAAACAATGGTCTTTTTTCCCCTCCTTTTCCTTTTTTTTTCCTTTTTTTTTTTTAACAGTGAGGATAATGAGTGACTTGAATAATTGATGCAGAGCTGGTCTGGAGGATTGGTACCTGTATTCTAGAAATAGAAAGGGCATGTCTCTCTCAGAGGCAGTTCATCAAAATGTTACCTGGTTCACAGGGAAACTGTCTCATGACATTCACTGGCCTGTTTCATAGAAGTCAGGCTGTCTGGATCATAATGGTCTACTCTGGCCTTTCTAAATCTATAAACTGCATCTTATCTCCAGTCTTCCAGATGCAAGAGGGAGGTTTTTGTAACCAGTCTCATTTAGACACACTGATATTGTTGGGACATTTTCTGAGAATCCCAGGAGAACCCTCTGGATTTATCATAGCAAATCATCTCTTCGTGTTGCCATCATATGACTAGAAAAATGCCGTAATGTTAGATCTTAACACCACCTCTCGCTGTGTTCATGTTCACGAGATGCTGTGCGATGGAACAGAGCTTGGCAAGGCCTGTAACTACAATAAAGTTAGTGGGGAGAGAAGTTTCCTTGTAATTAGTTTGTGGAACTTTCCTATTAACATAGACCTGCTATTAACTGTCTACTCGAATCAGTTCATTTATCAGAACTGGGAATGTGGCCTCAGTCTACCCGGCTGAAAAAACTGTCAGGATCTGCTTGTTTAATGGTGCATAAAGGCTTCCCCCAGCTTGATATTAAACAATAAAATCTACATGAAAAATGTATTTAAGTGCTTTAAAAAGCAGATCTGAGTGTTATATATTTATTATCCTCTGTCTAGCTGTTCTTTATTGGAATGACAAGTCTTTTAAGTCTGTGATCCAATGACTCTGACAGGATCATCAGGACATTCTCCTCACCAGCCTTTTTGTATTAGAACTGAAGTAAAAAAATAATAATGCAAGATTCAGCCAAGTGTTTTCTGCATAACATTTCAAACTGCCATTTAAAATGTACAAACATTCCCGAGCAAGGGAGTTGCTTTTCTTCTCCCATCCTTTTATTCCTTTGTGGTAACTTTCCCGAACAGTACCTTTGACAGCTGAACATGGTTTCTGACTTGTGATCAAAACAGCCAGAGAGCTCAGACAGTTCCTCCCCTTTTCCCTCCCCGCATCTCCCTTTCCTTTGCAAAAGCTGCCCTATAAAATTCAGATCTAATGCCCCCACTGTAAGACACCACTTCTCAAATAAGTAATTATTTCTGCTGTTGCTCTGTTAAACCTTCGTTACCCCAGTAATGCATTTATCTGAGGCAGGGGGAGGACTATAATTGAAATGTATAGGAAATCTATAACTTGCAAATGGAAATGCAAAAAGGAGGGAGTGTAACTGGTGTGTAATGGAAGCACCACCTTGTGAGTTTCTGATGACCTTTTAGAGGCAGCGGCAGTGCCAGTCACGTGCTGCAAGGGCTGCCGAGATTCTCAACAGCAACGTGTGGTGGATCTCATAACGCTTTCTTTTCATACTCTGTAGGCTACATCTAAATACTGTTATTATCCAGTTTCAAAACTTCAACCCGAAGGTGCCTTTCTGTTCAATAATGTAGCATCATAACTCCTGCACGATCCATCTTTCTGTTATGAAGATGCCATTTTTCTGCCTTAAATATGCATTTTATACCCATAGTTTCTCCGAACTCGGGAATGGAGGGGTTCAGAAGCTGGGTTTCAGCAGGACTCCCATCCCTTGCAGCCAATGTGGTTTGCCATCATGCAATGATTTCTTTTTAAAACTCTGCATTTTACTCTTTGCTAAAATCCCTCTTATATTTGTGTAGAGTGAGCTGAGACACATAAACCAAAGTTAATTAAATCTACTCTTCATGATAGTATGGTGAAATCTTAATGCTGTTGTTTGAGCATCCTCTTGTCTTTTCATTTAGAATCGGATGCAGAGAAATGTCCCATTTTTGGATGGAAGGAACGAGGAAGGTCCTCTCTCTACACAGGAGTAAGGTCAGTGTGATACACTTGAGAGAAATCCAGGTTGTGTCAATTCCAGACCTTAGCCACTGCGTTCCGTTTGTGGGCTATTTAATACGTTGCGTCTCACGCTTCCCGTGGCACAGTAGGAAGCAGCAGACATGGAGATTTGTGTGCGGCAGCGCAGAAGTATTATGGTGAAATAACAATGTAGTAGTACTAGGATTGTAAAATTACTTCAGTAAATTTTGAGTAGTAAATAATGTCAATAAAAGAGCCTTTGTAGCAACATAACAGCAGTGCTGGGGAGGGGATTAATTGTGCAGCAACCACAAAAAAACAGAGCAGTGCACAAACTTCATACTGGGGGCTGTGACTGAAGGGATGAGCTGATACCTGTGGAAAGGACCTGTGACTGAGGAACTTGTCAAGTCCCTTCCACCCAACACTTCCTCCGCAAACAAAGCAGAGGTCAAGCGCTTTCCCCAACCTTATTTTTCACATGGCATGAATGCTGCTTTAAAATAATACCTGTATATTTTACGCTCCGCTTCAGAATGCTGTTAGCTGTCAGACAGAGACTCTTTTCAAATGTTTTATTCATGTGTCACTTGACTGTTCATTTGCTAAGGGTTTACAAATGCTTCATCAATTATTAACAGTCCTGATACCTACTTGGGCTTTTGTCATGGTGTGGTTTGTTGGTTGGTTTTTTTTAAGGAGGCATTGGGCGAGGAGAGAAGAGAACACTACAAATTTAAGAAAAGAGAGGTTAAAATAGGAATGAAATAATTTCCATCTACTTAGTGCATTATTTCAGCCAACTTGATTTTTAAAGGAAAACAGTTATAGTAGAGACAATAAAATTGTTTCCAGTTGTTTCTGCTGCGTGTAGAATACCTGTGCTCTCTCCCGATGAACCCAGTGTGCCAGAGAGCAGCGTCTGTGCTCTCGAGAAGGAGAATAGACAGGACTGTTTCAAAAGCAAGCAGAAAAACTTATTGAAGCATGTCCAGTGAAATCTAATGCTTTGCAAAAGGGTTGGTCCAAGGAGTGAAGATTTTAGTAACAAAGGTGCAAGAGGAGGTGTGTTCGGGCCTATGAATGGGTATGAATGTCAATGCCTAAAAAAAGAGAAGCTATGTAATACAATGTGTGTCTTTCGCTCTCGTGTATTTGAGAAACTTCTGTTGCTTTTCCATTGGTGCAGCAGCATAAGCAGAAACACTGGCAAAATTAAGACTTCAGTCAATGCTGACATATTTACAAGTCTAGTCCTACATATTCCCCAGATAAACAGGCAAGAATAAGTACTTTTTTTCTGCTTTTGTTTTCAACAAAATAACAAACACTTGCCATTTTTACTTTCTTTAGTGGTTTATTAATACGTTTATAAACTATTTAATAACTGCTATTTCCAAAAGGAGGAGAGAAGTGTTTCTTCCTTCTTCAAAAGACTGAACTCAAAAGGAAATTTTGCAAAACTGACTGAAAATTTGTGCTGCAGGAATAGCAGCCTTCCCACAAACGCCTTCAAAGTTGGCCTGTTCTCTTGTCCCTTTGAAAATCGTTGAGGAACTCTGCAGCTCTCTGTGCTGAAAGCCCTGTTTTGCTGAACAAATCAATACATGGGATTTCTTGCTACAAAGCCCTTTGAAGCTCAAGCAATTGTCTTGATGGGCTCTGACTCACTCCCAGGAAGAGCACAATCAATTATCTAATCTCATGAAAACAAAGTGCAGGAGCAAGCAGGGCAGAGCGCAGGGCGTCTGGCGCTGGGCAGCGGATTCACGTCTCACAGGGAGCAAATCCAGCAGTTGTGTGAAAAAGATGGCCTGGTTTTAGAAGTTAAGGGTGGGCTGTCAAAGGGAACGGTGCATTAGAGCTGAGGATGGTTAGACAGTCCGTAACACGCGCCAGGCGTTAAGTGACCGCTGATAAAGCGCGGCGGTCGAGGCTGGCGGTGGAAGGTGAGAGGCTGCCATGGGCGCCTCAGTGCGTGGGAGAGGAGCTAAACCTTGAGCCCACCTCCCCTCTCTGTGCCGGCCAATAGGGATGAGACTCACCTGTGCGTCAGCCAATGGCGACAGAGAACTTTCCCGCCCTCCGGATGGGCGGGACTGGACACGCCTCGGGCTGTTTTCACGCCTTGTGAGCTTCCAGAAGCTTCCACCGTGGCCACCTCCGTCGTGCAGCTGCCCAGGCAAGCCCGGAGTCCCCATCCTGCATTGTGCTCACCTGCGCCGAGCTGGAGGAACACCCAGGGATCCCTCCAGAGCAGAAATCCCTCTTTCATCTTATTTTTTTCCCTCGGGTAGTTGGGTGCTCCACTCTTCAGGCCTCTTCAGTGCCCCTCAGGCTCCGCTGACTGGGCAAAATGCGCCTCAGGGCCACAGCAGGTTCAGAGCTCACCGGCTGGACCCCAGGAGCTCCTCTGGCAATGGTTTTGTTACTGGGGGGACATGAGAGGGAGGGATGAGTGGATTTATTCTGAGTTTGCATCGTTCTTGCTAACAGAATGCGGCTGGCTTCGAAGTAATTCTCCAGGCTGCGTTCATAGCATGGATTTCCCCTCAGGCTGCTCCCTCCCTGCAGGGAAGAGGAGTGGTCTGATCTCCACAGGACTCTGCTCCATGTCACGCTGAGTAGTTTCATAGTCCAATCCACAGAATCTCTTTACTCTGGGTCATATTCACATTCACCTTCCAGCGCCTGCGTGTTTTTGTGTTGGGGCTATAACCTCACAGAATGTATAGTGAACATTCTCAAGAAATAGTCAGGAGTACTTTTCTATAGAAGAAGAAAAGGTACCCAGAGTTAACTGAGGGACGTGCTCCCGGCGTGCAGACTTTGACTGCTCGGTTCAGTCGGAGCCAGCGTGGCTGACCTGCCTGGAGCGCGGTTCGGGGCAGGGGTTCGAGAGCATCTGCGCTTGCTGCCGGTATGAGCTGCAGGTTTGGGTTCCTGCTGCTGAGCTCGGGATGTCTGTGGTGTTTCTCTCGCCCACTTCTGCCACTTGATTCCTCGCTAGAAGCACAGCAGGGTCAGGGCAGTGTGCTGACAGGTGCTATATTTGTCTTCCTTAAAGTTAATAATGGACTTAGAGAAATGAGTTATTACACTAGTCATCAGAATTAAAAGGCAAGGCTGTGGTTTCATGTTCCTGGCCAAATGGCGGTCCTCTGAACTTCCCTCCCTCCTCTGCCCAACGATTCGCTTTGTTGGCTTCCCTGACTGACTCACACTTTCCTTGATCCAAGGAGCAAGATTCATCAGAGTGCACAATGGATGGCACTTTTAATTGTGCTGGAAGTTCAAGGCTGTTCTTTAGTCTGAGGTGAGTAACAGTGTTGGAGTTGTGTGTGACAACCCAACCTTGACACATTTTCCTTTACCTCTTGGATATTAAGATCTAAGTGCGTAAGTGACCATTGCACAATGACATGGAGGATCCTGATCTAATCCCTTTTGCGGAGATGTCCAGGCCACAGACTCTTATCTGAGCTAAGTTGACATTAATTAGTTTTGTTGTTAGCAGTTTCTGAAATGATGCCATCTCGAGGGCGAAATATAGCAGCTAATTAATAGAACTTAATTTGCACAGTGTCATCGTGATACCTCCTCTAATACATAATCACAACAAGAATATTAAAAATAATAATCATATTCTCTGTCACCCAGAATGTTTCTCATATCCTGCTATAGCTGATCACATTTGTCAGTCGTTCTGGCACAGAGGGAAGCCAGTTTTATTTTTGTTACTCCTAGATGTGACTGGGCTTATTGCTTTTCTTAGTGTGCTTGCCTTCCACTTCTAAAATCAAAATTTTTCATTTTAACTTAAATTGGTTTTTATGATATATTTATGTACTTTTCAACCAACTTTTATACTTACAGGCAACCAATTATTATACCAGAGGATCCCAGAGTTAATATTTTTGATTTCAAAGCTTCCCTTTATTTGAGACTATATAAAAAAAGTTCTCATGAAGTATTTATACACCCTAACCCAGCTGAGGGAAAGGGACAGAAGCAATGAGTACCTAATGAAGAATCAGATACTATTTGTGCTTTTACATTTTAAAATCAGAGAACTTGTTTTCAAAGCTATGTGAATTTTTAAATTCCTAAAGGAAAAGAAAGACTTATTTGTCACGTAAATGGAAACTGCTATTTCTGTGGTGTGCTCAGCTTCTGACCCCTTGGTGCAGATGGCTTTGGATGGATTTTATGTAGCCCCAACATCAATGAAAACTCCCTGCTGTTTGGATTGTAGCTCATCTATATGCGTGGTTCACTGGAGTGTATGTAGCACTTCTTCTGGTACGGACAGATGTGAAACGTTTTAGTAGCTTTATGATGCTCATCTGGGTTGAAATTTGTATCCCTTGTTTATGCGGTGGCAGGCAGTCTGTAAGTCTCTATCCCAGTCTTGCACTGGTCAGTTCTTTCCATCAATCTTTCCATCTGTCAATTATTCTCCCTCTCTTGGGCCCGGATTCGTAAACTACCAAACACCTTCAGAGAGCAGAGCTCACAACCCTCTTCTAGAATGGGACTTAAACCAAATTCAGCGGTGCAAATGACTGCAACTCTAAGCCACGTAATGATGTCTACTGGAGATAATCTCATTCACATACACATTTGGAACTCTAAGGGTGATCTTAGAAACTTCAATTAAAACCTAGGCTTTCATTTCTGTGATTTTTGTTTCACTTTATGCTGCTCTCACAGGTTTTGATTTTTATTTTAGGGCTCCTTTCTCCATAGAGGATTGTTCTGATGACCCTCCAATGTCTTCTGAAGACAGTTCTCCTACATGCATTGAACATGATTTGATTTAGCCCTACCCCCCCCTCTGTTTTAGAAGTGCTTCTGAAACACACGGGTGTAACAATAAGCTATGATTCAGCACATTTCCATCACGTAAAAATCAAATTTCGGTGGCTCTGATTACTCCTTATTGTGCTGAGATCAATAGATGGGAGAACCCTTAACCTAGCAGCATGCCGAGTGACCAACATGTATTCATAAGAACAGTCTATAAATTCAATAGAAATACTGGGTTGAGGGGGCATTCATGCTTTGAATAGCAAGGGGCTTTTTTAAGCTTTTCTGCCTTGCTTTACACAAATTGGTTTTCTAAAAAGGCTTTGAGTCCTTCAGAGTTTGTACTTTGTATCTGGGTAATAGAAAGATGTAGATAGTTTTACAGTAGCTGCCAAAATAATGATTCCCTAGTGATTGAATCACACTTCATTTATATTCCCCAATTATAACATTAAATCTAAATTTCACTTGTTAAAACTGCTTTCCCATCCTGATGTTCTATATTGTACAACATGCGATGTTACAATGTATTTGATTTCATAGAAAATTAATTTCTAAATCAGACTGCTCAAGTGAGAAGAGGCCACACTCCCTTTTAAACTCAGTGATATGAATCCGGAATATTCTGTTGAAAACCACTGGGACTAACGCAGATTTTAGTGGTACAAACAAGGGGAAGACTTGACCCTTGCTGGAAAAATACTGTGTCACTAATTGCAATACTAGGCACCACTCTAATACATAAACTATTGTGCCTTACATCAGGTTCCTTTCTGTAGAAAAGTTGTCAGAAACTGATAGAAAGGTTGCAGTTTTCTCATGAAACCAAAGTTACATTATTTCCCAAGTTGACATTTCACTCAGGATAAGCTATGGGCTTTGTACAGAAAACTCAGAGCCAAATCTTGGTATAGCTTCTTTAACATTTTCCTTTCCAGTTCATGCTAGGGTTATTTTTGCCCTATAAAAGGTGTTAATTAGTATTTTTACAGAACCTTGAAACTGGTAATTTTGGTGTTCTATGCACAAATATACATCCTATATCCTTACTCTTAAGAACCTGCACTCCAACTGTGTGAAATCTGTCTTCTTTAAAGAGAAAAAGCACCATTTTTATGGGCCATTTTTAGGGGTCATAGCTTTACTTCCTCTCTGCAACAAAACCAAATGTCATCTATACTGCCTGACAGTTCAGTACTCCACCTGTATTTCCAGAAGACGTTAAAGTCTGCAAGAATACATGCAGCATAAAAAACATTCCAGATTTTCTTACCAAAACCCATAGACCCTTCTCCTTCTGTGCAAAGAAAATTCAAATAAACCTATTTTTATTTATTCAAACACAGCCTCTTCAGAGCTGATGAAATTGTTTTATTAAGATGCATCCCTTGATGAATTTGCACGTAGGTATGGAATGTGTGAGGAAGGAACAAGGAGGCTTTCTTTTGGCAGGTATTACATCTTTCTCTTCCGTGGAGTATAATGGTCCTTCAAACACATGAAATCAAAAGCCTCCTGCCAAAGGCAGCTTTGTATGGTAGCTGGTTTAATTTTTCTTGAAAATTTTGCCCTGGGCTATTTTGAAAAGTGCGTTGCTGTTGAGGTTGCGGAGCAGCACATTTGTTTCACATGAATGGTGGCAAAGACTGACTTACGCCCTTCTCTACAGTTTTCTGGCACTGGTTTCTGAGAGAGCCAGGTGTAGTTATGTGCACATCGAGATGACATCTCTGACTCCAGTTATTAAAGATTTATTGAGCTGGAGAACAAGTTTTGGTTTTGTAGATGATTGCAAGTGGGAAGGAGGCTGAACACTGGTACAGAGATAATACAGGATGATCCTGCACAGCACCTGATAGGCATGGAAAACTAAAACCAGCTTTGATTTCCACTTGTGTGCTATGGCAAGCTGCCCGAGCAACCAGCAACTGAAATAGGGCTGCATTTCACAGGCAGTTCTTAGCAGTTTAATTATGGTGATGTTCCCACTTGTTGAAATGCAATTCAACATGACGTTCATTTGATCTCTTTAAAGTCATGTTACAAACAGCTCTTTCCCCTATTCTCGTTACACGAGATACATCTCTTCTGCCAGAGTTGCAAAGCAGTTCATAGAGGATATTTTCATCAGAACAAAATGCCTTTTCTGCTTACATATTGTCCAGTGAAGACGTTAAATACCTGAAACTAGTAAACATATTTCTGTTTACAAGAAAATGGTTTTGTATATGCAAAGGCACAGAAAATTATCAGATATTTTATGAATTCTAATGAAAAGTGCTCTTTGTTTTGGCTACTTACATGCTGCACTTGAATGCTTTTTGTTTGTGTCATCTAAAAAATAGAATGAAATCGTCAGAGTTCCGAGTGAAGCTTATTTGATAGTACTTTGCCAAGTCTGGGATTTTATCTAAAGCAGAACAACACAGAAGTTTAGTAAGAATTTCACAAGGTCACAAGAGAAATTCGCTTTTCTGCATCAAGACTTATAGGTCTTCCAGGACTATTCTTCTTCCTTGAAGTCCTTTCTTGTCAAATGGAAGAACCTTCAGGAACATTTTTAGGCACTCACCTTTAAATTAGAAGAGCTGTTGAATGCAGGAGAAACAAGGGATATTAAGAAAACACGGTTGTTTTCGTCTGCTATAAATGTGCCTATGGGTTGGTATAGCCACCAATGTGCTTTTCTATTGATATTATTCTTTCTTCTTTGCCTGCTTCCTTTTTCTCCATTGCTACAGACCGCCTTCATTGCCAAAATCAATCTTTCCTGTCCTTCTTTTTTTTATTAAAACCATTGTTGCCTTTTGTTGTATGTCCAGAATTGATCCCTTGTGATAAGGAAAGGTTGGGTGGAAGGAGGGCCATAAATAGAGTAAATCACAGCCAAAAGAGCGTGATATTTAACAGCTTGGGTTTGCAGCAGTAAAGGGCAAATTCGCAGGTGTCACATGGAGTGCTTTCATCGCCCAGAGGGGCAATTCCAACAAGGACTGCCTGCTGCAGAGTACAATGGTGTGAGGTGATTCCTGGGTCACCTGCACACAGTTCTCTTGATGGATTGCAGAAACTTTCTCTTGTACTGATCTTAGCTACATCCTTGCTGCCTGGGGTTTTCTGACAGGCCTTTTCTTCTGTCAGTAATGGACTCTGCCTCCTGTTCAGTATCTTTTTCAAGTTAGTTACAGAAAATCCCCTGTGATCTATCACATAGAGTTGGCAATCCAAAGAATTGTGCCCATGGTGTACAACTTTCTTCTTTGCTCTCTCCAAAGGAGTTGACCCTTCTGCAACAGTGGCAGTTGGATGAATGTACACAATATGCTCTTTGCAGATAGTGCTATTGTCTGTATCTTCACCTACTGAGGAAAAGGAATCCAGAAACTGGGGGAAATGGGATTTCTGGTGACTGGGAGGAATGTGGTTAATGGCCTGATGTAATATCTGCTAAAGTGGGCAGAATGTTTCCAGCTAATTCCATTGGACACTACAGCAAACTTTTTTGGACTAGACCTCAAAAACTCGGAGCAAATTTTAGTAACAGCAGAACTGAAGGGATGAAAGGCATAAACTTCACACATTGCTTATATCGGGTTTAAAAGCTGAAACCCTGTATGAGATCTTTCTAGCAGTGGTCATTAACAGAGTTTGATCACTGAATCCGTACCAAGGTCTAATAAACAAAACAACAAAAATAAGCCATTTTCATGTTCAAAAGCTGTTGTCCTTCTTTGACTGTACACAAATACGTGCCCACACGCACAATTTGGTAGCTTAGCAGTCAGAATGTTGGAACTGCATTTGTGCAAATTTAATGTACATCAGAATTTAACCCCTTGGTTTAACTGCATTGATGAGAAATGGCATTTGGTTTTGTCCCAGCAATTTCAAGGCATTGCACATCCACTGATCTGTGGCAGTAAGCACTGCTTTTTTTTGTGATGAGAGAGAAATTATAGAGGCGTGAAGAGCCAGTTCAGCTGCTCATCAGATACTTCATTTCTACAAAACTGGTGCAGCTCAGAACTCCACACCAATTAAAAATAAGTGAATTACAAAGAAAGATCAGCTGTGAGAACAGGGACTAATTGGACTGGAAGGGGAAAAATAATAAAGTGGATACATATTTTGAGAAGTGCTCACAATAAATAAAAAGGGGAGACACTTTGCAGTCTCTCCATTTTTGCTTTATCTAGAGTGATGCTCAAGGCAGGGTGATTCATGTGATGAAATAGAGGTTCTGAGCAGATAATAGTTCGCCAATTCCCTGAGCTGCTTGCAGGACACAGAAGGTTGTCCAATTAATCCCTCTTGTTTGGATTAATCGTACCAGCCTGTTCTACAGAAGCGCCACTGACCAAACAAGAACAGAAGAAATGCCTCTTAGGAAGGGATTTCATTCAGAAAAGAACTTTGGCCTAAATCGCATCCTGAATTCTTCCAATAATATTCACAATTAAGTAAAAATCCCTCTCCTATTCATGTTCAATCTCTATCGTATATTAATTAAAATAGATCATAAATAATAAGCTGGTAAACTGATGTAGTAGGTAGGTAGGATGCTCTGAAATTATCACCTCTATTTCAGCAAGGCTTCCAGCAGCACCCTTGCTTACAGCTGGGGTGCTGCGGACCTTCCATGTTTATTGCTTCCTTTGTACCTTAACCAGAGCTGCTTTTTAAACTTCCTTCACACCCATCTCTTTTCCTAAGACCTAACAGAGAATGAAACAAAAGAATCCAGGATCCTAAAAGCCACATTACCTCATTTATTAATGCATCTTCTGAATACATGACAAGTACTCAGACACCACAAAAATGAGGCCAGAATAAGACAGCAGAAGATAGGGTGAGATCTTGTGCACGTGTTCCGGTTCTTGTAGGAAAAGCTGTGATTACTGCTATTTGTATCACTCTACACATTCTGTGGGAACTGCCCACTCTCCTTTGGTGTGGCATAGCCAGTGCTTACTTGAAGAGGGTATCCTAAAGCACGGAAGTGACTCTGCTCTTTAAAGTCTATCACGGTCCAAATCCTTCTTTACCTGCAGTTAGTGCAAAACACATGTAGAATGCAGCAAACTGTGAGATTAAAAATGTCCATGGAGATCCACACCCTCCCTCAGACTCTCCTTAAACATATTCTGAAGTTTGGAAAGCAGCAGTGGCCTATCTTGCTAAAAATACCCTCTTAGGGTAGTTCTTTTCCCCGTCATTCCAGTTCGTGTATTCTTACGCATGCTCACACGCCCAAACAGATGCACATTTAGATTAATATAACTACCTGAAGCTATATTGAGTTGCTGAATATTTTATGAGCCTTTGGAAGGTTAGTCATTATGCATGTTCCTTGTGTGTCTCACTCACAGCCATTTACAGCTAATTGCAGCAGGACCCCAGAAAGTCCACAGCCCTTTAGCTGGCAGAGTCAGAAAAAACCTCTCTTGTAAACAGAGGGGTGAGAGGAAGATTGCCTTGGGTGTTAAACTCTCACAGAAACCATAATTACATCTCATTACAAAGGAAGGTAATCTACTTACAAAGGAGAGTAAATGATCAGCAACTACTTAAAATGTGCCTTAAATTTGTTAAAATAAAAGAGAAAGCAATAAGGATGGAAATTCAATCCCCAGAGCTAAAGTTTTATATAGGGCCAAGGTCAACTGTCCATAACTTTTATTTTTTAAATCAAAACTTTGTCTCTTTTGAAGAAAGAGTTTCGCTCATGCTGCAGTTTTGAGATACAAACAAAAATTAATGAAGTTTTTATGACCTTTGTTATTGTACACATCTGTCCAGATGATTATGGATCTGCCTTTTAACTTCAGAGTTTAAGAGTCTATGCATCTTAATGTCGTGAAAATCTGTTGTCAGCAGTATAGGGAACTTTCATTCCCACTTGTTCAAAGGCTGAGCAATTCTGTAGTTTCATTTCCACTTCTTCATCTAAATACTTAAAATTCTGGAAAAAAAAAAAGACATTTTTTCACAAAATGTTGCTTGGTTAAGAAGCTGCCTTTACATCAGAGACATCTCAGTGAAATATGCTCGGCATCTGCGTATTTGTCTGCTGAAAAATATTTCTACGTTTATGCTGCTTCAATGGAAATATTTTTAGAGAAGTTCAGTTCTGAAACATTTGTCTGGCTTTCCAGCTGTAGACACAGGCGTAGAACAAAGAGTCTGTTACTCCTTTTGAATTGCCTGGGTCATCTTATTTTTCACTTAAACACTAGCCAGAGTTCCCAAATACCCAGTACCCTTCAGCCTGCTTTCTTCTGGCTTTTCAGTGCTTGTGTCTCTGTGTTTGTTCTGTCGGTGCTGAGCACGGGACATTCACACCACATATCATCATGCCAAGTGTAAAGCTGGCACAGGGTCAGAATCGGGCATGTGGTTTATAAATCAGTAGATAAAGTTAATGCTGCTGAGCCCTCTGTGAAAATGAAGGTGCTACAGAAACCTGTGCTCAAGGGCATCGCCGTGTGAAATATGAAAGGGAAGATTTGAGGGAAGTGCTTTAATTTATTTGAAGTGCCTTTGCCCACATCCTTATCCCTCATTTCCATCCTTCCTCCCTTAGTGATGCTCAGAGATTTGTATTGCTTTATTTGTATCATTCCTGTTGTGTGAAGGCTTGAGGGGAGAGTCAAGAGAAGAATAAAGTCCTGGCCAAACAGGGGCTGAATTTTCCCCTAGGATGACTTGTCTTTTTATTGGCAAAGCTCATGTTGATAAGAGAGAAGTGCGATTCTCACGTTTAATGAAATTCCTGTAACCTGAGGCATTCATTTAACATCTGCTATGCACTGAAGATGCATTGAAGGTTATTCTGTGCACTCTATTTGGTTAAGAGGACCTGTTAGCATCCTCCCATGTAGCAAAAAACACAGTCTGAAAATGGTCCCAGTGCCTGTTTGGAAAGCCAAACAAAGGCACCTGATGGCAACATTTCCTAGTGCATGAAACACCTGTTGTCCCATGGTGTAAGCGGTCCCACTTCCAGCTGTCAAGGGGCTGGTGTCCTGTAGAAATAAATCAAGGCTGACAAACTGTAGTTTAGCAATAACAAGCACCCTGGGTTGGAACTGCATGATTGGCAACCATGATAAATTTCTGTAATTACTATTGACTCTGGGCAGACTTTAAGTGCGTTAACGTATTGCTAGAGCAGTGAAGTTTTGATTAGTTTAAAAAGATGTATTGCACAAAACTTTCACGTGCCGGTGCACTCTCCCGGTGCCTTCAGACAGGTAACAGTATCTTGCTGAAGGTATCAGTGATAGAGCTACTAGCTCCTCTTAGCCTTTTGCCTGAAAAAAGTCTCTCGGTGGTTACAGAACTGCTTGCTCCCGCTGTGATCCTGCCAGTCTGTCTGTAATTTTCCATCCAGCCACTATTGCTCATCTCTCTTTTGTCCTCTCCGTACATTGTTATGGCTACTTCTGTGCTGTAGCAGATGAGACAGTATGTGAAGAGCTGCCTGAGAGGGGGAGCAAGGCTCTTGGTGACAGTGGATGTTCAGTAAATAGGAGCACAGACGTGCTGAGGCTAAGATTGTGAAGGACTGATTTGGAATTTTGCATATTGTAATTTTTCTTCTTGTTACAAGTATTGGGTTCATTTTTCTCTCTGTCCGTGCTGTCTCTTTCTCTCTCCATGATGCCTGCTTGCACTTCTCTGTCGGCAGCACTTCTCTCTCTCCCACCACCTTCCTAAATGACCACAAAGATCATAGTCTCTCGTTCAGCCTGTCCCTCATACTCTTCCCTGGTATGTCAATATCAGGCTAAATCTGGTGAATGGCTTTCAGTCTGTCTGAGACAGACCTACATGTCAATGACAGGTAGAGATAAATAAAAACAAATTATTGTAACCATATTTTTTTCAAGGGAAGAAAAGAGACAAAAAAAGAGGTACGTTAGAAACAAAGTTAGGTTTGGAAAAGTGCTACTGAAACACACTCTTCTGAACTTTTACTGAGCCTTTAGAATGGTGCTAGTGTCACTCTCCTTTCCTGTCCCAGTCACTGTGCTGCGCAGCAGTAAATCGAGTCCTGTTTCTACAAGCTCTGATTGAAAGGGACATGCATCTTTAACTGCCCACCTCTGAACACCCACAGCAGGAATAATATTAAATTAAACTTACAGTCTTGGTATAATTAAAGTATAGAGCCTTCATAAATATTGCATTAGGCTTATTGATCTGGAAATTATTATTTGACCATAGCTAAGCCTTTAGAGGTTGTCTACATCCAGTGTTTTGCTATCTTAAGAGGAATATCTGAGT
Source organism: Chloroceryle aenea (assembly GCA_013399075.1). NCBI lineage: Eukaryota > Metazoa > Chordata > Aves > Coraciiformes > Cerylidae > Chloroceryle > Chloroceryle aenea. Next base: position 208,161 of record VWZY01005342.1, read on the forward strand.
TTTCATGTCACTGTTTTAGTCTCTAAGAAGGATTCAAACCAAGAATCTCTACTTGTACCATAATTTTATTATTTGTATTCCTGTGAACGTTACAGCTCCATTCTTTTAACACATTACAGTATATATTCAGAGAAAGTTATGCTGAAGAGTTTGCAAGAGCAATTAATTCTGTAGTGGGAGGTTAGAGGAGGAGGTAGAGGAGGGGGAGAAACAGTAAAAGGAAGAAACATGATTTCCTTTTTACAGACAGGCATAACTGAGATGCAAAGATTTCAGACCAGGAAGATCTATTTACAGAATTGTTGTTAATGTGTCTCGAGGACATGAATGCTGGATTAATTTTGAACATACACTTCCATGTAAAGCTGCAGTCATGGGATCTATTTCCCCCGCTGTGGAAGTTGTGTGCCGCTGTAGCGGGGGACGTAGTGAGTGAGATCCCCTCTCACCACCCACAGTTGGTCATTTACTTGCAAAGCTTGATGTCTGGTTGCGTCTGCCTGTGGTATTAATTTATTGTACACAGTTATAAAAGCAATTAATGGTCATTAACTAATGGAGTGCACTAATTATCGCTCTTCTTTCTTCTACAGATACACATCTGTGTTTGCACAAGTGTATGTATTTTTTTAAGTAGTAGATTACGGTGTAGTTATGTAACAGGATACCTGTTGCTGCGCAGTGATTGAATGATGTCTCTCCAAACTCGTTTTGTCAGTTTATCAGGGAAGAAATGTATATTGTGGGCCCCTGTGGTGGTACAGTTGTAGATAGAAATGAGATTTTCTGAATTTCTATTTACTCTACAGATGGTTTAAGCAACACTGGGACTGAGCCTTGACTGGCAACTGCCTTCAGAGGAGATACAAATGTTCACAGTACCAAGAATTTGTGGTTAACAGGGTACGCAGAGCATGCTTTGACTGCAGAAGAAATAGAGGTCCATTTTAGAATACAGCCATGAGAAAATAAAGAAGTCTCTGTGTAAATAAGAATTTGTTGCTTTGCAGCGTAGCACTGAATCGTTTTGAAAAGCACCAACTTACTTTAAAATGCACTTCAGCTGGTGCTTTCCAAAGAAGTTGGTCTTACTGGATGTGATTGTCTGTCTATACCCTGGGATGCCTGAAGGTGGCTGAAAACTGCCTAAACCAGCAATATGCATAGTCTCAAAGGCTAAAGATTCCTTCTTTTCTCCATCTTGGCAACAGTCCTTACTGGAACCAGCTAGACAGGCAGGCAGAGCTAATTGGCAAGAGAGCAAGTGAATGACATAATTGGCTGCAGCATGTCATTATCTCAGTGTCCCAGCTTTAATGAGCGCCATTCACACGGGCCAGCTGCAGCGTCCCCACAGTATGCTAGGGCAGAAAGAGTGTTTTATCAGTGGGGCTCATTCCTGATGCTCACTGTTGTCGTCACTGCGAGAAATGAGCTCTGTCAGAATGCATTAAATCCATAAAATGCACTTCCATGCAAAATGTAGCACAAGAAGGATTATAAAATGAAAGGGAGAACTCAGCATAGCCCTGCTCAGTAGAGCAGATTTCAGAGGGGCACTGGGCCTTGTGGGCGAATCTCTCATTCTGAGAGGCACAGTTTCTGGGTCTGTCCCAGAGCGGTGTACAACCCCAGGTACCACCTCTGCTTGCTTTCTCCATAGATGGGAACAACTGCTGTGATCTATCATCGTTCAGTAAACAAGGAGATGTCCGTTACAGAAATGCTGTTGATTTTTGAAACATTTACACGAGAGAGGGTACAAACTTATTCTGAGGTTGGTGTAGAATGGTTGTTTTCTGTGGTTTGTTGTGAGTCTTAGTTTGACAAGGTACAGTTTTCAAACTGCAGTGTTATTTTAGAATCCAACTATGCTTTCTTGTCTGTATATACGTCCTAGATTAAACCTTCTCCTCTGAATCCAAAGGAAAGGTCTAATAAATTCAGGAGAGAAGAAATTTTCACATACCTCCCATTATAATCAGCTCTGGAGAAAGACTTGTAGGTAACAAATTACCTGCACAATCTTTAACCCCAATTATCAACTACTTGTGCTCATCCATAATTGTCTGTCTTGAAAACTCTTTCTTCCTAAGAAAGTAAATGATGAATTAAAGTTGTGGCTGCCTGTGGACAGTTCCAAATTGATGTATTGTTTCGGTTCCAGTTTTCTAAAACACAGATATCAGCAATCTCTTCCGACACCACATAATCCTTTCGGGCTCCTCCCCCTCATGTATACAGCCCAGGAAGAATGGGGAAAAAAAATTATGATATGGAACTTTCCAATGCAAATTCAGCTTAAAAGACACTGGAGGGAGTGATTGTGACAGTTATCAGTTGTTATTTATTAAACTGGCTGATCTGCACTAAACTGCATTTGAGTAGTAGCCCTAAATTTGAATTAATGAGGGATGCATTATTAACCGAGCTGTGGTATTTTAAAGCCGTGGGTTATAAAGGTTATACATGTTTGTTTCAAGTGGTGAGCTCTTGCTGTCTAGGTTGCAGAGCGGTTGTGCTCAGACAGTGTTTTCAAATACACGCATTCCTCATTGAAGAAGACCTGGGCTGCATGTTCTGCCCTGGAACTGAGGACCAAAGGTGCCTCTGTCAGCTAGTGCCAGACGCAAGCAGCAACAGCAGTTGGTTGTGAATGGTGGTATCTGGGAAGGGGAAATGGGATGTGTGGCACCATTGCTGAACCGCATGGTGTGACTGCAAGCACACAGTGCCAGCTGGTGCTGGAAAGAGAAAGGTTGAGAGTTTCAGCCTGGCGGGACTGCTTTGTTTTGTCCTGCGAGGTAAACCTGTGTGTAAGATAACCACAGGAGATGTACGGTCTGAGTAGAGATTTTATATATGTAATTTCATCTCATGAAATGATGATGGCTGCACTAAAGACATCCAGATGATCTATGGAACTATGGCTTCAAATATAATAAAACAGAAAATAGAGTGGAAGTATATGGATTTTAGCAGAGATACAAAAGCAAGTGTTTTTGTGATTGATAGCTCACTTGCAGGCTTTGAGCTGAATTGCTGGTAGCTTGGCAATGAGTGAGCTCAGCCTACTTAAGAGGTAGAAGTTAATATTGCTAATTCTCCTCTTCTGATCGGTTTGCAGAAATCCTGCAGTGTGAAAAACAACTGCTATCTGCTTTCTAATCTCTGAATTGATTGTGTAGGTAAGGAATCAAAAAAAGCTGTCTATTCTTTGAGGTGTGTTGGATATTCATTATGTCCTGTTTATGGGCAGGGCAGCGTGGCTGTTGTTTGCAGAAGGCAGGATCTCCGTGTCCCCACCACCTCCAGAACTCTCCCCACTTCCTTCCTGGAAGCTGCTTTTCTTGTTACGGCATTTTTTATGAGCCACTGAAAAGCCTCACGGTGCTGGGACTGGCAGTGCTGTGCTTCAGACCCAGCGCTGCTGAGTGTAGCATGTAAAGTGATGGTGGGAAGGAGGGGTACCTCTTAACTCAGAAGGAGGTACCTTTATCTGTGCCTCTGCAACCAAAACACGAGCCAAGAATTGACCTTGCAGGTGACTGATATTACTTATGCTGGTACATTGAAACTGGGGTCCCCGGAATGGTGAGGGAACATGAGAAACACAGGATGCAGGCAAGCAGAAGAGACAAAGCTTCTGGATTGTATAATCTAAATGACATTAGGCTGCTTTGGAGAGCTGTGACATCAGCAAACCCACTTCCTTTATTCCTCACAGCAATTTTGTGCTTGGCCACACAGTGGCTGAGAGCTTTTGTTTGAACTTTAAGAGAGAAAAACAATAAAATACTGTGCCAAATTCATTATGACTTAAATAAATTTCACAAATAACAGTCAGGAGAAACTACAGCATTAACTGGGCAAATGCAAATATTGCTAACTTGCTGCATGTGCGGCAGCCCCAGGTATTCTCCAAGAGTAAACAGATGTAATTGAAAAAAACATGGAACAATCTCCAAGTAATTCATCCTTCATCCTTAATACCAAATTTTCCTGTGTGTTGCATTGAGCTCAGAGCGTTAGACTTGTTTGGAGCAGGCACTTTGCACTGGGCCTTTCAAGGGAGTTGTGCAATTGAGTGCTTAGTGTAAGAATATTAACTAATCCTCAGTGGTGCAGACATGCCCGCATGCATCTCTCTCTCCAGCCAAGCCACTCTTTCATTCTCTGGTGTAATCAAATTGCTTTTTTTGGAAGAAGAAAAGAGACACTTCATAATAAACAGAACCTATCATGGTCAGGAACTGGTCTGAAACAAGAAAATCTGCAGAAACCTTCTCATTCTTCGTATCATTTCTCATTATACCCTTGTTCTCTTACATGTGGAGGACCAAGAGATGTCCCATGTTTGGCGACTTGAAGGTTTTGTAGCTTCGACTGGGGAGAAGAGATTGCTTAGATGGCTGTCCTGTTTGATTTTGACCATGTAAAGAAGATGTTATTTCTTTAATAGTGTTTCTTTTAAAGGATCAGATGTAACTTTGAAAATCCCTATATTTGAGTACCTGCAAGTAAAAAAACCCAATAAAATACAGAGAAGGTTTTAGCTCAGAGACCTTCCAGGTTATTCCTACCTCTTATTCTTTCTTTGTGACTTAACATTATGCCTTTTGGCATACAGAGCATGCTGGGTTTTTATACAAGTAGAAAAATAATGCAGAACATCAATTGAATATTTTGAGTGCTATAAGCACAGAAGTGCGCGATAACCTCGGGAGGACAAATCGCCGGTCCTCTTGCCTGAAGAAGAGGTGCTGGCTAACTCAAAGTTTGCAAAGGAGTTCAGGACATCTCCTTAAAACTCAAAGCATCTGTTGCAGCATTAGTAGTGTTTTATCAGTTAATATAAAAGGTGCTTGCAGCTCAGTGAAACCCAAACATTAAGATTATTGCACATTTTATTGGCCTTTCCTGAGCTCTGAAACTTGAAATTCATCTGCCTCTAACCTTTTTCACCCAAGTCAGGTTCATACATAAGTAAAGAGCGAGCTGAAATTACAGGGAGCTGTTAAGGAATGACTTGACTTGCTTTCTTCTTTCAAAACCGATACTAAAATATATGAAGCATAATTGTCAAACTAAGAAATTGCAGGATGATTTATAGGGAACAAATGGCCAGTCTGTTAGTCTTTCTGCTCCCTTAGAGTGCTCGTTTTCAGTACTCTTGGAAAGGGAAGACATTTGCTTGCCATCTACAAGAAAATAGAAGTGAGGATGGGGTGAAGGGAAGGCACTGTCGCTGCCCAGCCTCTGCGTGCATATTGCAGGTAATGCCAAGCAGCAGAGCCTGCTGGAGATGGTAGATGTTTTAGTAAACAGCTTGTAAATGAAAACACAGAGGAATTGCCTCTTCCCCCCTCCACCATATTTTATCCTTCCCCTTTTCTAAAAGATACTTGTCAGGCAGTGCTGTGTTTGTCAGTCTCATAGTACAGCATCCACGAGCAAAATATAAACCAAAATTGATTTGTACATTCAAGGGTGAATTTTCACTCCAGTCTGCTGAGCTACAGCGGTGAAGCATGTCTATTTAATTTGCAACATAAAAAAAGGATAAGTGCCGTGCCAGCTTTGTGAATGCTGTTGGTTCTACATGGGTAGCGAGGGCTAGAGGTGTTGTATAAACTGGGGCCTTGATCCTGGAATTCTGCATGGATGAGTACACTGCTACCTTCTAATAAAATGAGTGAAGATATTAAGCACAAGTGTAGTAAGTTTAATGTTAGAGGCATTATTTGTAATGTTGAATGTAATGTTTGTAATGTCAAGAACCTCCTTGCATTAAATTAAGGATGAGGATATGCAGGCTGGAAAATGGCTCGGTTGCTATCGGTGAACTTCAGGTAAGGGCTGGACTTGGTAATTCCAGCTGTTCAGCCCCTTCCCCGGGACATGCAGATATGGTAGAAGGTAGGCAGAAAACAGGTGGGTCTATTTGACAAAGAAAACAAAATCGTCCACTGTGTTCTTTTAGCCTCTTGCAGTACACAAGCTGCAGCCCTAAGGTGAGGTAGTTTAACCAGCCTTGTTACACTCCCCCTTGTCTTCAGCTAGGAAGGTTTGTTGTTCCAATTAAAAAAAAAAGGTTAGAATTCCCCTGTTGTGGGAATCTTCAGGGTTTGCTTTGATCAGTTCTGATGCAGACTGTGAAGGGAATATTGTCAGCAGAACCCTGCATTGGGTTGGCCCCATACTGCAAGATCTGCAAGACATTCCTATAGAAGCTAATTCCCTGTTTAGACTGACCTTTCTACTCTGGTCACTGCCTGCAGCATCTTCTTTGTTCTGAGTTATTCTGACATTCAGCCACACAGAGAAGCCCAAGCATGGTTCTTCCATTGGCTGCAGCCCTGCTTCAGAGTGGTTCAAATCAGGAGGCCCTGGAACACTGAAAGCCTGGATTTCAGCATGCAATTAAATTATTGCTGTTCATGAGCATCACTCACAGCTAAACTGTTTGCCTAGTGACAGATAGGCTGATTGTCTGACTTTCTGAATTATATTCAAATAACATCGTCCCATTTCTTGAGGGACCCATTGGTGCACTTACAAGCTCTTTAGGGCTTTGGCTAAGCTTAATAAAAGACGATGGATTTGAACTGGCATCTCACACAGTGAGGCTGGTGTTGTAGATGCCAAATTAAAACTAAACCCTTCTGCGCAAGAGTCCTATAAGACGTAGCTGAGAACAAATATTTCATAAGGAAATAGGAAGGACTAGAAAGTTACTTATTAGGAATAAATTTTTCTAGCTGCATTTATAATATGTTTTACAAGATTCTTCAGAAGGATGAAATCTGCATAAGTCCCAGATTTCCTCAAGTGAAGACCTCAGTATGAACTGTTAGGAAAACGTGATTGCAGTAGGATGTGAGACAGGAGATACGAGGGAAGGGAAGAACTGTAATGACTGGAAGAAGCATGAAGAGACGGTGGAAATACTATCGAATTTCCTCCTTTCTCGAAACAGAATTGGTTTGTTCAGACAAAAAAAACCCAAAACATTTCTTAGTTCAGGCTGGGGAAGTTTGAAGCCTAAAATACTTCAGTGAAATGGAAGAGTTTGTTTCACACAGCAGTACTGGTTTCCTTATTATAATCTTGTTTCTTTAGTGTTAGAAGAAAGCAGATATTTCTGTGCTAAGTTTCCATTGCCACATGTCAAAATTAGACCAAATTATATAGGACTTTTACCACTTTCATCAGTATTTGATAAGTGGTAAGACCCTGTAGCAGACTTAGGTGTTTTGTTCTGTCAGTTCAGGTATGCAGATAAGAACAAGCAGTGCCATAAGCCATCCTAAGTGTCTGCGAAAGAAACATCTCTGTGAGAATCTCAAAGAGGTGCCAGGCAGTAAAATCTGCTGGTCAGTCTGTAGCTGAGGTTCCAGCAGGACCAAGGCTGACTTTCTCTCAGCCAGTATAGAGCCTTTCACAGCTTACTTTCCTGAAATAATATCCCAATTAGAAAAGTGTCTGTGCTGCAGGGAAATATTCCCATCATGGAGCACCCTACGGAGTGTCTCTGCCTGCTCAGAGTAATGAAAAAAACATGTGGAAGGGGCAATTTGAGATGTGTAATCTCTAATATCTTTGTGAAGCTGCTCTTAAAGCTAGAATAGGGCAAGCTAGAGGGCAATTGGTCACTGAGTCAGTAAATAAGATTAATTAATAAAATATCATATGGAAGATTCTGCACTGCAATTGCATTTGCAAAAACTCTACACTCTGTTATTAAATATTGGATGAAAGAACTGGGAATGGATCTTGTTTTGACTGCTAGACTATCATTTTGTGGGAGTGCAGTCAGATCCCATTGGATTCCTAAATAAATCTGGTACAAGAAGCCGTGCTGAATGCTTGGGTGCAATATCCATAGCAAAATCTGTCTGATGAGCCTTAGGTTTCTGAACAGCAATCCTTCACTTAATCATAACTATTTTCTGTGAGCATTTTAATCATCTGCTAATCCTCATCTCTTCTCTCCCATTACATAAATCCTCATCTCTTCTTTCCCGTTAGATAATTAAACCAAGATTATTATTTTTAAGTGTCCCTCAAAACCGGTGATCCTTATGAAAATGGTGAAGAATGTCTGTGCAATGTCAGAAATAGGGCCTTTTTCTTTCAAGAGTTGTTCTGTGTCCTTCATTTAACATTACTTTGCAGGCTATTTATGAAATACCTTCTTTCTTCATGATGTAAAAAGGGCCAGTTTTGAAACTGCATTGCTAGGGAACCTGTATATAACACCAGTAAAATCATATTTGCTTGTATGATTAATCTGCCTTAATGGCCTCCGCAGCCACCAAAACCTGTTCGTGTGTTTACTCTGATCACAGCTGAGATACCAGAAACCCTCGGACCTGTGCACATATATGCACTGCACAGTGCTGATAAAAGCAAATGATCTTTTCATTTTTGCACATCCTTAAGCATCAGGTGAGATTGGCATGCGATACAAGTTGTCTTGGATCAGATGCTGTAACTTTACAAGGCATTAAAGACTACTAAATGGGATCCCTTGTTCTGTATCAGGTGGGCTAAGCTGGTAAACAGCAAGAAGGCACGGTCCAAAATGTCTGAGTCACTGCTAGCACTGGAGCAAGGCTTTTACATCCTTCAGGTACGGTTAAATTTCTTCCCTTTTAACTACGTGACTCTGGGCTATTTACTCAGTAGTAGCACCAAGACAAGGACCGAAGTCTGAATCGCTCATCAGTGATTTATATGCAATCCCATCCTACTATTTCTCAATGATTTGTCTACTGAAACAACTCTTTTTTAAGAGAACTTTGCAATATCAGCAGGAGTTAAGTTTTAATTCGGTATGCCAGTATTTCTGTACACTGTCACTCTCCTGCTAGCATTAATGCACACTTACTGATGGTAGCAGCCACCAATATCCAGGGCTTAAATCTGTAAATGAAACATTTCTCTACTACTGGAGAGTAGGAGGTGTAGAAGTAAAACAAAGCAATGAATTAAGCAGTACAAAACCCAACAATTGTTTCCAGCATTAACGTGCAATGTAGGAGACTCCCAAAGCATCTCAAGTGAAGCTCATCAGGGAAATTCTACCAAGCCTTGACTCCTTGAATATCAGAGAGATTATTTTGTGTAAGCCATCTGAAAGGTATTGTAACATAATTAGTTGTTCAGAGCTGTAGGAAGCTGCTTGCCAATTCTTCATGGATTTCATTTGTAATTTGCCTCAGGAGTGTGGAAGCTGCTTCAAAACCTGTTTAGAGAAAATTCTACAGAGGTAAGAAAACAAATATCCATGTAAGGTTAAGCAGCATTAGCAGGGTTAGAGCCACTGTTCCTTGGCTGGAATGCAAACAAAATGAAATTCTGTTTCAGAATGAAAGTCTGTTGTGATCATCTGAAGACCACTCATTTCCCATCGTCTCAAAGTATCATGGTCCGCTTGGACATTTAGTTTGTCACTGCTTTGTAATTTAGCTTTTAATAGGTTTATCTAATTACATTCTTCTTAAGGTGCACTGAGCAAAGTTACTTATTAAAATTCTATGTCCTTCCTTTCTAAATGCATGACTTATTAAAGTGTAATCGTTCAAGGGGAAATGAAGCATTGGGAATTATATTTATTTATACAGAGTGAACTAAAGCCTTCTGAAGTCAGCGGAAATTTTTCTGTTCATCTCAATGATTTTTGCATCAGACCTGTAAGATACAAGTCAAGGCAACTTCAGAGCCTCTTAATTGAACAAGAGGAGGTTTAATGGGTAGGAGCGCTTCTGTTCAGCATGAAATATGCTACGCGTCAGCTCTGGCAAAACAATGTGAGACAAACCTGCAGTTATTAAATAAAGGGTGGAGTCAGTATTTTTAAAGAGGGAGAAGGAATTTTGAAATACAAATAATATTGTAAGTTAATGTATTTGCATTCATAACTCTCCCACGGTTGAGTATCTTTTGCTAAACTCTGTCCCAAATGGAAACTGTGAAGCAGGGAGGTTATTGGAGTCGGTTTTGACCTCGATATTGTTTCTGATTTAAATTCTTGTTTTGCAAAAGTTCACTCTTACTATTTTCTGAGGGAGTTTAAATGCTTGTCTGATCCCCATATCCACCACTTATTGCCCACTGTTCTGCTTAGACAGCTTGTTGGGCAAAGAAACACCGTGTGATAGAACCCTGCCATGATTCCTGCTGGTAATAGCAAGTAGCTGAACTGCTTGCTTGGATGTTAAAAACCCAAGGCATTATTGCCGAGGATTTGATACAAAATCCTGGTTCTACTGGAGACAGCTGGACCTCTGCCTCAGAAGCATCGAGTCTGTAGGAAAACTGTGGAAGCAGTGAAATGAATTGACTTCAGGTTCCCATTTCTCTTTCGATATGATTACACACTCAGTTCCCTTTCTTCCTCTCACCCACAGGCAGTTTTGAAAATCTTGGCCATTGTTTTATTTCTGAGGCCTAAGATGTTATCCTGATTCTGTCACATTTAGACCTTGCTATTTTTCATCCTTTTTTCATGTGGAGTGATATTTTAACTGACATCCAGAGTTATGCAATAATATATGTAAAATCTCCTTGGTGATACTTTGCAAAGGGGAAAAAATAAAGCTGTCGGGGAAGTGATGTTCAGAAATACAAGCTTTATCCTGGCTGGCTTCCTTCACGTTAAGTCCCAGTGCAAATCTTTTGTTACTTGAAAGCAAGAAGACTTATTTCAATTTTATTCACAAATCCAAAATTGAATCTGTTGTTTTGTCCTGTGATGTAGAGCAACACAAATATTACAGTTGGTGGGGGTGCCTTGCGTCGGCCAAAAGGACTGTCTGATCTGGTAGTGCATAAGGGTTTTGAGATAAATTTTACCTCTGGGAAATCTCCAGACTTTCATTACATTTCTAGAATAATTGTCCTCCCCTTTTGCTCATTTCTAGAGGGAAAGATAACACCTCTCTTTCATTAATGAGCCTTCTTTTATCTAAATTATTTAAATACAAGGCAAGGCCCCTGCTCATTCTCCTGCAATATAGGCAGTCCTGTACTGAGATACTAAGGACACTTCTAAATGAGATTTAATAATATAGTAGGACATTTAGCATATATTAATTAAATATCAGCAGATGGTAAGGAGAGCCCTCGCTGAGAGTGAATAAGTAGAGAGAAATATAACTGCCATGTAATTAAGCCAAACTTGCTGAAAGAATGAAGGTGCAATTACTTTTTTATTAACACATTACGCTCGCATGCAATGCTGAGGAATTTAATTACTACCTAACTTCAATTGCGTTCAGCTCTGGAGATGGTTCAAGTAACAAAGTTCTGAATGTGAAGATCTGCAAAGTGTAAAGGTGTTTGGATTCACAGTTGCTTGCCATTGAAATTGCCTGAACAGCTGTGCTTATAACAGTCCAAGAGTGTCAGCGTAGAAAAGAGGATTTGGAGAGCCCTGCTTTTCATCCTTCCTTCTTCCTTTCTCTGACACTATGGCCACTGGTAACCTCCACTGCAAACCTCTGAGTCTAACACTGCCTGCTCACAATTCCATCCAAGCTGGGACATGCTGTGTTATTCTCAGCTCTGAGGTTCCTAATTTCCTGTCCTTGTAGCCTGTAACTGGTAGTGTCTGAAAAGGGAGGTGGTGGCAGATGATTTCTGCACGTCGCGGCTGTTCGAGAGCTGTACGGGAGTCGAGCTCCACCCGGTGCGGGTGCCGACTGTCGGCCGCAAGGTCCAGTGTGAGGAGACTCAGGTGGTCCGAGGTGGCTCGCATGAGTCAACCTGAAAATTGGTGTAAAATTTACAAAATCTAGATCATTTGAGTGCCATCACTGCAGGAGGAAATGTACCATGGCAACAACAGCAGCTTTGGTAGTTTTGCAAGGCCCGGTAAAGAGCGAGCTTATTCCTGTCTCTTCCTAGCAAAGGTGCTGCCTCTCGTGTGTCCTCAAAGCCCTTTCTTGGGTGTTCCATTTTATAATTAAAACATAAACAGATATATATATAACATCTTATTAGGATTAGAATTCAATGGTTAAATCCCCTAAAATCCTTACTAGATCCATAGACTTTGTGTTTTCACCCCATTTTAAAGCCAGCGTCGCACGAGCACGTACGCGTGCAGCTGGAGGCAGACGGGGTGAGCGCTTGCACACCGGAAGGCTACTTGTCAAGCATTTGTGGGTGTTGGAGTAGGGGTTTGTAGGTCTAGTTGTCATTGGGTCATATGGTGGAAAATGCACAATTACACTGCCCAGCGGAGACGTATCCCCAGGGACCTGAGTGGTTATATAAAAATAAACTCAAACCTTAATCCCAAGGATTTTTTGGGAAAAATGTCTGCTTTTGCACATTATTCCAAGGGAGAACAGTATTTAGCTCCAGAGGCAGATCTGTTAACTTATGTTGGTTGAGTACCTGTTATATTCAACCTGACATAAAATGCCAAGTATTGGACAAGAGTGACATTTAAATGCATGAAATCGACAGACCTACCTCTAGGTGTGGGTTTGTTGGATTTTTTTTCTAAATACTAATGTAAAGATATATTTGCCATCCAATTCTACTACCTCAAAGTACTTTGTTTGACATTTTACTGTGATGAGTGAACCTTTAACAAGGTCACTAGCTTTGAAGGATTTTCTCCTGGGATTGTGGAAAGCAGTTTATTCTAAATAGCCAGGAAAAGAGAAGAAAATATAAATAAATAAAAATAACACTGTACCAACCGTGAAAGGTTTAATTTGTAAAGAACATTAAGTGGAAGACTCAAAAAATCCATAATCCAGCCCTTCAAGAATACAGCAGTCATTCCAATAAATCAATCTGCCCGCACCAAAATAATGTAAATAGCAGTGAAGCCCCTTCAGCTGTTTATGATCCAGGAGTTGCTGCGTTCCCGAAACCTCAAGCCCCACCTTCAGTTCTCAACAGCTTGGTGCTCCAGCAGCTGAAAAACATTCACAACAGAATTGCTGCGGAATTTAGGAGGTAACAAGAGAGTAACTTACGGATTAGGCAAAAATTAGAATATAAATGGTCAAATTTATAGTTGAACAGCAAATGTGGGTGGGAAGGTGAAGAGATAAAAGGTGGAAGCAACTCTGACACCAGAACCGGATCCTATGGAACTGGATGGTGCAGGAGGCTCATGAAGGGTGGCCTGTGCAGGAAGGGTAGATGGCGTTATTTGCAGCTTGGCTTGAACAGCTCTGCAGTCCCAGCCCAGAAGCCCTTTTGGTCTTTCAGTCAATGTGGGACAGCATTCATTTATCCTGTGAACTCATTGTCCCTGCCACCAGTATAGGAGACAGGTTGAACTTGATGGCAATAACATTTCCCAGCATGTTAAGGCATTTCACCAATGTCACCTGGGTGTTGCTGTGGCATTTCTTTTTTCTTTCTTTCTTTTTGTGAAGTGATAAAAGCTTCAGTCCAGAGGCAGCATCTGCCGACTCCCATTTGCTAGATCAGCATTTACCAGGAAACTGATAGATGACGTGTCATCCCCTGGCATGGATTATCAGACTGTGAAAGGTCACAATGGATATCTGCAGGAGACAATGCAATAAGATAATATGGATAAAGCAGTTCCATTTCACTGGAAATTGAGGCTATACCTGCTGAAATCTCTATATTTGGAAGCCAACAGGGTCATGAAGCAATTGCCTTTAATATTTCTCTTTTCATAATTCTGTCCACTGCTACTTAATTTTCTCTGAGTGTCATAATTATGTTTAGAGAAACAACCCTAAAGCTTCCTCCCTCAGCTCCCAGGGACGGGATGAGCTCTGAGCTTTAGATCCATCAGTGCTTTTGTGGCCTCAGCTGCACCTATACCTGAGGATATGTCTTTACTTTCTGAAAGAAGCAGCGCAGTGGAATGATAACGGAACCTTAACGCTGCTGCCTTTCACAAGACGCTGTTATTGTCGTGATGTTTACGTCCTATGCTAGTTGTCTTCACACCGCTAAATTTTACTCTTATTTAACAGGTGTTTTTCTAGCTAGTCTGCTGCAAGTATTCAGTGAAAGCTTTGTCCCTCTCACCTAAGATTTGTTCAGCAGGTTTACAAACTCAACAGCTGAAGTATCAATATCATTGCAACTCCTTTTCTTTAGCTCTTCTTCCCTCTAAACCCCCCCTGGTGCAAACGCTGACTCCCATTTTCTGAAGAAAGATAGCGGTTTGGGTCGGGCTGCTCTTCTGTGTTTTGTATCACAGGTGTGAAATTGGATGTCTGTGAGTTCTGCTCCATGAGGATCAAAGTCCTTTTATCCAGATGAGTGCACAAGGTTATGTGACAAACCCCTGAGCTGAGGACTGGCCAGGTTAAAGCTAGACGGTGGCAGGGACTGAAATGTCACAGCTCCAGCTAACTGTTGGAGAGAATTCAGAGTAACTAGATGGTGAAAACTGCTGGTAGCCTTAAAAATTATCCCTGCCTTGCCTATTTCACCCAGGGAGATTGCTATATGACAGAGAACACTGCTTAACTCTTAAACCTTCTTCTTCTCAAAACACTGAATTCTGGGAAGGTAATCCTGGAAATATCTCTGTGATACTCTCTGAACACAGTGGTCCAAAGCTGGCTTTGATTATTGATTTAGGGAGAGGCCAGAGGTACATTTTACATATATTTCTTCAGCCCATGTAGGTTGCAGACTATTAGTTGCAGTGCTCTAATCATTTGCTCTCCGCAAGGTGACACAAACCCCTGAGTGATGACATGTGCACGAACCCTTTCATCAGTGGATTAAAATAAAATTGTCCACACAGCATTCCCAAGGAATGACACCTGAATTTGCACATCTTCTTGCCTGACTGTACCTTAAGAAGGCACCGACACTCTGCTTCTGTCCATCTCCTTCGACAAGTTCCTGACATACTTCACTGCTTTGAAGTCTCTCATTTCAGACTCCAGTGGAGGAGCCAGACTATTACTGAGAAATCAAGTGCTATAAAGGGAAATGGAACGAAACAGAACAATGATGTGTGTGCCCCTGTGCCTGGTCTCTGACAGCAGACAATGCTGGATACTGCACAAAGCAATAATAATTTCCCTGTTGCCAGCCAATGCCAAGCGGTCAGGAAACCACCTGATGTCACATCATACAGTCAGCTTCTCTGGCTGACTGCTGACAGCACTGAAGAAACAGGAGTGTTCGAGTAGCAGGTGACACAGAATCATCTGTTAGCTTTGTGCTTTCTACACTTTATGCCCTTTAAGTCTAATGCAATATATTGTTGTCATTTTATTTGTAATGTTCCACTCTAACACATGACGCAAGCTGTAGAGTTAGGAACAGATCCCTGGAACTCTGTTCTCAATAGCAGGATAAACACCTTGTTTATACATTGGTAAGGGAAAACAGATTCTCCTGGATCTTTTTGGCAAGCAGCACAAAGTTTTTCAGCTATACACAGGTAGAATAAATTTGTCCTTTTTTAAACTGATTTGCAACAGGCTAGATGAACTCCAGCAGAGATATAATACACTGATGTAAAAATAGGCTTAGGACAATTATAATCCCATGGCCAGACAGCGGTGTGAATTACATTTTAAAGCTGCTGGGATGCTGTGACTGCTGTGCTGTACAGCGGTTCTGTGGATCTCCATTGCTGCAGTCAGGATGCAGACCTGACAGATTCTGACAGCAAAGTGTTGCTGTGTGGAGATCAGCTGAATGCTCTAGAGATCGTGCTCGAGACATCTTTGTCAACTTATCGTCAGTGTTTAGTGCAGACCAAAGCAAGGAGTTGTTTCAGCCTAATTGGTTGGGTATCACATTAATTGTGCTATTATTAAGTGATTATCAATGAACACTGGAAGAAATTCTAATGTATTTATTTCCTGCATATAGCACAGGAAACAAATCTTCTATTTAATGCACAAATATGTTGCACCTTATCTCTTGTTTCACAAGGGATTTGTTTAACTAAGACTCCGGCTGATATGAGCACTCTCTTAAATTGAAAAATTACAATTCATTCCCCCACAACTTTGATACAAATCTTATCAGCTTGGGGAAGTGACAAAAACATATCTCTTCTCCAAGACAGTGTAAGGATTAGCTGAACAGCAAAAAAAGACTTAATTTTGTATCTCAGAAATGAAAATAATAGTCCTTTGTTGAAAGCATGGATGTAGGCATAGGGGTTGATGTTACACTTGGCTTTCCCCCCCTTTATCAGCAAGGCTGCATCACCTTTGCAGTGCTTATGCTAGTGCAGTGGTTCTTCATGGTGGGAAGTGTGTGAAAGAGAGGGGACTGTAGCGGAACAGCTCACTAGAACAGTCGTGTCAAGCCACGGCACTGTATACTGTGAATAATGATTCCGTTAGCTCAGGTCTGGAGCCAAGGTTTGTTGTCTTCAGATGCTCGTTAAGCCTTGGTGGTGGTGGTAGAATTTGTGATACTGCCCCAGAGTAAGGGGTAGTAAGGGATTCTTTTGAAGACCAATAGGAAGTTCCTGAATGAGAAATGGAGATTAGGTGAAATGCCCAAGATCACACTATGAATCTGTGACAGATTCAGGATGCGAAGCCAGCTCTTAATTTCCCAGTTCCATCAACAGCAGAAGTTGGTGCTTCTTCTGGGGAGTTATCCTAACCATAGAGAGCTGGAAAAAGCCCTTTGCTGTTGATAACGCACCAAGGAATTAACAGTGTAAGGAATTAACAATGTAATAGTCCTTGTAGAGCTTACAGTACTGTGGCCTTGCCTATAATTTTGCCTCCAATTAAAGGAGTTATCTAAAGCTCAGGACTTCATGCAAAGCTGTGGGTGATTGTGTGCTGTGGGTATTTGCGTTTATCTGCCTCGCGCGGATGGCACCAGACCCGTCAAGAGCAAGTGGGTAAGCGTACCTTGAATGTGAAAGGGGCTGTATAAATCCAGCTGCCATTCACCTGAACTTCTGTCTAGCAGCAAACACTCTGAAATGGATGAGTATTTCATAAATATATAAATGGAATATTCTAAATGTATCTAGGGATGAGAGTCTGTAGCTACTAACCTTTAAGGGAGTTGGAAAAAAAATTAACTCTCTGAAATCTCTTCCCTTAATCATTCATTTCTAAGCTACTCAACCAGGCAGAGAGACATTTTTGAGCCTTCTGCATCTCTCAAAATATTTCTTGTAAAGGAAAAGGGATAGGTCTGGAAAATCTTAGCTATATGGATCAGGACAAAATGTTTTCCATTGACAATTTGCTTTTTGAAGATGGCATGAAGCAGGTGATGAACAGGTAGGCTTCAGAGCTGGTGTTTGCTGAGCGGGTTGAATCGTACTCCACATGAGACAGCGCAGTCCAGTGGTCATAGGCAGCAAGCGAAGTCAGATAGTCTGAGGTTCGTTGTTTTTTTTTTTTCCTGCTTTACCACCTATGACAAGTGTTGGTGGACACACTGAGAGCACTGCAGCATGTCTCTGAGTGACCTCTTCTCTTGCTTCTCCTTTCCAGCCCTGTCAAGGGATTGGAACCTGGCACTTTGAACATGTGGTTTCAGCATCCTACTGGGCTGTAGTTCCCCTCTTTTATCTAAAATAAATCGTTCATTCTCTGGCTGAGGAGTTTGAGAGATGCTAGCACCTTTCTCTCTCAGCATGTGAAGATAAGTTCATTAAAGACTCTGAGTATGCAAATTACTATTAATGAGACTATGTAAACACCTTGGATAGAAAGTGATACAGTCATAAAACAGGTCAAAACCTTTTACAGCTTAAAAAGTGATAGAGAGGTGTTAAGCATAATTAATCCACTAAAGACAAGTCTGACCTCTATTCTGTCTGTCTTTTTGCACCCTATCTCTTACATTTTCCTTTGAAATTCAAAGTTACAACTTCCCACCCACATGAACATTCCCAGTTCCCTATCATCAGGTACAGGAGGCAACATGTTACTTTAACCACTTACTCTAATGAGCCCACACAGGTATTTTTTACAGAGAAGAGAAAAGCCCATAATGATATTTCCTCCTCGTGTGTGCATTTTTATTGAGCTAAGGCACAGCCATGCCTAATTAAGCTCTTTTGCTGGTTCGCATCAGTTTGCTCTGGGCCCGTGGGTGCATACACACAAACTGTGGTTCATTTAGGAAAGGGGATCAATGAGGGGGATTTATGATTCAGCTAGATGGAAACTTTGTTGACCGATAATGTGTAATACTGGTTTGTAATCAATATGTGATGGGAAACTGCTTGAAAGTGCAAGACTCTCCAGGTCGGTTACAAACAGCTGAATTTACCAGCTTTTGAAATTTGTGCTAACAAATCTTCAAAAAAAAAGGAGCTCGGAATCTGTCAGCCAACATCTAACATCTGCCAGTCTGAAACATTCTGACGTTACATTTTGGTTTGAACTTCTTTCTGGATAGATTGTATAACACCGCCTTCTGTGTCTGTTAAAAGAGAACCATGTCTTAATTATCTAGGATGGACTCTGACTGTATTGAGGGAAATGTATGCAAGATCTCTATTTCCCACTTAAAATTCCACAGCTGCTCTTACACTCGAGTGGGGTTATTCTCACAGAATGGAGTTGCTTCAGTTCATCCAAATCTGGATCGTTTTCCTCCCCTTTAAAGGAAGAGAAAAAATAACTCAATCAAAGTGACATTGTATTAATGGTGGATCATGTCAGCTAATAAATAGTCAATGCTTTACATGCCACATTTAGGTTTCTTCCTTCCATTTAAATAGCAGCACAATTTGACACTTGTGTGTGTTAAATCTTCTCTAGTAGACACTGTGAGCAATGAATTAAGTGTGAAATTCAGAATAGCATTCTGGAGAGAAAAGGAGCTTGTCAAACTCCTTTCTGACAAGTGCCTGGGTGAGGATCGTGGCAGTTTGCATGTTGAAGTTGTGCTGGATGGCAGACTGCATGGGCCATCAAACTGAAGGACTAAAATGGGAAAGAACTTGCAATTTTTTGCAAAAAAATCTTCCTTCCAGTACAATAAGTATTATTTTTATCTTAATTACTACCGTCTTTTGTTATTTAATAACCTGTGTGAAGAAGAACATTTCCTTTTAGCTCTATTATCTAAAAGGTATTTAATGTTTAATTCTATCATGCAAAATTCAGGCTTTACAACTATAAAATCCCAAAATGTTTTACAAGTGGCCCTGATTTGGCAAAGACCTACCCATCTGTTTACTTGAATAATAATAAGCATTTATATTCCAGTAGTGCCCTTTATCTTGCTTGGTCTTTACACAGAACCATCTGCTTCAAACTGACTGTCTTTCAGACTAAGCTCCCCAGGAGCCCTGACCCTGTAATCTCATCTATGCCTTTGACCTTGCGGAGCTTCTCTGATTGAAGGATTAGGGTTTGCCCCGTGCAAGGCAGCTTGTGCAAGCAGGGTTTAACATTGCAGATTTCTAATTGGAGTCAGTGAAGTTTCTCCTGAATATGGCTTGAATTTTTGCTTTATTTTTGCAGAAAGAACAAGCGAGGAATGGAGTGAGAGTTCACCTGCTCCATGTGTCGTCTTGTTTGAAAGCAGAAAGGTAAACCTCTGGCTGTTAGACCGGACTGTTTGTTCTACTTGTTGAGGTTTTTCTCTGTTTCAAAAGGGTAAACGCATTTTACGCGGCTTAGCAAAGCAAGTAAAAGTATCGCTGCACAAGGGAGTGCTTCCAACAAGCTGGGTTCCAAGCCAGCAAGAACACTGCCCACTGAGGCATGTGTTTGATGGTAAATTAATTGTATTGTGAATTGCTTCCTATTTACTGTAAGGCTTTCAATAGAGATCTTTCTTGAGCTAAATTACTTTATCACAATAAAGTTAAAAGGAACATAATTTCTTCAGCCAAATCTACTTAGTCATCAAGCACCCCAGTTGCTTTGAAGTGTTCCTGCATCCCTAACTAATAAAAGATGCTCTCAGACTTCCCAACATGTGGCCTTGCCTTGCACAGGAACGTTCCCGATGAAGTGAGAAGTGTGCAGAGAGCACGTGTGGAATGTGAACGCGTTAGGTCTGCTCGGTCTTTCCAATTCGAGACCGACTCATCTTCTGTCCCTTGATGCCTGTTTGCTCTAGCAGCATGAAGTACTAGCTTACTTCAGAGGATTTGAAATTATTTTCTTCTCCCTTGTATCCCTGTCTCTTTTGCCTAACCCTATATTCATGTCCGTTTGCTGAGAGAGAAATAGAGAATTTTTCCTGCTTCTTATGTTCAGAGACTGCCGTTCTCAAAAGACATTCAAACATTTTATCAATGAACTCTGGTTTCTTCTTTGATACTGAAGCTACAAGAGTAAGAGACTCAAAACTGCCCTCTTGTTCTCTTAAGGTCAAACTGTGCAATCAGCCTAATTTTCATACGATCATGACTTAGGACCATAATCCTCATGTTCTGGTCCTGCTTTGAGCAGGAGATTGGACAAGGTAACCTCCAGAGGCCCCTCCCAAAGTAAACTACTGGAAGAGTTTGCAATTCTGGTCTATCAGATGATGCTTTTAAAAGCTGTAGCAGGCCCTTTGACTGCAGCTGTGGGATGCAGAAACTAGGGATGTGTATTTGACTGCAGTCTCTCGTATTGACCTGATTGCAGTCATGCTTTAAATTAACAACAGATTCTCTTAATTGTGTTTTTGGAACATTTTCTTTGATACATTATTCTCATACTTCATAGCTCCTTCATTTATTTTTTTTTTGTAGCGCTGCTTGCAAACCCATAGAAAGCGATGCCTGAAAAACTAGACAATGGAAGAGATGTTATAAACTGCAATTGCCTGTAATTGCTGCCTTCTGAGTATTCACGGGGGAAAGCAAAGGCTTCCTTATTCTTTCAAATTGACACTCAATGTGTAAATGTTTGCAAATCTGTCTTTTTCTTTTCTAATTTCTTTTTGTTGTTGTTTGTCCTAATCACTCTCTGAGCATGTTTGGAGGCTGCTGTGTGTATGGGAACCAGGGTATGCAACAGTCAGAAAGGCTCAGAAGCACTCCCGTGGTAGCACTGTGTCTTTCTGACTTGTGGTGAACCTTGAGGAAAACGTCATACATTTCATCCTCTTGGGCAGTTGCTGGCTTTCATGCTTTTTAAAACCCAGTCTTTGTTTTTGCAGTTTTCCCTTCTTCAGAACTCCATAGGCAGGAGTTGCCTATGGCTCAGTTCTACCTTTTCAAACCCTGAGAAATGTGGTGGTGTTAGTTGTTACTACCCAGCATTTGACAAGGGTTCTAAATGGAGAACTCGTAATTGCCTTCCTTTGGGGTTTTCAGGGAAGAAACAATTGCCAATTAGGTCCCCAGTCCTTCCCCAGAAAGTGAACAGAGTATATCTGAAGTGTTTTGCATCGCATATTGTGACATCCTGTGCCATCCCTTGCACGGTGAAGGTGTTGAATGTCAGGACGGTGACACGATTATCTTTCAGTGGTGCTGAAGACATGAAGGATGGTCAATCTATTCTAAATATTTCAGGCTGCTACTTCGAGTGGTCTGGTGTGGCCGAGGCCTGCCTCGTTATTGCCATAGGAGATCCAGGTAAAGAAAGGATCTCTGTCAAGCTGCAGCAAATAGTCTCCCTTCCTGACAATCTGAAGATTACACAGCTTTCGAATGCCTTTGTCTCTTGGGTTCCTAGCATGATTCTCAGGCTTCCTCTGGAATGTATTATGCTCATAATTAGTTGCCTGTCTTGTGCTGGGAAGACAGAAGGCTAAGGAATGAGGGGGGAGCCCTTGAGCTGATGTCTAAGCAATAACTTCCCAGTGTTTTATTGAGAATCCAGCATTTCTGTTAAGTAATTTCCCCAAGCAACTGGGATTTACTCAGTGTTCCTAGTTATAATTAAATGATAAATCTTAGCGTGGATGGCATCCAATACAGAGCAAGTCAGTTCTGCTAAGTGGAGAAGGACCCAAGACACATCAAACCAGGAAAACAATCCAGCTTGGGAAGGCTGTGTTGTGCTGCCAGAGGCCAGACAAAAGGCAGGCGTCACTGCTTGGTAACACAGGAGCTGTTTGGCAAGGGCAGAGTCCTGGCCGTATGCTGCAGCCTGCAGTTTTCTGTGAAGCCTTCTTACAGAAGGGCGGAATTTTTCATCATGAGTGTCTTCCAGGACTCTGCATTGTCCTTGCTCCTTGCAAGAAGAATCCACGCCAAAAGAGTACATTGATGAGAGAAGATAAACCACAATGTTGTTATTTTCTGCCTTGCACATTTCCCTACCACAACAGGTAGTGGTGGTGGGCCTTATAAAATATTTTTGTTAGAAAGTTTACAAGAGACTGGGTGGCCCAAACAGCCTCTGCAGTTCATAGCAGGGGGTTTCTGCTGCTCTGCAGGTTCAGCTGCAGTCCAGTGTCCTGCCAGTGCTCTGCCTGCTTCAGCCTTTGGGAAAGGCTGTACTAGACTTTAGATGTTAGACTAGACTTTAGATGTTAGACTAGACTAAAGCTGACCTCGCGAAGAGCAATCTCTTATTGACTCTGCAGTGGAGACTCCTGACTAGAATGTCCTTATTATGGCCAATATCTCTTTAATCATTAGTGAAAGCACTCTCATTCATTAGGCATTCCAAGCAATCAGGAGGTTAAATCATAGAGAACAAACACCAGTGGCTAATGTACATGCAATATAAAACAGCAGAGGAAGTATCTCTTGTGGGCAGAGACTGGCAGGACTAGTAATTTTGTGAATTGTATCATTAATAAAATATATTTTATTCTATTTGATGCTGACTTTGGAAGGTTCCTGTATGATTATTACATTTTTAAGCATCGGATCTTTTTTTTTCAAAAGGCTTTTCTGGAGGCTAAATTGAGATCTAATACAAAATTCAAAGAGGTTCTGCTGAAATGCCATTAAAATTTTAACTTTATGTTCTTTCTGGGGTTGAAATGTTATAGAGGCAAAGCTGTACAAGCCAAAAATAATTTAATTGTAAGATTCCTGTGTTCTGTAATAGGTAGAGTGTCCATCCTGACCTCTGGTGGGTTATGTATTCCACATATTTGGGTTTTTTTCTTAGTAAATGTTTGTGTTTGCTTAAGGGATTTTCAGCATTCGATCTCTTCAGGTGTTTTTCAGTATGAAATTTCTCTCCCGTTATATTAAAATTAGATAGGGATTCCTAAATCAGTGATATGATGACATTGCTCTTCAGAGCTTGCCTGTGCACTTATGGCTGCGAGATGCTTCTGTCTGAAAGAAGCCAGAAGGTGCTTAGCCTTGATTGCTTTTATCCAGGAGCCACTTCTTTGTTGTTTGATAATGGCTTCCAGTAGCTGCCTACTGGTCCCTGGCCGCAGTCCACGTATAGATTGTGTGACTTGGGAGTGCTGCTCAGTGTGTTGGCCTGACCCATACCCAGCTGGAACCCAGACTGATGCCAACACACCTCTGCACCGGCTTTCAACAGGCAGGGATTCCTGGGGGTGGGACTGCAATAGAGCTGTGCATCCTCTGACCCCATCACAACGTCTGGCTGTCACTGAGTGACTCGTTTGGCAGAGCTGACAGGTAACAAGTTGAGTCAATCAGAACATCCTCAAAAGACCAATTTTCCTGCTTTCTGTGAAGATTTACTTTTTAGCAAATGGAACTGTTTGTATTTGAGAAACAAGTCCTTGGCCCATGACTGCTTATGATATATAAATGTCTTCATGGGTTTATTGCATTGTACCTTCTATGATGGTTGTAATTTACAGTCCAGAGGCATAAAACCCCGGGGAAAAAAAAAATTTATTTTGCAGGCTGTTAAGCATTAGCATTCTCATATAATGGACACTCATGGCAATTAAAATGCCTGCTGATGTCAGAAGCATCTCCTGTGGCACTTTTGCTTTATACTATCCAGGAAAAAAAAAAACCAACAAGTTCTCATGCCTCTCTGAAATTACTCCACACTGTTTTTAATTTTGATGATAGCTACTGAAAAATTTATGAATAAGCTTGTCTGCTATCAAAAGCTGCTTCATGGAACTTTACTATATTGATGCTCTGTCATGGTAGGGAAATATGCATCATCTCGTTCAGTGTCTTCAGGAGGTCTGGCGCAGTTCATGACTCCAGATAGGCAGCTCTAACAAAGCACAGGCTGTCTTGTCTCTGCCATGGGCCCAGAGCAAGGAGCAGTCCTGCAGATCCTCTGTCTTTGTCTCCATCCAGAACTCCTTAGTAGCCCTGCCAAGACAGCTCTGGTTTGCACAGGGAGGATTTCACTGGGGCCGAGCACACGCTCATTATCTGTATGAATGCGGAGTCATCAGGAGATCAGATCCTTGCAGCCACGGGAAATGTGACGGGTTCTGTTGCTCTCTGGCAGAGACCCTGAGTGCAGGCACAGTGCTCTCAGTGCCTGCACTCTCTCGCCGTGCCATTGCTGCACCTCAGCTTAGGGGCAGACGAACCTCTCTAGCATGGCCTTGTTAACACAGACACCTCTGAGAGCAGCCTAGCTGGAGCAGTGGCTTTTACTGTGGTTCCAGAGCTTCGCTCTTCTAAGAGTCACCAGTCACTAGATTTGTTTTCACTGTCTTATTTACAAATGGGAAGCAAATGTACCAAAATAAAAGGCGGTGGAAAGTAGCATAGTGCTTTTGTAGTCAACCGACTGGGCCAGACACATCGGCCAGCAGCACCTCACCCAGCAGATAACCTCACCCAGCACACTCTGCTCTAAGAGCAGGTTTGGCCAAAGTCAGTTGCAGTTTACTAATGAAAGGTGTTTTGATAGTTTGTGTGAAGTCCCCCTGGTTTTATTTTACCTTTTTTTTAGGATGAAAAGGTCAAAACCCCCCACGTTATTATTCCCTTGATCATGCGGTGTCATTCTAAATAGGGGTATTTATTCACGCCTGATGTATTGAACAGGGTGGGAGTCAGCACGTACAGGAAATCTCAGGTAAAATAAGTGGAGTGGAAAGTGCAGACAGCAGCTGAAGGGTCAGCAAGGCTGTATGTGGAGAGCTGTGCTTGGACTGTGTTTCTAGTTTTTTGCTTTCTCTGGTGTATTTACATCCTTAGGGAGTTTTTCTGTCAGAGGAATGGAATAGGAAAGTGATTTGTTCCTGTGAGAACAGTAGTTAGGAAAAAACCCTTTCTCTTTTAATGGTCCTGGTTGATATTACCTTTATCAATGTCCGTGTGCTGGCTATATGATCCCCTCCCGTCTAACGGTGAAGTCGGGGACCTACGACTGGGCCTGGGAAAATTATGTAGCTAAATCCCAAAGTGAAATTCTGATTTCTTTTCCTTAGCCATTGCCCAAGCCCAGAGGTGAATACACCCTGAAGTATTCAATTCCGAGCCTTCCCAGCTGTCAACCGCGGGCTCCACTGCTGGATTTACGATGCCATTTGTAAGCATTTTCCTGTGGCTGCAGCATCCTTCCTGCACTGGAGCGATTCTGTCCAGGGCACCTGAGCAACACTTTAGATTATTCTGAAGCAGCACTGTGGAAGGGCTCAAATACCATGAATAGAGGGCAGGCTGAATAAATCTCCTGTGTGTTGTATCTGTGCTGCCAAAGTATTGGTCAGCAGGAATAGAGGCAAGTAGGAGAGTGAAAAAACCTTTACATTCCTACTTTCCTCCCAGCCCTAAACTTTCCAGCTTGCAGTTTCCTTCTACTCTCTGTGCATTCAAGAGTAAAACTGGGCCCTGGTGCAGGCTGCCACTGGAGTCATAGCACTAGGTTATTAACAGCAGTTTCTTGGTACCCAGCTTGGTGCCTGTTTTCCTAGCTCAGGGTGCCATGGATCTGCACCTGAAGGCCAGTAACACATATTGCTAAGCTGGGCTGGCCCTCTGAAACAGATTTGATCAGAGGCACAGGATAGAAATGCTTTAAAAAGCATGCAGCCTTGAAAAGCTTGCTCACTCCTGATAAAAGAGGTGGAAAGAGGCCAAAGGAAACAGCTACAGCAGTAACTGCCGTAAGAGGAGGAAGGAAAAAACAATGTGTAACTGGGGTATGATCCAGCTCCTAAGGAGACCTGGGCTGGAGGAACTGGATTTGGGGTAAGGATTATCTTTTGCTGCTGGCTTTCTGCAGCAGCATTCCAGTGATGATGGTGAGAATAATGGCTTCAGTTTCTATGAGTGCACCCATACATTTGTTAGCAGTAACAGGAAACAAGTAAATGTCTGTGTGTTTGTATCCATCACTTCCTTCTGACTCCATTTTACAACACAAACTGAATTTTCTCATTTCATGCTTTCTGTTTATAAATTTTGTCCTACTTGCTCTCACAATCTCTTCATAAAAATCTGAACGCCTTTGTCTTGACAGGGTTTAACATTCCCCAAAGGGTTATGTGCAGAAACAGTTCCTTGCTGTAGCAAGACTGACCCAAAGCGCACACCCTCCCTCTGAAGCACAGTCCTTGATCCTCTGAGTGGCTAACCGTGTCAACAAGCTGTTATTATCAAAGTTTCATTGAATTATCTCCCCAAGGTAATGTGCTAGTGTACAGGGTTGTTTTAATTTTTTTGTTTTCATTTCAATGGAATGGAACAGATGGAAATCAAATCTTTGTGGGAGAAAGGGAATGAAAGAGGAGGGCATTAGGACGCGTATAGAGTGAACTGGTCTTGCTCCTTTGGTTTTATGCTTCTTTCATTATCACTTCACGTAGCATCACATCTGCGTCCAGTGGAAAATTAAAATCTTCCTTGCACAAAATGCCGTGGTGCAAAGGCGATATTAGATGAGTAAAGCACTGAGTGCTGATGCCTCAGCACTGAAGATTTTGCTCTCTGTGTGTGACATTACACATTGAATATATACACAGGTCCTAACAGCTGAAACTCCTGACAGCTGGATCTCTAGGTTAGTTAGTTCCTGTCCCTCTCCTTAATGACATTCAACTGATTCACTTTGTCTTGTTCTTCAGCTCAAGCTAAATGGATTCTTGAGTTCTGAAGTTTCAGTTTATTAGAGAATCGTGATTTTTAGACCTTGGCAATACTTGTTTCTCAGCAATTCGCTTCTTCCTCATGCAACAAAATTCCTAGTTTGACGCTAAGTGAAGAATTAGCATCCACTTTCCCCCTCATGTTTATAATCTCGTGATTGTGCTTTATTAAAACGAGATGCTGAGCAATTAATGATGGCCTGCTCACTATGCTACTGAATACTTGAAGGGAAATCTCAAGGTTCAGTTCTCACTTCTACAGACTAACAGGTAGAAATGGCCACCTGCTCCTGTTTTTCCTTTGAGATTCAGTAGAAGAGCCTGCCTGAGGAGAGTAGTGACAAAACCATTCACGTGCCATCCCTGGACAGTACTATGAGAGGTGAATTTGCAGGTGACTTGTACCACTTAGGCTGCAGTGGTCGCCAGGGTTTAGATGTTTGCATTTGTGCCTCAAAAGACAAACTGCATCAGTATTGGTTCTTTGAGCAAACGCGGCGGTATTTATCCGGGAGAAATGGGAACTGCAGTGAACTCAAGATGTGATCTGGCTTAATCTCAGATTTTATTCTGAAATAACCTAGATCCTGTTCAGCCATTCCTTTGCAGCTGTGACTGTCAACTTGAATGAGAATTGCTACTAATTCTGCATGGAATGCAAACCTTTGGAAGGTTGAACTGATGAGTGTCAGGGGAGTTACTCCTGATTTGCGTTAACCTAACACTGATGACAGTTTTCTATTGTCTGCATTTGTTGGTGATTTTGTTGGTTGGTTTTACACTGAAATAAGAAATGAGTGGTTAGCTCCACAGGACTCGGTGGAGCCTCCCCTGATCTGTACTGACATCAGCACTGTGCTCACCACATGCCTGCGTTTAACCCTGCTTAGTATTTGTGCTCTCTTAACTTACCAGAATAACTGCGTTTAGTGAAGGGCTCACTGTTTCATTTAAGAGTCTTAAATGAAACACATGGCACTTGCTGGGAGTGTGAATGAGCAGGGCATACGTCCTCTCCTGCGTGGTGAGAGTGCCAGAATGCAAGGCTATTTTGGGAGGAGGTAGTAGACAGAATTCATGTGGTCTCTGACAGAAACCAGCCCAGGATTTTTGTGGGTTTTATTCTGTGGACGAGGATAAGGGGCTCTTCCAGCTATTCCTGTTAGAAGATGCCTTAGCAGCCACAAGATGGATTTTGTAAGCTGGATGTCATCCTCCTTCACTAAATAGCCAACTGGTGCCGAGAGCCTCAGCAAGCTTCTGAATTTCCCTCCAGAGAGGCTTTCATTTAAATTAGTGGATAAAACTGATACTTTCTCAGAACATCTGTTCCTGCTCCAGACTCGGTGCTGGTGGTAACAATATCAAGTGCAACTGTCCAGTTTTTCCCACCCGTTTTCTACATCTTGGCTGTTGATACTGTTTAGCATTGTTAATTGGTCTCTCTGCTTTTCCTCTCCCTTTTGTGGGCTTGCCTTTTTAGGCATAATTAGACTTTGTTTATGCGGATATTTTGTAAGCAGCTATGTCAGTCGTTTTGGTAGGTTGAAGATTTCATGGTGTGGTGGGTTTCTAACATTCATTACAATCTTCAGCCAGACAAACCAAAGGAAAAATGCTTAAAAGGCAATTAAAAGCCAGCCAACATCCCTGTCTAGGTAAACAAAAGGTATGATAAGAATCAGAAGCCTCCAAGGTGCAGCACTTCCCCTGAGTCACTGCCAAAAAGTTAATTTATAAATATATTAAACAAAATGTGCACTTGATGGCATCTAAGTTGTAATCATTGGTCACAGTGAAAATTGACCTTCTATTTCTGCTCCTTGTCTACTGTACAACAGCTGTCCCCTCACCATGACAGTGCTCTGCCACTCACACGTTTAAGCCCTTAGCTTCCTGAATAACCTCAGAGATCATTTGAGGAATTTTATATTTAAAAGAATTCAGAAGCTACATACCCTTCCACAGGGAGGGTGCACACAGATTGAAGCCACTTTAAAAAAAGGGCTTAATTTTTTTGGGGTGCATGCAAATGCACAAATGAAAATATCTCATTACAGCTACAATCACATTTTATTTGGAAAAAAAAAAATACTCACTTTCCTTTGAGTTTTGATAACTGGCTGTTCAGCCAGACAAGATAGGAAAAAATTCTAAAAATGTACAGCTGTCATCCCCCCACATTCCACACCGTCAGCGCCAGCAACACTGACAGCCCTGCTGGAGAAGGCCTCTGGCATTCCTAATACTGGCGATTGGACTCTGAACAACCTGACAGAGTGATCGAGACAGACAAAGGAGGCAGCGGAATATCTGGATTGGGGTTTCCAGTGCCGGAGCAGCTGCGGCCCGAGATTGTGGTTTTGACTGAAAAATCAGAGTGCTTGTAAATAGGTCTGCTGTAGGATTCTGGTGCATAAACACAGCAGAGAGATGCTGCTGCCAACATCTGTTCGGTCCCTCCAACTCCTGGGAAGTTAGTGGGAATCAGCAGCAAAGGGTCTTCCTTCGTTTTCCCATTTCACGAACAAGATTTGCTACAATCAGGTAGAACATAAATATTCTTCGATGCAGTTGTTGTGTCCTTGTGTTCCCCATGGGAAGTGATGGGGGGTTATTCACTACCTTTTTGACCTGTTACCGCTCGTACATTTAGTTTTGGACTCTCTTTGGAATACACTCCTCCACCTCACTTATGGCTGTCCTGAAAAGCAAAATCAAAAGGTGAAATGGAGCCTTTTTTTGCAAGAGCACTGACTGATCCAGAGTCCGTGGTCTCTGAAACACTTACTGTGCTTTCTCCTGGTAGACAGGATTTTTTGAAATCTGAAGGAAATCCTCATTATTGTAAACCTGCATTCCAGTATGGTTTCTGTCAGCACCCAGGATGACATACTGCATACACTCATTTAAATGATCCTGATATGTAATATCAAAGGTATTATATTGAAACAAGAGCACTTACAGTCACATAAAACCATGTTAAAAGGCCCGTGGGCCTTCACATTTCTTGGCCTAAACAACTGTCAAGGCAATAAGAAGTTTTCTTTGTTTTCCAGTTGCTCCATAGTAGCTCCCCAGGATGTTGTAAAAGGTCTGGTGCACACCTTTCCCGGAGAAAGGAACTGGGGTGAATGTACAGTGAGCTCAGCCCAGAGCAGCAGTTCCTCTGCTCCTCTGTGCAAATCCAGCTTGAAGTTAGGCGTTGCCAGAAAAGTTGCCAAGCCAGTCCTTCTGAATTTGAGGACTGCTCATTGCAGTGGGAAGAATTTATTGGCCGTTTAACAGCTGTGTGTAGTGCACTCAAAGGATGAATAAACAGTAATGAATCGGAGCAGCTTAGGCGTTATTTATTTATCTTTGATAGTAGAATTGGTAAGTAATTTTGAATTATCTGCACTGCTTCCGGTCCTTGCAGTGGGCAATCATCTCCTCGGCTCCCGTGGTTTGTACAGTCCTCTGTCCGTCTGCATCTCACCCGGGGAGCTGCGCGCTGCGAGCTGAGAACCGCTTTGCTAGCTTTGGGAGGGGGAAGGGATAAGGTCGTGATGTTTTTGAAGTGGAGCTGGCAGATTGTCATTGTTGCTGAGCTTCTTGTTTTACTGCTGTCTTGTGCTAGTGACACGATGTTCCCCGGTTAGGAAATGTCAGCTCTGTGGATGAGCCATCCAAGAAGACCATCGGTTTTCTAAACAGGATGAGATCCTGGCTGAAAGGAGGAACTGCCTGCCTGTGAATCTATCCTGGAGTCAGATGGTTCCAGAGTTAGAGGGAGAAAATGTCACCCTACCTTTGCCTCTCTCTTAACTCTTTACTTCCATCTTTTTAAATACAATTCTCCGTATTGCCTTGCTCCTGCTAGAGGTAGATCCTTCTCTGACAGCTTCCTAAAGCAGGTGCACACCTGCCAATAGCAAAACCCGATGGCCGAAGTTGCAGAGGTGCCCTGGTACTTTTGGGAGAGGAGACAGTAGTCTGAATAGCCTGGCTAATTACAGTTGCATTTTATCTTTCCGTGTTTTCCCCCTCTTTTCTTTGAGCAACCTGTGTATTTGAAACCTCTAAATTAAAGGTGACTTCTTGTGTTTTTAGAGCTGAGCAGAGATTCTCAGCTTTCCATAGCAGTTCAAATTTTTAACAGGTAGAAATGCTTGATGCTTGGGTAGATGCTAAGCTTTTGTTGAAGGTATTGACGAAAAGCGTGTGTTTGAGGCTGGCTGAAATGTAAAAGAGTTTCTCCATGGGAAATTCCGTTTCAATATTTGCATTAAATGAAATTAGATATTATTTAGGGGCAGCCTAAGAGAAAATTAGACAAATATACTTTCTTTGTCTTGTTTATGTTTTCTCTACAATTCTAATTTATGGGTGAGGTCAAATAACCCCCAAAATATTACTGTAAGAAATTACTGGAACCAACATTTACTGTGTAAAGTTGCAATGGAGTCTGAAACGTTCACACTTTTCTCTGATGCCGCTGATCCTAGTCACAGGCAGCCAGCTACCAGAGAGGTGCTGTCCAGGCACTTACAAAGTTCTGTCTGTCTGCGAACTTGGGTGCCCCATCCTGTGAATTGGATTACTCCTATTGGGAGAATATTTGGAAATTAAAAGTGTCTGCAAAATACAAGTGTTGCAAGCTAATCTTAAGACTGTTTTATTTTATTTTATCTTCCCTACGTGACCATTAAGAACAAACCATTGATATATTAGTGACAGGACGTAGGATACCAAAATGAATACACTAGACTTGTGCACAGGGGACTTGAAGCCAAATCTTGTAGGAGCATATACACACGTGGGAGCGTAATGTTCATGACTGGAAAGCAAATATTGGAAGGGATGAACTGTTTAGATCACACAGAACTAAAGGTTAAATCGGTCAAATAGCATCATATATCAGGGAATGGAAAGATACCAGAGCCAAGACTGTGTGAACAAAAAATCTATCTAGATCAGAATCAATTGTAGGGAGAATGGCAAACAGTTTAAGTAAAATAGAACCACAAGAGTTCTACAGCCCCTCGCAAGCTTAGATTAGTAATGACCGCATCTCTGCAGCCAGAACTGGGTCATGGTAGTAGATATTTCCTTCTCGGATAGGGTGTAGAGAACAAATGCTACTCATAGCTACTGTGCACAACTCTGCCTGGGTTACATTCAAAAGCAGCCTCTCCCAGTCCCTGGTGGCACCTCCAGGAGGCAGACAGCAATGCCTTTTCATCAGGCACTGGCAGGAACTTGTTGAAGGACTTCTCACAATCCAGATTAGACAGGGTCAGTTAGGACCGCTTGCTGTCTCAGCTGTAAGGGTTGTGGAGGCCAGCTGCAAGCCCGAGCAGCAGACCCAGCAGAGAGCAGAGCTGCGAGGATTCCCCTTTGCACTCCTGCACGGGTCATGTCAGAGCCAGGCTCTAGGGTTGTAACCAGACCCCCAGGACCTCGGGGCTGAGAGAACCTCCAGATGTTGCTTTGGACGCTCAGCCCCCTTGGTCCTTTCGCTGAGGGCACCACTGTGCATCTCCCCACTCTCCATCAACCGTGCGGATTGACTGGGATCAGCTTCGGGCTGCAGCCACCTCAGAGTGAGATGTGAAAACACATCAAATGGAACCAGCACCCCTTTTAAACTGTGTCTGTGTTTGTCATCCTCTCAAAATACATATGGATGAGGAAGATAAGGCTGTTTTTCTAAAGACCAGTTCACTAATTTCTGATGAATTTATATAATTTACCTGCTACTGTTCTTTAGTTTATCATGAATATCCTTTTCATCGGCTGCCAACTCCTTGTAGTGACTTTTCTTTCATGAATTTTTTTGAGATAAAACAATGTTTTTTAAAGAAGCTATTGATGCCTTGAACCTGACATTTGACCAGGAAACTCTGTTCTCCCCACTTCAGTTTGAAACTTACTTGGGTTCTGCGTTCACTCCTCGTAGGAGCCTTTTTTGCCAGTTGAACTGCTACTCCTAGTCCATAGAATTCCCCTGAATTCAGCAGGAGGGGCTGCATCCCCACAAGAGGGGAGCTTGTTCCGTATCTCAGATAGGCAGAGGTGGGACGTGCGCAGACATCAGGAACTGCCGTTCTGCTGCCGAGCTGCGTTAAGGGTGCCCAGGTGCTTTCCCCGCTGCAGCAGTGAAGTGGAGGCAGCTGCCTGCCTGAAGCCACCCGATGGTGTTAGAATCCTGCCTTCTCTGGGGGGGGAGCTGGGAGTTCCTGCGCTTGGCTGATGAATGGCGGCTGATGAAGCCAGAGCACTTCAGCTGTTTGTGATCGTCCTCCCAGGCCCCAGATAACGACACTCCAGCTACTTTAGAACACCACTCCCAGCCTCCTTTAAGGCCTTTGTTCAGGTTCCTCACTAGAGGAGGATAGTTAATTATCTGAATAACGTGGTAGGGCTGCTCTTGTCACTGGTGTAGTAACAGAGTAATTAAAAAATCAGAAAGATGCTCAGGATGCACTTTTTCTGATTTTTTTTTTTTTTTCTGATTCAGAACTTGTCTGTTAGTAGCTGTGAAGCTGAGAAGCTAAGTGTGGCTTTTTGGAACAGGACAGGCACAGCAGCTTGCTCTGTTGCATCAGCTCTGTGTTTGCTTGGGAGAATGGAAATCTGGCTGGTGCATGGGTGGATGGGTTACCTGAATAATAAAAGCTTGGCTTTGGTGTCTGTTAACACCAAGACAAGGAAGAGGGTCCAGGGCTGTGACACAGCTCTGCCCCATCTGCAGCTCCTTAATGTTCTGGCTGCAGAAAGCAGGATCCACCTCAGGGGGCTGACATGTTGTTGGGTGAGTCAGAGAGCTGAAAGAAAGTAGTCAAGGCAAAAAAACTGGTGTGGCAATTCCCTCCCGCTGCCCTTGTTCCATGAGAGATCATTAAGCCTTAGAGGTAAGAGAGATGTTGTAATACTTGTGTCCTCCTTGTGTCCTGGAAAGTAATGGCTGTACTTAGAAAAACAGATGTAGTGGCTTTGTTTTTTAATGAGCCTTTTGAAAATATACCGAAGAACTTATCATCTCCCAGGAGTTAATTGATATTAAAGTTGGAATTTCTCCTACTAATAAATTGCAGCAGAGGAACAAAACTTTGTGCAGTGAACCAGGAGCCAGCAACTCCTCTTTCTCTGCTCTAGCTTTCAGCACAGAGCAGTGACTACATGCTGCAGGTGTGACCCCGGGAGATAAGGGGTTTCACTGGAGCGTGGTTTTCATTCTATCCTCCCACAATGATCTAACGGAGTTTGTTTAATAACATGCCTTTTGTTCTGGCAGATAATCATGGGCAGGCCCAGATAGTATCACAAATTTGCTCCTTTCTGATAATAGGATCTTATCAGGGCTTCAGCAGCATGGAGCCTTTTACAGGATATGGCTTTAATTAAAATGACAATATGTGGGACAGCTGGGGTTAGATTCGGAGACTGGAAAGGGACAGAGTAATAAATGTCTTTCATCTGGGAGGAGAGAGAGGCAGAGAACTGTTTTGCTGACATATTAATCATCTGTTGGCTGGAGGTACTGCACTTGAAAGTTCTGAGGTAAGCTGTCTGTGAAGGCAGGCAGAAGCTACAGACTCCACCGGTGGAGCCCCAAATGGGCTATAGCTGAGGTGGCAGGGTTAGCGCCTTTCTCTTCAGTCGGTAGGGACAGGAACCTCAGGTCTCGTGACAGGGAATACAAGATTGTGGGAGTTCCCTGCAAGTTGGCTGGTTCTTAGGGGGGGTACAGTATCTGCTGATGCTGTAATAGGCCACTTGGCTCAAGGCTGTGCATGCTGTCACAGAAGGACTAACTGTTGTAAGCAGCATTTCTAAGGTAGCGGGCTGGTTTGGAAAACACGCACAGTATTCTCTACTCAGAGTTCATTAACTTTGAAATTCAGAAAGTATAAAAGGCTACATTTACCTAGCTTTGAAAATACAGCTCTGGGGAGACATATTCTGTGCACTATAGGGTGCACCCTGCACACAGAAATTGACTTGAAGCTGGTTCTTCAGCACCTTACATGAGATTTGTGCTGCTACAGAGTCCTTAAGTAGATGAGAAGCTTTTGGCAGGTCTTTGAACACACTCTTCTGTGCCCCACGCAGAGTCAAAGCTCCAACTTCTTTAAAGTTCACATATCAAAATTCACCAATCGATAGTAACCCCCAGCCCAGCAAGGGTTCCTTATCTTTGTGCTACCTAATGCTTGCTGCTAGAGAAATCAGGCAAGGCGAGTCCTGCCTTATCTGCAGCAAAAGGCTGACTGTCCAAACATCTGCAGTACAGAGAGAGCCTCACCTCCTCTCCCCATCTGCCATCTCGAGCACACTGCAGCCCTTGTTCCTACTCCCCACTTCAGTTTCATATTGACAGGGCCTGTTCTCCCTCACCCTCTACCAAAAATAAATGGCAGACCATGTTACCATCTTACCCAACTTCCTGGAACAGCAATAATGTTGATAGCTGCTGGAAGAAAATTTTTCAATGACAATTCTCCTCTAGAAAGGGTTGGTTCATTGTAACCACAGCTTTGTGATGAGGCAGGGGCCCAGGAGGTCTGGGGGACAGTGTGCTTATGCAGGGCTCGATGGTAATTCTGATTTTCAGTTGCTAACCAGGTGCAGTCTCTAACTTCGGGAAGTTTTCAGGCTTTGAAGGTGCAACTGTGACACAGCAACACATCAAAGCAGACATCTACCTTTAAGCAAGTTGACGTGCTGAAGGTTTTCCAGTGCTAAGCATCTTCTAAATTGGAATTTCATTCTCTTAACACCATAACACAATCAAGGCTAGTTATGTGATGTCCTAAATAACAAGAGCTGACAGTGGATGAAAAGACACCAGAAATCAGCTGACTTAAGGGAAAATAATTACTTTCATTCAGCAAGGCTGAAGTTAATATTTTTGAATCATTGGATTGCCTCATAGAAACCTCCAAAGAGAAGGAATTTTTCTTACTAGTCTTAGTGGTGTTTCTTGCTTTGTTTTATTCCTCTGTGTGTGTTTTGTAGCTCTTAAAAGCTAAATGAAAGTACTTTATATCTTGTCATTATTGGCTTTGAAATCAGAGGTTACAGCAGATCACTGGATGTAGATCTTTTCATGAATTCATAGGGTTTATTCCCTTGCTGAATATCATGTTCTAAAAGCCTGACGTGGTGTTCCCCTTTGGTGATGTAAAGTAACACGCAATAATTGGGTTAGAGTTAGAATTTTTATATATCAGGGTCATGTCCCTTGCAGTGCAGGTTTTCATTGCACGACACTGGAAGAATTGGGTTTGTGCCTTACTCTCCAAAACTCCCGGGTTCATTAAAATTCATCTGTATGTGTGTTTGTCTGTATGTGAAACACAAACTCGCTATTCAAAAGCATCTGTGTTCTGACCTCGAGAGCACAAGTAGTGCTGTGATCCCCGAAGCTCTGTACACTCTCTGTTACTGTAAGAACTTTATTGCGAGTCGCAGCTCGGCTCCTAATCGAAGTGCGGTCTCCTGGTAGGACTGGGCTGGAGTCACATTCCCAGCTAGAATACAGTATCTGGCTTAGAAATGTGACATGTCTGTCTTAGTTCATTACAACTACCCTTTAAATAATCAGTAATTACTATCCTTTAGCCTTTAGTTCCAACTTCAGACAGCAGTTATTTAATATTATTTTATCTTAAGTGTTGAGGAAAGTAGAAATCTGTATTTCAAAGCAATTTACTTGTAAGTTTTTATCATATGATGTGTCCTTCTAATAACTTCGTAATTACTGTTACCTGGTCTGTCGTCTTCTGCCTCCCTTCTCACAAAACCTCTTTATAGCACGACCAAGGAATTGTCTACTTCAGCTCCTTGTGCATGGAAGCATAGAGAAGACTCAAAGCATGCAGTGCCCTGGATGCAGGCTGCGGGAAGAACTCCACGGTAAGTGCTGTGCTACTTCAAATCACACACTTCAGTGTGTGGAAAAAAACTTCTGGGCTTTGGTGCGTTATGTCTTTTGCAAGGAATATTCTATTTTTTTTTGTGTGTTTTTTTTNTTGTGTTTTTTTTTTTTTTTTGTTTTCAATGAGAAATACCTGAAATATGGGCAGAAAGGGTCTAAATCATACCACAGGTGAGTTTTATGCAATGCTTGGTTCCTGTGCAGAGATAAATTGCAGCCAAATAAATGATAAAATGTGCATCCTTTGAGCACTACAGGTACAGTGTAAGCAAAGGATTTCCTCCTTTGTCTGCCTGCCCACACTTGAATATGGGAACATGTTTTCATTTACTAAAGCAGATGTAATTGTCACTTCCTAAGATACCTTCAAGATTAGAGAAAAAAAATCTGGTTTTAGTAAGTTTTCCTGGTAAATCACCAACAGGTGAAGTAAGGTCTTCATAAGTCAAGAGAAAAAACCCTGCATTCCACTTCACTTCTTTCGCTTCAGAGCTCAGGAAGTTTTCCCTGGAGCCGGAGAAAATTCTATTTCATCTTTCATAGAAGGCCACTTCCGCTAAGCTACTGACTTCATGGTCTCTTGTGTGATTACTTATGACAGAGTTCATTGTATTTTGTTTGAGAACATAATTAAGTCTTTAGTACATGGCAGGCGAGTGGCTGGTCAATGTTCGGTGCTTGCTGCTTCCCTCTACTGCCTGGACCCAGAACTGCTCGGCTCTCTTCCAGACATCTCCTCTTGCAGACACTGGATGCTGCATGTGCAGCTGGCAGCTTGGTGCCAAACTGCACCTGCTGTCTAAAGGATTGAAAGTAAATTGCCATTTATTACAGAGTTTCTCGTTCTGCCATGCACTTAAAAACTGGATAAAAAATGTGATTGTAAGAAAAAGCGCTGGGTCTGAGAGGGAAGTGACTGAGGAGGATGTGTCTGTTATCAGAGCGTATGCTTGCTTGCGGAGTGAGAGAAGCTAATATCTGAATGGCTTTTCTCGTGGGAATTGCCTCTGACCTCAGGATCTGGTCGCAGGGGTTGTGCAGCTGCACAATGGCACCACTTGCCCGCCTGTAGCAAGTTCCTTAAAAGTCTCTGTGGGTGTTGNGCAGTCGCACAATGCCCCCACTTCCCCGCCTGTAGCAAGTTCCTTAAAAGTCTCTGTGGGTGTTGCAGCAGCACCTCACCCCTGCCCCTGCCGCTCGTTCCTCTCCGGGTGCTTACATGCATCCTTTGGTGGACTCTTCTTATCTTAGTTGCCTGACAGATGCTTAACTGGTTTTTATTAAGTAATGCCTTTGAGATTGAGCTGGTATTTTTTCTTCAAAATCCTCACAGAGTTGAGGTGAATGGACCCGCTACCCTCCCAGACGTGCACCCCGTCACTCAGCTTGCTTCCCCATCTCTGTCTGCGTGGCCACTGAGTGGGAGGAGGGCAGAACCTGCCTGGCAAGAGAGCCGTGCATCACAGCAGGTCCTGTTGGCTCCATGGCAGGACGTGCCACAGGGCGATCGTTTCTCAGCTGCAGTGGCCTCTGTCTGGGAATGACTGATCAGGTTTTGTACCTTCCTGCTGCAGTCCCCGGGCTCTTCTGCCCCTTGCACCCTGGGAGGTGTGGTGTCAGGGCGCTGGCCTTAGCGGCAGAAAGGAGCATGGTCATCTAACAGAGCGGGGCTCAGGCGGTGGCAGGAGGTTACTCTGCTGGCTTCCTGGGGATGGTGGGAGCTGCCAGAAATTGGGTTCTTTGCCTTCTAATCCCATTAAACAGAGAAAACAGCTTATCTTGCTGTTTGGGACTTGATTGATACGTGTTAGTGGGAGCTTTTCAGAAAATGGTGTCACTTGCACTGAAGAGGGCTTCTATTGTTTCTCTGCATTGTAGCCGAAATAACATTTGAATAGTTAAGGAACTACTCAACTACTTGTTGTCTTTCACACCTGAGATCATCAAGCAGTCGCATTTCATGATGTGTGACTAATTATGAATAATTCAGAACTGCAGTTGCTAGGTGGATGCCCTCTGCTTCTGCGCTGGAGTTAAAATGAAAATCATAAAGCAGAGTTCACTTCTTCCTTTTCGTCTTGTTACTGAAAAGTCATTAGCATGAGGCCATTTCAGAGGCACAACTGGGTAACTTAATATGACGCCTGTATATTTCCTAACAAAATTGTATTTCATTGGGATAAAAATAATCTCCCATTTCTCAGGACTGGCTGTGAGGCGTCAGCGCACCGGTTAGCAAAGAGGGAGGACAGGAACCATGTGCTATTAGTCCAGTCCACTCAGCAAATAAAGCAGGGTGAAGTGTCCCTAATCAAGCCAAACAGGTTTGCAATTTAAATGACTGGTGCCTGCTTCAGCATCCTACCCAACCTCAGGCTTATAGGAAGCATGTGGCAACAGCCAGGTTAAAACTCAGAGCGTCTCATTAACCCCGGTCTGGAATATTAACCTCTTCTCTCGCTGGTTAAGTGATGTTCCTTCTTTGCCAGGTTCCATGCAAGGGTTTTCAGACTGGGTTTGCTTTTGGTGGTTTTTGGTTTTGGTTGTTGTTGTTGTTGTTTTTTCTCTTGTGGGAGAGTTCCTTTCTGTGTTTCTGTTGCCTTATGACCTGTGATTCTGTCCACCTGCATCTCATGACTGGGCTGTACTCGTGCATAGTCACTGAGCATCTCTCAGCCTTCTCTGGTTAATTGCCAGAGGAAGGTCCTAGGGAATTCTGCTCTTCAGTGCCGTGTAAGTCTGGACGACAAAAGGTGACAATAACTTCCCACTTGATGAGAAGGTTCTGGACCTAGGCAGTAATAGCTTTTTGAGAACAGCAGTCCCTCTGACTGAGACCAAAATAGCCAGATGTGTCACTCACTCCTTTCTGTGCTGGCAGAACAGAAACAGACTTGCCTGGTGTTTCTTGTGCCTTGCCCTCTGACGATGCTCTCGCTCACAGACAGTAGCATCCCTGCCAGCTCTGAACTGTGCGGTGATGTCTGCGGTGTTTTGAAGAATCTCTCAGACAGTCTCTTACTGCTCCAGTGTGTAACCTTCTTTTTCTTTTTTCTTAACCACAAATTACAAATAGCTAAGCTCCTGAATTGCTTGTCTAATGTCCTGCTGCTTTTGATTTTCTTTGTTTTCTCTCAAAGTACACTTTCAAATCCATGGCATCTGCTTCTCACACCACTTCTTGTCGTGCCCCTCCTACTCCAAGTGGAATTCAGACAGGGAGACCTGAGCCAGGATGGTAAATCAGGAACAGGCACCTAGTGAGGGACTCTAAAGGACAGGGAGTGCCCATGGCATTCGCTTTCTGGGGGCAGTCTGAGCTCTTTACACAGGGGCTAGAGCCTAGAGAACAGCTGCCCTGTGCCTGGAACCCAGCTGCAGCCACCACAAAAACGCCTGGATGCGCGACAAGTGAATGGAGGTGGGAGCAGAGTAATAATTTATGGTGAGAAATCTAAAAGGGCGTGGATATAAAATAATGATTAATGCTGCAGTAGGAATTCTTCTTTGCCCAGCTGAAGGAAATGCTGCTGGTAAAGCTCCGAGTACAGCTGATTTCTCCAAACTACAAATCAAGTCGTGAATTAGGTATTAAGATTATGACATTTTCTAAATGCCTGGGTCTAATGATTCTTACAATCGATTAGCAAAGTTCAGATGATCACCACCCCCTTGGCATGTTAATCCACCTTTTCCTATTCTGATGCACAGCCAACCACTTCAGCATTTCACTTTTTATCAGGTTAACTTTGCTCTGTGGTGTCTGTCAATTTTTGGAATGAGTAAACATGGGAAAATGCAAATAGTTGCATTGTATTTCATCATAGATTAATCAATTTTAAAACAATATAGATTTTTAACTCATCAGAAATGATGGTTCATGACAACTCACATGGTGACTTCAAAGTGAGTGGGATGGAATTGTTCGAAGAAACATCATGGGCTTTTTAAGGTGGGGGTTTCTTTTTCCATCTCTGAGGAGGATGATGTTTATCCTTTGGAATAAACGGGTTTATATAATTTTTTAAAATTCATACAGAAACAAAATAACACAAAAATTGAGAGCAACAGTCTCGTTCAAAGTTAATAACATGTAGAATAAGGAAGAATGTTTCTTAGCTAAAGCTAAAGGGAGTTAGGTGCATTGCAAGGAGTAAGACCGTACTGTGGATCAGGTTAAGTGTGCTGCTGTGAGATCCTGATGGAAGGTAAGGTAGAGATGGGCGTATAAACCTGTCAGTCAGCGTGCTCGTGCTTCAGAGTGCTCTGTCCTGCAATGAGGTGGGGTTATACTGCCGAAGGGAATAACACAGAAATCCTGAGATGCTCTCAAATAAATCCCACTAAGCTTCAGAAAAGTAGATAGG
This sequence comes from Chloroceryle aenea, assembly GCA_013399075.1. NCBI lineage: Eukaryota > Metazoa > Chordata > Aves > Coraciiformes > Cerylidae > Chloroceryle > Chloroceryle aenea. Next base: position 249,336 of record VWZY01005342.1, read on the forward strand.
AACTTTCCGAGAGGAAATCTAAATAATACATTCAGAGATGTGTACATAGAGAGTAAATTATTCAGCCACTAGATGTCCTAATGCAGAGCTGCAAATCCAGCACAAACAACGGTGCACAAAAATTACAAAGCTGGGGCTCAAAATATGTAGGTGATCAGATTTTAGCCTGTGGACTCTCAGTTCCTAGAATACTGCTGAAAAGACTGTAAAACACAACTGAAAATGAAACGCTTTGCAGAAGGCTGATGCTAGGCAGGCTGTGGCTAACTGATTAATTGCCATCACACATACACGTTCTGGTTTAATACTGCTATAACAGATGCTATGGCAACTCAGGCTGTTAGGGATTGTTTCTAGGTACCATGTGGCTGGATCCAGTGCTGCTAAGCATTTTTCTGGTACTCGGGGTAGTAGGTCTTATTATTTTGTAAGATTTTACAAAGTCCTACAAAGATACAGACCCAGTTTTATGGGAGATACGACTTGAAACCTCCCCTGTGACGGAGGGGAGTGAGGGATGTTGCACAAGAGGAGAAGAAAAATGGAGAACTTTCCTTTGATGTAATTATTTTTAAAATGTCTGTGTTCTAAGTTGTGGAGATGCAGGACCCTCCCTCACACTGACGTTGATGTGCTACAGAATCCCCCAGCCATCACGAGACTGTCAGTGCACAGAACTGCTGGCGTGATATGCGTGGTGAAAAGGGTGTTGCAGAACAGACATTCCATGCTTAGGAAGAACTTTTGAGGCAGACTTAGTTGCAGAGGTGGAGAAATGGTAGGACAGGACTATTATCTGTCCAGAGTTGTTTATTGTTGGCTGGCAAAATGTGTTCTTTAAAGGGAGAGGGACAGGGGACTGTTCTTTCAGCACTGGCTGAGCCCAAGCTCCTCACTCACATGTCCATCTCTACTTTTTGTTCAGAGAGAGCCCTGCAGAATAGCAGAGAGGCAGCTATAGATTATCATAAACTTGAGGGCAAAGGAAAGAGACCAGGCTGAATTTCAGCTGTGTTTCTGCATATTCATGACATCTTGAATGAATGCTTTGCTTGTGTTCTGTGTTAGGTGTGCGGTGGAGAGAAAAACATCGTGTTTTTCTTTCTCCTGACACATGCACACACACCTGGGTCTTCAGACCGAAGGAACTCCTCCTTACAGGGAGAATTAAATTCACTTCTACCTTTGCCCTGTGGGGAGGAGTTGTATTAATCATTTGAGGCCAGACTCCCTCTTTTTCTTGCACTATGACAGACCAGGGCCATTTCCTTTGTTCGACGCTGTCAGATGAAACACCCGACTTGCACTTTAACCAGGTTGTGGGATTGTAGGCATTGCTGAACTAAGCCAGGTAGTACCACAACTTTTGCACAGTTATAACCCTTCCACGTGGGCTGGATCATTTTTCCGATCCCATTTTGTTTTGGGTACTCTTGTGAGAGGGAGAGAAGGGGAAGGATAAATGTTAGAAATAAACTAAAAGCGAGTAGGATTTTATTTTATTTTTTTATTGGCTTCTGTGTCATTACAACTGAGCCCATTCAAAGTGCTTCACGTAATTTCACTACTTATTTGTTGCTACAGCTGGCTGTTCCTGCTTGCTCCTGAATGATTTACCTACCGGACAGATGCAAATAGTTGCATTAGAGCCAACTGGTACGTGTCTAGTGTTCTCTGTTGTATATGCCACTGGTTTAGATGAATTTATTCTCCTTTTACCATTATGTATGTTAAAGGTGGCAGTGGTACAGTCTACCCAATGCCAGTGCCATCTCAGGGGTGTTTTTATTTGCAAGAGCTGCAAAGTGAAGCTGCTACCTTTTCATCATGTTCTGAGAGCCCATCGGCAGTAGCCCTCCCCCAGCCCTTCTCTGCTGCCCAGGTGATGTGAATCCTGAGTCATTGTGGATCACCCCTGGGTTACTCCAAGGTCGCACACCAAATGAGAAACAAAATGGGATCACCTGGCTGCAAATGTTTATGTTGCTCCAGAGAAGAGCGAGAGGCTGAAATCACCTTTGCAAACTCAGCTGGAACGTTCTGCTGAGCTTCCAGGGTGGAGGAGGGGGGTTATTTATTTATTTTCCTCCCTTCAGGCTGTAGCTGTTTGGCTTATTGAAAATTACGAGAGTATTGACATACTCTAGCTAGAAAAATTTACTTCATAGTTGTAAAGTGCTGTGCGTTTAATAAGTTAATGTGGTAGGAGACCACAGAAATCTCTTCAGCAAGGAGGTCAACAGCGCAGCACGAGGTACCACCTGAGATGTAGAGACAGGGGGAAAACGTGCTCAGAGGCAACTGTTGAGGGAGGTGGTGGCAGAGACTTCCAGCTACAGATTCTNAAAGATGCTGTCTGTCCCTGCCCCCCCCCCAGGCACTTTCCTGCTCTCTGAATGTGCTGTTACTGTGATCAAGGTATTCAGGAAACTTGCTTTGCTTTTTGTTTGTTTCTCCTTTTTGATTTCTGTTTAGTGTCTTTTTTTTTTTTTTTCAGCTGCATCAGACTTTAAACTTTCAGCTGCTAGGAAATCTAGAATCTCATGTGTGGAGTGTGAACTCTGTCAGAAAAGGAGTATTGCTTGCTGTAACATTCAACCCTTGAAGTGCTCGGGAAGAACAAATACGTTCCTTGCAGCATTTGCATCTTCTCCATTAATTTTTCTCCATTAATCCCCTTTGTCTGGATTCCCTTCTCTCTCCTTCTTGCTCACACCCTGACACTGAAGGTAGATTCTTGCTTTCCCTGTGGCTTTCCTCTTGTTAAAGTGTTGTGTAAAGAGCCTCCACACATAGGAACGGTGGCACGTTGTGCTGCCATAGCATGGGCAGGGTGCTGCACATCACCAGTGTTCACCAGTGCTCGAAGAAGGGGGAACTGCAGCTTTGGCTGCATTTTACCAGCTCAGGCTGCTGTGAACATCCCCCACCCTCAGGCTCCAGCTTTGTGGAATATTCTGCTTGCTTCTCTTCCCAGATGCGCTGATTGAAGTTACCAGCTGTTGCCCTTTTTTCTACTTTTGCTCTCTTCTTCCCCATCAAAAATGCTTTATATCTGGGAACTTGATATTTTTATCTAAAGCACCAAACACGGCCTCGGTGGTGTAGGCAAAAATAGAAAATGAGCTGGGCTTGAAGCAGAAATGGCTGTGTGCATGTACTAGAAAATAGAGCTGTGGTGCTGACACGCCAAGACGTTCAAGAGAGTATGCTGGATGTGCTGACATTTGGAAGCCTTCCTGTCTAGCTTCCCAGCTCTGGTCCAAAACGTTGGGGCTGGGGTGTTTTTTGCTCTTTTGTTTTTTTTTTTGTTTGTGTTTTTGTTTTGGTGTGGGTTTTGCCCCCCTTGAAACCCACTGAATGCAGAGAATGACCTGAAAGGCTGGTGAAGAAAATGTATTTTTCATATATTTGCTCTCTGCCTTTGCAGCTCTGCTCTTCAATGTGAGCTGAAGTCTAGTGAGCACATGATGGAAAGGGAATGAGAGATCTTCTGATGTGATGTTCTCAAGTATTGATTTTTTTTCTCTTAAAATTCTGTTTACAAATTCCTTTTGCTTTAATTATTTGTTTCCTCCTGAAAACAGTACAGAGCTAGCCTGAAGGAGGACCAACTGACAGGCCTTGTTCTTAAGTGTATATAACTAATCCTACTGCATCTTTCCAGAATTTATCAGTCGGGGATTTCAAAGCATTTTGTAAGTAGTAACCGAGCCCCCTTAAACCTGAGATGCACACTTTGCACACTTTGGATTTTGTGAACCTGAGGAGAGTGAACTTGGTGCGATTGCTCAAGTGTGGAGCACGAATGGGAATAAAACCCCCTTATTCTGACTCCTGTGGTCTTGGCATCTGACAGAAATTGAGTATTTCCTAAAGAAAGGGGCATGGAGAAGAAATGTCAGGGTATTTCAGGGTTATTTTGTGCATGCAGAACCATCGTGTCTTGGTCAGAAATAGAACAAGTTTGATGTCTGCAGCGATGACTCTCTTACAGTCACAGGGGTCCAAACAGGACCAGTTTGTTCTGATCCTGTGTGTTGTAGGAATATTGCAGTGAGATACCTGACCAAGCTCATTCCGTAGCTCTTCTCCTCTGCTAGCGCAGTCGTGGATCACACTGGGAGCCTGGACACACTGGCTTGCACTGTGGCTTTTCTCCTTCCCTCTCCCCCCTGATCCCGATCCCTACAGTAAACAAAGCTACACGAATCCCTGAAATCTTGTGATTCAGCCACACAGAAGGGACCGAGCTGCTTTCCTTTGTGCCCAGGAGCTGCTCCTCTAGCAACTCATCGTTTCTTTAAGCGGTACCTTTGTTTTCCGATCTCAGATCTGTCCGGAGTAGAACAGCAGCAATTTCACTTACTCAGACTGGTGACTGTCTTTTTTTCTTTTGGCCCTGTTTGCCTGGATGTTTGTCGTGCTTCCTTATCAGGTATGTAATAAAAATGTTTATATGCAATTAGATGGGGGGAAGGGAGAGTGAAACAGTGACACTACTGGCAAGAAAAAGAATTTTTGATCACAGGACCATGCAATATTAATAAAGATGGCACAGCCCGTGTGTTGCTTTGGGTGGTGGAGGTGGCTGCTGTAGTATTTTCCTCATGATCTTGGTAACAGTAGTACTTTTAAAAGAATTATTATTAAAAAAAAAAAAATAGGGCTTTTTGCCCAAATGTGTGAATTTAACAGAACAAGAGAAGGTGGAATAACCTCCAGAGACTGAGGGGCCGCAGTGAATGCAGCTGGGGGGGGTGAATTGTACCCCCCCCTCAAGTCCCGCTGGGCTCACACCGCGTTATTTGCACCCAACTTTGGC
>VWZY01005342.1:254728-426981 GCA_013399075.1 Chloroceryle aenea
CCCTTCGTGGATCCTTCGAACGGTGTCTTTGTGAAATACTCGCAGTACTCGTCGGGTTGTCCCAAAATGGTGGGGTCTGGGAGATTCACTGACCTCCTCTGGCAGCGAGGATCTAATCACCTGTCAAACAGTGCAGGCGCCTGAGGTTAGATGTCTGTGCACGCGAGCGCGCAGGGCTTTTATTTGCGTGTAAGGCTATTGGAGATGCTCCGAACCCTTTTTTTTTTTTTGGTTAACTTCTTCCTGGTAAGCGAGTTGAGCGAAATAATCTTTTCAGGGTAAATAGCCAGAGGATGTCAGCGGCTCTGGCATCCCTGACACCCTGGCTGGTGTATCTGGGCTGCTCAAAGTGTCGAAAGTGCCCGGGCAGGAGGAGGCAGGGGGGCAGTCTGTGTTGCGTTGTCGTTTTGGGAGGAAAGTGCCTGCTGTGGGTAAGATGTAGCTTCTGTACTGAGAGTCTGTAGCGGTGCGTTCAGTACAAATGGCTTACTCTCATGGAACGGAGTAATTGGACTTTGTAGATCCTGAGAGATTCCACTCCACGTTCAACATGAGTCCCTCTGCGGAGGCCTCTCTTTGCATGGCTGTTGTGTCTGCGCTTCCATTTCTCTTTGTACAGACTTCATTGGGTTTGGTCTCTGTCTGGGAGGTCGCCCGCAGGGTGAGCAGGTCCTGAGAGCCTCACTGCCCACCTTGCCTGCTCTGTGCTCTCATTCACATCCGATGTCTGGGCCAGCAGAGGGGAAATCTGAGCAGCTTTTGTGTAAGGGACGAAATACGGCCTTTAGGTGGTTCTTTGCAGCAAAATAACACTTCCCAGAACAGTGGAATAAGTGGTGAGAATAGAATGGAGCCCAGTATTTTTTAACTTTTTTTAAATGCTTTCATCAAGAAACATCTGTGACTGCAGAAGAATACGTGTGTAAGTAAATGGGAGGTGCTGAATGCCTTTTGTTTTGCACATATGGTAGAACTCTGTCAGTCCATGTGTGGTCAGGATCAGGCCCTACGTGCATCTGAAGTGTCCCACCATGAGCTGCGCGTGGCAGGATGGCTCTTCTGCTGTTATGGAACAAATTTCACCTGCTTAATTAAAATTTGCCACGCAACATTTCAGGCTCTAGACTGGAGCAGAGTTGGTTTTGGCTATTATTCTGAGGAGGAACAGTGTATTTTTTCATCTGTAGTCTCTCGTTTGTGATGTTGCATAGTGTTTTCTTTCGCTTAAGCAGTTAACCTCAGTTAACAACCCATTGAGCTATAAGATTTTAGTTTATGAAGTTGTCTAAAAGCTGCCTCTGAAACAAATTGCATTCCTGGATTCTGTTCTGAATGGGGATTAAAGAAAAATGAAATGTTTGTAGATACCCTTTGCACAGCATTTTCAGTCTGTTGGAATGAATATACATTTATAGCTTTAGGCTTTTATTTTCCAGGAAGAATTTCATAGACACTGTGGTGTTGTGAAAATGAGAGTCACTAATATTTATTAGCTCATTGATGCATTGAAACTAACTTGGGGTTGCACGGATCTGAATAAAGATATCTGTAAAACGTGAACATCAGTATTCTTCTGCGTCTCGATACTAAAGCCTAAAGCTCTGTGTTACATGGTATTTATAGATCTGAGTACATTTTGTTCTAAATAAGCATTGTTTAGGGATTTTTTCCTTTCCCAGTAGAGTAAGGCTCTTACTATACGGCTTGGTAGCCGCTGCATATTGCTACTGATTTCATGATGATAAAATGCTCCTCTAAGCCACCTAATGGAATACGGGTGGGTCTGTGGACAGTAAGCTGGTGAAGCAAATACCTCCTTTTAATCTGGAAATTTCATAGGTCTTGGGTTGTTTTTTGTTTTATTGATTTTTAATGTAAAAAGCCCTGATAATGTCCAATCCAGAGGGTTGCGTATCTAGGAACCAGGAAGGCAAACCAGCATCTGAACAGCAGAGCTCTTGGAGAAATAATGTTTGGTTTAGAAAGTTAAAAATAGCAAATGCTATTGATACTGAAATATATATAGTGGTGAAGAGAGGATTGGTATGCAAATTATTTGTGTCCTGATTGTACTTTTTGTCTTGCATTTATTTAATAATGTCTGTGTGCAGATCAGATGAGCCTCCTTTCAGTTCATTCTAAGTGGGCTAGAATTTCATTCATGTATCTGAGAATTCTGTCCATATTTGCAGAGTCCTTCGCTGTGACCAGCTGAGAGCTGTGTAGGAGACGTCACTGATGCTTTATTTGAGGAACGGTGTTGATTTGCTCCAACCAGCTCTTCTTCAGAGTTTACGTGGTGTTAACAGAGCAGGAGGGGTTTTAGGTGTCCTGATTTCTATATCCAGAAGGAATTATGTTCTTTCTGTTGTTTTATTAGACTGTCTCAGCTCTTCTTTCTCTGTTCCTGATGCTCTGCATCTGGAAGTGCATTCAACAGTTTGCTCTTTGACGTATTTCTGAGATGCCAGCCCAGTCTGAAGACACACCGTGTTGGCGTATCGATGTATTTGATACTGAAGTGTGCACGCTAATTGTATCTCAGCTAGGAGAAATACTCTTAATGGATGATAGCAGAGCAGACAAAAATTAAGGCAAGACACAGGTGCTGTAGGAATCTCTTGTATGACTTCGCTCAGATGACTCCAATGGGATGCTGTTGTATTTCTGTTTTGTTAGCACAAAGCATTCACTGAAATAACAACCCACGTGCTGTGCTTTGAACCATCCTTCGGCTCACCCTGGGGTGTCTCACGTCACTTTCTCTGTCAATGTTTATAATATTTAACTTTGTAACTGCTCAGAAGATAAACTTCCTCTACTCCTCAGCTTGTTTACTAAATGCTTTATCATCTTTCTCAGCTGTTCCCAGTGATACAGGCTCAGCGTGTGCACAGTGTTGCTTCTGTTTTCATAGGTCAAGAAGTTAAGGTTCCCAAAGAGTAATTAATTTCTCAAAAACACAGGAAATTTGGGGTTTAAGTTTTAATGAGTGCTATTTCAGGACTGGGTGCACACGATGCAGAAGGTGGTGTGTTCTGGAGCTCATAAAGTATCTCTGTGTGGAACTTTGTTAATGTTTTGGTGTAGTCCTGTTTTTTTTTTCTGCATTTATTACTGTCTTTGCCATTGTTTTGTGTGATAATTCAGAGCAAGAGTGGGAAAGTCTGAACGTTCTGATTGAGTATAAGGCTGACATTGGACACTAATGTGCTCCAGTTTTGTCTGTTACAGAACACCAGTCCCTGTGAGGATTGTTTAATTTGCTCTGTGATAATACTTGAGTGTGTTGCTGTGAACTTCTGGAATAGTACAGGTCAGAATAGCAGCTCAGTTTTCACCAGGGCAGAAAGGGAGTTATCTGATGGTATTTTCACAGTGAATGGCAGAAGACAAACACAAACAGTACGATACACGCTAAGATGGAAAATTACTCATGATGCAAAGGATTCCTCAGGGTCACTTGATGTATTTTTTCTGTATTTTTAGTCCTGCTTTCTGGTAAGAGGTGGAGTCTGAGGAAAAGAGCAGAATTTTAACACCAGAGGCTGCTGTTTCAGTTGTTTTTAGATGCTGCTGCTGTTGCAGTGAAGCAGATGGTCAGGTTCGTTTGTGTAAAATGTTTCATTTTCTATTTATACTTTTAAAGAACTTTAATCGTCATGTATCACGCAGCCTTAGTTTAGAACATGACTATCTGCAAGTGGAATTTTTTATGCTCTGTCACATCTCATTAGAGGTCAATAAACCACATTTTAGAATAGGTGTTTTGCACAAGCCCAAGTACATGGAGCCTTGTCATTTACCTGGCTATTGTTGCAGGTGTTTTTGTCTGTTTTTGTTTTCTTACCTGTTTTTTACTGAAATTTAAAATGTACAGACCTCGCTGAGGCCCTGACGCACTGACTTTGCTTAGGTCCATTTAGGTTAAAAATATTTCCTTTAGGAAGCTTAGTGTGGTTTGAATTTATTCAACAATTAGCTTGCTTTTGGATTAGTGTAGAGGATAAATAGGTGGTATCTAATTAATTTGCTTATACAGAGTATTTTTTGTGCAATATTATGTCTGTGTTCAGGTAGAACAATAACAAATTAACATGGTTCCTCGGGCAGGAATAGACATGTGAGATTACACATGTGCAGCATAAATGTGATTTCAGCATAGAGCTACCTTGGTCCTTCCAGACATTGCTGAAAATATTAGTAATAAAGTGTTACCATACATGTTTGGAATTCTCACTCTGAACATCTCACTGCAAACCTCTACTTAGTGTCACGGAAGGAGGAAAATACAAGCAGCCAATGAGAAACTTCCAGATAACAAGGTTCTGAAGAGTTTTTCAAAGGCCCAAACTGATTGCAAGCGATTGGAAGGAGAAGCGGCGTGGGTCTGGGCAGTTCTGGTGGGAGAGCAATGCGCAGTGGGGAGCCCTACCGCTGCTTACCCGCTTTGCATCCGGCTGACCTGGCTGCAACCGGGCTGCCATCCCAGGGGAAGTGGGCCTGGCAGGTGGCTCAGCTGAGATGCCAAATATGCACTCTATGACTCTACTGTTCACAGAAAAAGAAGAAAATTAGTAGATGCTGTGCTGGTACCGGGCGTGCCCGTCTGTGCCGGTACCGGGCATGCCTGGTACTGGCATAGCTTGGCATGAAGAGGGAGATCCTGGAGATCTGCCTTCTTTTTCTGCCTGCTGCATCCATTCTGATTTTGACTGTGGTTTTTGGGAACCATGATGAGCTAGGATTAACGCGTGATGTTAGGCCTGGTGCATATTATTTATTTCCGAATGAATGCAAACATCTCGAAATTTATTGCAAAGGGCTACACAGTAAATAACGTCGTGTAATGAAAAATTTCCAAGTCTCAACATTTAATTTTGATCAACAGTAGTACGAAATTAGCCTTTTTGAAAGGTTTTGTGCATAAAATACTGGCGAAATCGCTGTTACTGGAACAATAAGTAATGTTGTGGCTAGGACTTTCAGTTGTCTACCAGTTGTCATCTGGTAAATAGTTTATAGTTCTAGTGAGTACCCAGAGGCATTCCATTAATACAGAATTTTCCACAGTAACAGCAAAAACTCCTTCTACTCCCACTATGTTATTAAAAATGTAGGATTTATTTTGTGTCAAATGAGCTAACAAAATAAAAGATGAATTTAAAGTATTTAATCTGTCAGCATCAATGAATCTAAGAGGATTATCATTCCATTACGGCTAATAGATTTTTCCAAAGATAACTTTGCTACTTGACTTGCCTATTTCTGTGAAGATTGTTACAGATCTAATTTAGACTACAATTTAAATATTCCTGCTCTATTTTGATTGAATCTGGGAGTTAGTAATGTGGTACCTGGCGTATGTTGAGCTTGATAACTCTGTTTCAATCACTTGAATACCAGCTCTCATTCTTCTATCTTTAATTCTTCATAAAGTTCGCGTAGGTTTTTTCTGGTTTGAGTTGTACTAAACGCAGTTTAACAAATTACTTGCCAACCTCTCCTTGCTTCCTTTTGGAGGAATTAGGGAGAAGTTGGAATAGCAAGAACAAAAATCAGGATTAACCATATGATTTGGTATCCTCAAACTCTGTAAAAAGAGTAGCAACATCCCTATTGATGTACCCTTGTGTAAAGCAAAGGCCCCTAAAATTGGGATATTCTGAGATTAAAAAGGGTGCAGTGCTGCCACCGGCAAGTCATAGTGAGGCCTTGTCCCTGTTTGATTAGTGAGATTGTCTTAGCCGCATCCGGGCAGAAGGATGCTCCCATTGAACTTGGAAGTGAGCAGATCGTTCGTCCTTTCAGAAGACAGACCAGAGATAAATGTAAATGAAGACGGCATCAACCTCTTAGAGCTGTAATCATATCCCAAATTAGCATTGCAGTGCTGTAGTTTATGATGTCAGCCTGAATTACATGGCTAGTGAAACGCCACAATGTGCTTCAAAAACTCTAGGAATTCTCTGAATAATTGAAGGACTTTCAATTGCCGGTCCTGTTCCGTGCTTTTCTCCGGTTTTCTGTTTCTAATCACCGGGGGGCTTTGTATAAACACATTAAATGTGGAAAAGGTGGCAAACTTAAGAAGAACAAGAACCTTTCACGAGTCCTACAGTGATGGAATTCCAGTGAAGGAGGAGAGAAGACCAGTAACATATAAACGGTGGCCACAGTGTTGCTAGCTCTCATCACCTGTCGCTGTGATGGGAGCTCGTGTCTGTAGCTGACATTTCTAGCTGGTTCCCTTTCCCAGCAGAACAGCTTCAGCAGTCAGGAGCTGATTTGTGCTTGTGTTTGAAATGCAGCTGTGCTCTTTAGCACTTTTACCCCTTGAAGACGGGAAAGCACTAAGAGATTTCACATTTTTTCAAGGTGAAAGGGTGTGGATGTACAGAAACCTGTCCGTTCCATCTCTGTATTTGTTTGAGAATGTTGTTACTGAAATACTCTGTAAGTGTTCTCCAGCTGCTTCTGGTTGAATGAAGGGGTAGTGGAGGCAAAAGGTGAAAGATGTTCTTTCTCTTGACCAAATGTTATTACTTGTCTGAAAGTGCATGATGTTGACTGTTTGCTGTTTCTCTTGGAGATTTACCTGATAGCAAAGGTAAAATAAGACTAGATATTTTGGAGCTTAATTTTGAGTCCTGCTGCTGCCCACTATGGTGGTTGTTAACCCCCAGGAGTAAAATCATAGCCATCAAGAACCTGGCAGGACTATTCTTAAGAGATTTCTGTGCTTTCAGAATGTCACTTACTGTTACAGTCTCCTCAGTCCTGTAGGGACAAAGGATCTTACCTGTCAAGATGGAAACAAATAACAACCACTCCGTGGTCCCGCTGTATTCAGCTGTAGTGCACCTGCTGCACGCTCGTGCAACCTGCAGTGTTCTGTCACCCTGGGCTGTCACACTTGGCCTCTAGAGCAGCTTTACGTGAGAAAGTGGGAAAAGCTGCTAGTGGGAAACAGGACTTTGCCTGGTTTTGGTTCATATTTTTAACGCTTGCTGTCGTTGCAAGTATACACAATAGAAAGCCACAAAATGCTAGCAGCTCCCACAGAGTGAGGCTGGGTTTTGGTCTTTTTTTAAACCCTCTGGAAGATCTATATTTAAATGCTTTACCAAAGGTACAAAATGTTACATAGGAGCATCAAGCTATTTTTCATACTGGGCAGACAGGAAGGGACTTCATTAATCCAAGAGCAGTGATGAAGGTGGGCGAGTGCACATTTTTTTTTCTTTGCACAACACATCTGGAAATACAGAATTGCCTGTTCCTGCTTCTCTTTGTTGTTGCTGTTCTTCTGTTGTTTTTTTGAAAGCTGGACAGCCAGAGGATGACTTGTCATGTGTCCAGCAACAACATTGGCTTGTGCACATGGGACTACAGTTTGCTGCCCTGTGGGTCTTCCTGCCAAGTCATGCAGAAGGAGCACGGAAAGGGAAGCGGTGACTTTTGACACAACCCAAAATGAGACGTGTAGGAATAAGCTCTGATGAGATGGAAAAAGAAAAGAAAAAATGGGGTCCCTGTGCTCTTAAGTTGGCTTCTGATGAGTTTGATGGGCTGACCTTTGCATAGGTACTGGTGTAGTGGTCAAGAGGCATTCCACCTGAAAAGACATCTGAAAATCTGGGAGGGCAAAAGGCTCCACTGTTGGTAGAATAACTTGGTGAGACTTGTTCTGGTCTGGACTGCGGCGTCCTATAAGCACGCTGTATGTCTTTGTGCTGATGGCTCACCATTAAGCCCTAGCTGCTGCTGATGCATGGTAATGGCTCGTAGTGCTTCTCAGGAGCTCGCCTGACCCAGCAGGCTGCTTAAAATTCATGTATAGCATCAGATGGGAAGCAATGTCTGAAACCCATAAAGAGGGCTGCAAGATTCTAATTTATTGCCAGTACCTCTTTTATGCCCATTGAACTATTCGGATCTCTCCACAGCTGATTGTTCTGTTCTGCAGTTGCACCGGAGAGAGGCGGACAGAAAAATCCCTCTGTGGCAGAGCACGTTCCTGTACCAGCATGGCACTACTGACAAGCGGCCTCTTGGAGTAGGTGTCTCTGATAAGATGATGCAGGAGAGAAGGATCACTTAATAAAGGGCAGACAAGTGCGTGTGGAATAAATAACTTTCATAAAGGATAAACAGCAGTTTGCTACAATGAGATCTGCCACAGCTGAGGGCAGTCTGGTTCCATTTTTATATCATTATTTTAGCTTAGTAATGCTAAAGTGCGCTCTTGAAAAATGTTCAAATTGGGCTAGCGAGTGAGATTTTGTTACTGTGAATGAATTGAGAACGTTATGCCATCTTTCAGAACACTTGAACATATGTTATCAAGATTTTGTTCCTATTTAAGCAAGCTTTGTGAAATATTAACTATAGCAATACATGCCGTGTTCATACACAATGCTTACTTCGTGGAGTTCCTTGTAGCATCTTTGACTTTCCAATGTTTTCAACAAAATGTAGTTGACATCTACAAACCTCCAGGTGGGAACGTGGTTTCATGCTTTGTGAGCTGCTTTTTTGCTTGACTTCTAGTGATTTTCTCTTGGTTTAGGCTGAAGATTTCCTTTTCCCTTGCATCTGTGGAATTAAGTTAGACCTAGTGTTTGAGAAGAGCAGTAGTTAGATAGGGAATGAAGATGAGGAAATAACATCTATTTAAATAAAACAACCTCCCTTCCTGGGAACAAGCACAGAACTTATTTTAAGCCCAAGCTGTTCTTGCACTTCTATTTATTTCAGGCCTGTTAGCATTGTGGACAGCAGTAGGAGAAGCCCTACTCATGGCTCAGCGGTTTAATAAAAACAACTGAGGAAATTCTGCTCAAGCAGCTGATACCGTGTGTATCAGAGCAGGGGAACACGGCTTTGTTCTTACTCTTCCTGGTGATGTGTGCGGCAAGAGGGATGTTACAGCAGTGCCGTGCATGTTAGGGAGGAAGGTTCTGTTGTAATTCTTTGTCTCTGTTTTGTCTCCTTTAATTCAGGACAAAGTGGATATTTTATATATTGTATTTGAGCCCTTCCCAGGCTGACCTTGAAATCCTGATTCAGAATCCTTGCGGTGTTAAGTGTGTGTTGGTTTTGTGAAGGAATTCCAAGACACTAGTGAGCAGGCTGGGTATCAATCAGGGCAGCCAAGCACTGTGGTGCTGCTGTTTCTAACACATCCATGATTTCTGCCTCAGTGGTAGCACGATGACTTTGTTAAGCAGATGACAAACAGTCACCTTCGGAACTCTTGTTCTGTAGATTACTTTGCAATATTTATTGCTGTGTAGCTGTCCACAGACAATGCTTCTTGGTAGTTTTTAATACATTTGAAAATAAGGATATTTGTTATAGTTCAGTGCATTGTCTGGAAGAATTTGCTCAAAAATGTAAAGCAAATAGGGTTGATCAAAGGTTCTTAGCCATATTTTTTTGTGTGCAAGCATTACTTTAGCTATTAAATTGGCTATTAACTATTAATTATTAGCTATATTAGCTGGCTTTTCAGTAAAACAGAATTGTCCCTGACAAGTGAAGATTTAGACTGTCCCATGACTACAGGGTAGTGAGATGATGCCCTCCTTGTATTTATGAAAACAGATTTTTGACCTCTAAGTTGTCATTAAACTTTTTTGCTGGAGGTCAGCAAATCCTTGTTGCTATTACTGTTGTAGTCGCCTCTTCCACTGATGTGGCACTACAAAAAAAAAATACCTGTAACACATGAGAGATTAAAAAGAGAATGCATCTCTTATAGCCTGTAAATTGTTCCTGGCCTCTTTCCCCTCTCCATTTATTTNCAAGGCGTGGATTTCAAATAGTGCCACCTCCTTTTCCTCATCTCGTGCTAGTTAATAGCCTGGCCTGTCTCATTGCTCATTGGACTCTCCTCCTCTTTCCCCTCTCCATTTATTTGCATCTTTTAAAAATTACCTTGTTATGCTTCCAAAAGACAAATTCTCATGGAGGCTGCGATAGCTTCTGGCTTTCCCCTAGGCAGAGCTCTCTGGCTTCCAATTAGCTGCAGAAATCCAGCTGACAGGGAGATAAAAGATGGAATTCGTATACTCAACTGCATGTAATCAAGACATAAAGCACCCCAGAACATACATCAACAGGCCTGCAACAATGGCTTTAAATATTTTATATTCTGTTCTGCAGACAAAGGGTGCTATTTATGGGTTTGCATGTGACCTAGATTATAATACCACCCAATATTTTAGAATGCCCTCGCTCGCTCTGCTCCAGGAAATCCCAGTGTTGCTCTGGCTTACCAAAGCCCTTCAGGAGCATTTGGGTTATGCTCCCAGATTCCCCATGAGAGTTCTCGAGTGCTGCAAAACTTCTGTTGTACACATTTCATCAACAGGTTTTCTGCTGAACATTATTCTGAGATTTCTTTGAGGCATTATTATTTTGCCAATACTCCTTCTCTTATGTAAAATGACACGATAACTGCTTTCAAAAAACAAACCACCAAACACTTCAAGCCCAAGATGACTTGGCTGCCTTGGTGTTCTCGGCACTGACCATTATCTCAATGTTGCAGAGAGTTTCTTCCTATTAGATCTCCATCAGACATGTTTCTGTGTATGTCAATACTGCTTATCAACTGCTCTATAATCATTACAAAATTATGTTATTGTTCAAAAACTTCCCTGTCTGGAGCAGGAAGGGAAGGAGTCTGAATATAATTTGCTTGTTTTACTGGGTGGCTGAATTACTGATGAGGTTTGTATCCTCTGTTTTTCATCATTAGCTCAGCAAGACCAAAGCAGATAGAGTATTTCCTTTGACTTACTGCACCTGGGTTTGCATTTTTGCAAACACACCTTTAATTCTCTCCTCCAAGCTTTGGTTTTTGTCACATGCACTAAATCTTCTCGCACTAATCCCAAAGCAAGTTCATTCGAGTCTGGCTGATTACCTTTAATTTGTTTGCTTATGCATGGTGGTTCTTCCAGAAAGTTTTCCTAGTTCTCACCTCTATAAGAGCGCTTTGGAAAGAGTAATTTCCAAAGACACCTTCAGGAGGCTACATGGTAACTTCTTGTACCTTTAATGCAGTTAACAGTTTTCTTTGTGTTCTGTGGTAGCTCTGTGGATAAGCCTTCCTAAATATTTTTGACAAAGCAGTATGTCAATGTGTGTATGTTTATTACCCCCCTGCAGTAATAAATGTGACTGTCCTCGTGTGTTTTGTGTTATGAATGTGTAGTTTGCTGTTTGTTGGTGCTGTGAATTTCAGGGAACTGTTTTAGATGGAGTTAAGGCTGGTGCTGAGTAGGCAGGTGAAAATAATTTCTATTTTATGCTGTCTTCTGGGGTTGTCTATAAATATCTACCAAGTTACTACTTTCTTCTTGTTAAAAAGAATTCCTTAGAACTGTCCTTTAGCGAAAGGTTTACAAAAACTTAGGAGTAGTTAAACTCCGTGTGCTGAAACTCTCACACTGTATTATTCCATCTAGAGCTGTACTCGCCTTCCAAGAGCCCTGAGATACCTGCAGAATTCTTGAGTCTGAAAAGGTGTCTTCCAGCCCCAGAGCCTCTTGAGCCACACTTTGGGGGCTTCAGATGTGTAACATGGGGGTCTGGGCTCGAGAAGTGTCAAGGTAAATGTATCCAATACGTCTTCTGTCCTCTTTTGACTTATCTTAGCCCCAGAGAGTCTAATATAAATAATACTTTACCAGAAATAATTCTGCACTTGAAGGCAAGCAGAATAGATGACCTAAATAGATGCCTTTCACCTATGAAAACCCCGATCAGACAGTTCTTTGTATCAGTCTGGCCGTGAGAGATACAACATTCAAAACAGTGCTGGCTTTACCGAGTTTGAGAACTTCTTAGTAACACTGTGAACTAATAAATTGTTGCTTATCAGAAATATGAATATCATATCTCAATGTCTGTGCTCTTAAAAGAGACTTCAAAAGAATGTCTTTGTCTTACGGATTCCCTAGTTTTTCATAAAAGGCTGAAAAATGCTTTTTGGTACCTTAACTGCCGTCTTCTTTCAGATCTGTCTTGACAACTGTTTAATGGTATTATCATCACAAATGGACTTCACCAACTTTGGAGGCGTCTGAGTAATTTTAACTGACGTTGGAGTGTGTGTAGGCGTTCTGCCTGGAGAGGAGCTGGAGTGAAGGCTCAACTCACCTGGTCTGCTGTGAGCTGCGATACGTCCCGTGGAGTCAGGGGAGTGTTGTAGGCTGGACGGTGAAGAGAGTAAGATGGAAGGAAACATCACTAAAGACTAGTGAGTCATGGGTACGGATGCTTTGGATCAGGCATTAATCTACTACCAGAAACATTGGTTCAGTTTCCAGTCACCTTTCTGATCACCTTAATTGCCGTGACTCAGCCTCTGGTCTCCTCGTTTCCAGCTCTTAACTTGGGTTTCCAGCTTAAGCTTTTGGGGAAGGATTTCAGTGTTTGTGAGATGGGGAAAAAAGAAAGCACATAACTCAGTAAAATGTTATTGAAATCATTGCATGTCTTGGACAACTTCATCTGGGACTCGGAGTAGGTTGTAACACGTACAGTGATTGTGTGGTAAACAACACGTGGTAAATTGGCTGTCGTGTGGGCTTCAGAAATGTGTCTGAGTAGACAGTAGAGGCAGTGGAGCCAGTGCCCATGTGCTTTCCAGTGCTGTGATGGGCATTGATTGATTTGTTTGGTAGGTTTTTCTCCAAACTAGTTCCATTTTCAGGTGACTCTACAAGCTTTAGGCCTGACATGTTCCAGAAAAGACAGTAAGTGAAAAATTTTAGGCTGTTCATTAGGTGTCCAGATCACGTATTTTTTTCTAATGGTTTCATTCCAGAATTATATCAAATAGCCCTAGATCAGCAAACAGTTCTTCATCTGTAAGTAGATACCACTTGCTAAAAAAAACCAAAACAATATTAAAACTGTAGAATATTACATTTTTCGTTAAATACATTGCATTCCAGCCCAACTCAGTTCAGAAGTGTTTACGCTCAGCTCTCATGCACTGAGCGTGCAGTGGGCTTTGTCTGCCAGTTCTTCCTGCAGTCTTCAAGCTGCCCTGAGACTCTGTCATTCCCAGATGGCAAAGTGGTGTACAAACCCACCCTTTGAGCTCTTACCTGTCTCTGTCTAATGAACAGGAGGGGGGATTCCTGTTGTCCTTGCAGGTCAGGTGCTGTGGCTCACCCTTAGAGCTTCAGCCCTGCAACAGCCCCTCTCTGCTTGGAAGAGTGCTGTGAAGTCTGATAATGCTGTAGGGCAGGGAATTGCTTGAACTCCTGTTTGTGACCCTAGTGCAGGAGACTCGCTACAGATTGATTGATTGATTTTCCTGTAGGGTGAAGATAGCTCAGTGAATGCATTTAAGTGTTTCTAACTGGTATCAGGGATTGTGTATGGTTAACAGTGCAGTGTGCTGACGTTTTGATGTGCATTCTGTCTCTCCAGGATCCAAAGTCAGGTCGTTTGGCTGCATTGTTAGCTGTTGGTGCTGATAATGTTTTCTGCAAGGTAAAGCTGGGTGTTTCCAACTGCTAAAATGTAGATGAAAGCCAAACGGTCAGCTAATGACTTTCCTTTTTTGTAATAAACAATACTCTTCCATACTTTATTAATGGCATGTGATGTCTGTCCTTGTCATACTTCTCTTTGTCTTTCTCACAGTAAAACCAGAGGATATTAGTTTGCCTTTCTCAAGGGAGGAGCACTGATCTGCTCATGAGGAGGTCTGGCTTACAGAGCTTGTGAAATCCAGAGGAAATCCTTTGATTGGCAGGGAAAATTGCCACAGACTTGACTTTGTGTGCTGTAGCCTCACCAGAGATTTGCTTTGATGCTGCCTTGTTTCCTCCTAATATAAAAACAAAAGTTGCTGCATTCCCAATTACTACTTTATCGGTTGTAAACATGGTCCCATGGGGAGGTGCTTACTTGGAAATGATTTGCATGCTTGACAGCAGGTTCTTTTCCCTGTGTTAAAAATGTAGGGCAGTATCTGTCAGTAAGAGAGACCCCCTCTTCATTTTCCCTTCTTTTCTCTGGGTGGATAATTATATTTGCAGGCCCAAAGAAAAAAAATTTGCTGTCATGTTTTCATTTTCATTAATTTTATAATAACTTAATCTGTGTCAGGGAACATAAAATGAATCAAAACCTAAATGAGGATGAGTTCTTAAGTAATAAAATGTTGGCATGCAGCTAAGCTTCAGTGCATTATCATTCAGACTTGAGGAGCTGTTAAAGCTGGAATGTTGTGGTATATCTCAAAGGAACCATTTTTTAGTTTAATATGTTAAATTGCATTAAAATTAAAGTATAAAAATAGCCTCTCCTAAATTAAATCTGTGGCATGTGACTTCTCAGGCCTCTATACTTTTTCTTTTTTAATCCCACTAAAGTTATGACTGAGAATGTTATAAGCCTTTCTGTTATATATGGTGTAAAGCCAATTAGTCTTGCAGTGCTGGGCCCGCAGTCTGCTGATGTCATGTGCTCGGTCACGAACAACGGGAAGTTAGTGGCATCATTTGCAGCATACTGCTCTGGAACCTGTAGACCTGTAGGAATCTGTTCAGTTCACTGAAGGCAGAGCTTCTGAGAAGCTCCAGTGCTGTATTTCTTTCCCTTTCCCAATCTCCTGCAAAAGGGTCTTCCTCGTGAGACCAGGGAGTGGAAAAACTTCAACACTTGGTAAATAGGCTGCATCGGGCCGAATGAGGTAGGAGCACCAGGAGCACTGTGCAGAGGAAGCACTGCTCAGAAGTGAGGGAATGTTCACGCACCGTGCAGCCCGGAGCTCATGTGGGTGAGGCTGAATGAGGATTTATAAGCGTTCGTAGGTTACAAATTACAGTCTGAAGATGGCACAGAAAACAGTGAATCTCATATCGAGTGTGTATATTGAAAACAAAATCCCTGCCTTGCTAGGGGAATGTCTATTTAGGGAAACAGCCACTTGCGACAAGGTATCGGTTGTTGTCACCCTCTTCTTACACCTTTGCTTTGCTTGAATGTTGCCTCATGTTGTCTGCTGGGTTGGTTTTAAGGGGTTTGAGTTGGTTGGTTTGCTTGCTTTTGTAACATCTAACTCACTGCAGATAGACATAGGCTTTGTACAGTAGCAGAGCAAAGATTGTGACATCATTATTTTTTGGTTTAATGGTCTGAATTGATGGAAGCTGCTGCCCTTACCACTATAAACAGGACTACAGCACTGTTAGTGAAGGAAAGCCCTGGCTAGAAGGACTCTGGTCTGTGGCTTCACCCCTTGGAAAGTCATTTATGCTTCCCTGCTCTTTCCGTACTGCCTTGCAATGGTGTCTTACTACATGTTCCACAGGGTCTGCCTGTGCCTGGCAGCGTGTCTTCCAGTAGGTGTGGAACAGCGTGACTTGGCACTACAAAAACCCAGAAGCTTGAATTTGTTGATGGCTGTGTTGCTGTTGCTTAGAACACAAAGTGTGACAAACACAGTGAAGACTTTTTAATGTAGTGTTAATGAAGTCATTGAGAATGTTAACAGTGCTGCTGTCCAGCCTGAAATCACAGTTGTGTCCAGTCGGGTTCAGTAGTGTGACAGCTGCCACTTCACCATCAAGTAGAAAGGTTCAGCAATGGACCTTTAAGTTACAACCCCAAAATTCTTCCACTGGAGAATGGTTACAGGTCATCCATAAACCAGGACAGGTGGGAAGATGAGTGCACTTGGTTTCAGCAGTGAATTACAGAAGCATTTGCTATTTTCTGTTGAAAGAATGATTTAATTGCATGTGAATGACAGGAATTTTTAGATGGTTTTCTACTTGCAATGAATTTCATAAACTGTGACCTCTGCTCTACAGTCTCCTCTCAAAGGCTTCAAAGTAGCCAAGCTGCTTCACCGTGATGACATAATTGTCAAATACATAATTGTGCTTTGGCTCCCAGTAGCACTTGCTGTCACTTGGAAATGTCACAAAGCACTGCTACAGGCTATGCAGGCTCTTAAATGTCTGTCTGTAGTATGTTCTTTGCTCGATGAAGAAATTTCAATGTCTTGTGTACTAGTGCACGTTTTCTGGTGACTAGGGATCATTCTAGGTTTCATAAAGCATCTACAAAACCTCCAAATAAGCTACAGAGCTCCTGGTTGTTGGGTGGAATTGGATTTAGGATCATTTAAAAAGAGCTCCAATAACTTTGCAGCAAGTTCTTTCTGCTTTGCACACTACGGACAGGAATATTCTGGGTGATGGAGCAGGAGAATGAGTGCTGGAGGTACTGTGCACTTTGAGGAGTGGGACAGGTTAGCTTGTGTTCTCCAGAGGAGAGAAAGCCTACTTGGAATATTCTTTTCCCCTCCTGCTTTTTCTACTGTGAGCCCTCTGTCTGTATCAAGCGTGGTACTTTGCTACTTTTAGCGTGACAGATTCACTTCTCACGTCCATCTGCTTGAAGAGGATTTCAGTGCTTCGTGAGAACTGAAATACTTCGAATGCAGCAGTAGTAAATCTATGTAACCGAGTGATGCAGAGACTGTCCGAAGGTTTATCTGTTGGCAAGCAGCAAATCCTCCGGGTTGTTGGTACCTCTCTGCTGCCCTCTACCTACCCATGCCTATAACTCAGGACAGGTTTCCTCCTCTCCTATTCCCTCGTCCTGAAAATTTTTCTTTCATCTTGGTTTAAGTGTTGTCTTCACTGTTCAACTTTGATGAAAGTGTCCTTACAGCTTGCACGCCTTTAATGAAGTCTTGAAAAGCCTGTGGAAGAAAATGACCAAACTCCAGGGCTATTTTCCCACCCCTTTGGCTGGGGCTATTGAACTCTTGCTGTTGCGTTCCCCCCCAGAGGCTGAGCCCTGAAGCAAACCGTAGCGGGAGGAGGAAGACGCCAAGTGTGAGGGGTTAGTGCGCGCTGCTGGAAGCCATCCACCCAGGAGGCAGCGCACTTCCAGCTCTGGCAATCCTCTGCCTACAGTTTGTCTTTCAGCATTAGTCCGTCCGGACCTGCTGGCGTCCCTAGGTGCTAAAATACAGTGTAGCTCTGTCTGGGGTGCCGGATGAAAGTCTGTGTGCCAGGTACAAATTTGTGCAAACATAACTCTGTTGACAGCAGTGCCATTCAGTGCTGGCTCTCAAATACACGTTTCCGAGTCGTGCTCTCTTTGAAAGCAGGAATGCTGATGGGAGACAAAAGACTTCTAAATGGCAGGTTAAGAAATACCAGAGTCCCTGTCTGGGCTCTGACAGTCTTTTAGCCATAATCTCATCAGGTGAAAAGGAGTAGCTGAAGTTAGCAGGACAGGGGTTTTCCTGTTTTTTTGTTGGCATGGTTTTTGGTTTTGTTTTTTTTCTTCTTGCTTCCCTTTTTTTTTTTCTTTTTCTTTTTCCTTCTTCTTCATAGAGTCAAGCTGAAGGTTTAAGTAATGTGGAAAGTTTTCTCTTTGCAAATAGACTGCCAGTGCTTTGGTATTTGCATCTACAGAAAACATAGTGCATTTCGCCCTGGCTAGGGAGGAGATGTTCCCGACTGCTGCCTTTGATATTGGTACTGAATTTGAGTTTGTAGGAGTGAAATGGTGCTACTCGGCTGGTGTGAACCGATGTTCCGCAGCACTTCAGCAGCTCCTCGCCACTGCACCCACTGAGTGTGTGGACGCCTATTCTCTGGCGAGAGACTGAAAGCCAGGCTCATGAATGTCATGTTGCTGCTGTACCTTAAAGAGGAAGGGTGTGGAGTTGCCAGTTTGACTGGAGAAAGGTTTGGTGTTCACAGAATGCAAGTATTGGGTGGAACAGATCAGGCTGAGGTTGAGGAGCTGTCCTTTATGATACGTGGTCCTGCTTTGAGAGGAAGATAGCAGAACTGCCAGCCAGCTTTGTCTGAAGGGTGGCTCTGCTGTTTTAACTGGTTGTGTCTATCTGCGCCCAGCACCGATACTGGAATGCTGCTACAGTCAAGTGCTTGGAGACACGGACATGATGGCCACCACAGAAATGCTTCATTTTCCACTCTTCTCAAAGAGCTGATTTCTTTTCCTCTCTCATGGGTAGTTCTTTAATTCTCTTTTAAATGGCTTACAAGTGGTACTTTCAGGTAATCCCCAACAATAATCTTTGCAGAAAGGCTTCTTTACAGAATAGTTTTTGGCTTATAGATGTAGAAGGAGCAATTATCATTTAGTTAAAGCATTGGACTTGAAATACAGGCAATTTTGGATCTGCTTTTATAGATTTTTGACCTTAGGCAAGAAGCTTTCGTGTTCTGTGACTTGATTAATCTAAAATAGGTAAATCTTCCTGGTATGTGCCCTTACTCAACTCAGTGGTAAACCTGGCTTTAAAAGCACAGTTTCGGTGAGTCGAGGGCAAAGCTGCTTGTTGCCAAAGGTTTTGTTTAAATTAGTGCTCAGTTACAGTGTTTTATGAATGATGATGATGGTGACTGCATTTTTGCAAGCTCTTGTAAATGTATGTCACATTGGGTTTTGCTCTTTATTGAAGCTTAAGCTCTTGGAAGCTGTCCTGCAGAATCCATACAGCCAGCTAGCTTCTCAGGAGGGCTGTGGCAGCAAAATGCTTAGAAAGATGGAAAATTGGCAATTTACGGTAATCTTTTTATAGAGTATTTGTCTGGTTTACATCATAGTAGCTAAGGCTAGGCTGTGTGTTTGAGAGTTACACATGGAACCATGTCTGGAATCCTTACATACAAATATGCTGTAAAATCTCCTGTTATCAGTAGTGTGATACACACATAAGGCATCCGTAATAGGCCCCTCTCTGTCCAGTGGCGATGTCCAGGTGATAGTTGGGATGGCAGGTAAATAATTGCTAGCACAAAGTTTTTAATGATCAGAGGAAATAATCTTTCCTTACCTGTTCTTTATCATGATCTATGTTCTATTTAGAAAGGTGTTTAAGTTCTGATTCTAGGCCACACTTGCAGCCTCCTGAATCCTGCTTGAAGAACTGCTGTGCTTTCTCCAGTAAGAGCTGCTTTTCCATACAGATGCAATGAATATTAACTCAGGTGAAAGCTCCTCATACCAAAAGCTGGTAGTTTTTTGGAGTGGGAGAATACATGCCAACATCACTGGTGCAGGAGTTAGGAGAAGATGCATTTGCAGCCTGTGGTGGGTATGCAGTGATTGAAGCCGTCTGCATGTAGCACAGAACTCCTAGAGCTGCCCTGAAGTTTTTCAGAGGGAGCCAAGGCTCTTTTAGAACAGCCTGCAAACGGCAGCTGCTGGCTGAGAGATGCTGCCCAGGGTTACTGCCTTTATTGCTTCAACAGGACCTGAAGTGCTATAATTCCATTAAGATCTAATCTGAAATTGTTTTCAGACTCTGTGCCTTGTGTAAAGAAAGGCGCAAATGAATCATGTGTCTGGACTCCAAACCTGTGTTTGGAAGGTTAGAAATATATGTAGAAGAAAGGATCTTTTTGATTACCCTACGTTGATAGTGCTGGGGGCACAAATAGAAGAGCTTATGAAATTGGCCTCGATCTGAACCATGCCAGGCCTGTTTAACGTGCTGATGCTTGAGCTTTCTAGTTGTTTTTTTCACTGTATCTTACAAACTGGGGATGAAGTGATAAGTGTGTTTAAAGATTATTGTGTAAGCGCAGTACACTGTCATACAGTAAAGCATTTACCCTGGGGGGAACAGAAGGCAGCTTGGCATTTGTTGTCCTACCCCTTGGAAGTGCCTGTTTTCTGCAGCTGCTCTTTCCTTGAAGTCTCTTTTTTGTTGTTACTCCTCTCTATCTTCTTGTTCAAAATAGTGTTATATCGTGCGGTGGCCAGAGGAGGATAAACACAACTCTGAACATAAAAAAAATGATTAAAAGAAGGGCTGAGTATTTAGAAATTCCATTTTATGTGTAGTATGAACCAATTACTCAGTTCAAGATGAAGTGATAAAATTTAATCTAGACAGTATCAGAATAGTGAAAACCTGACCTGCTAACATCTGTCCTTGAAAATTTCCCTCTCTATCTGTCTCTGTTTTCTTCTTTTTACTCTGAGGAGGTAGTTGACATGTACAAATTAAACCCGATTAGAATACTTGTTAATCTCTTAAATTGCTATTTATTTATAACAATTTAAATTACCATTAAAAGCTTGTAATTTAAATCTAAATAATGTTTGTAAGAACAGGTTGCATGAAACAGTGGTTTCATCAATAGCATTTCAAAAGTCAATCAATGTTAATCCGTGTTTAGATTTTAGAGCCCTATTAACTGATGGTGATGGTGAACAAAAATAACAACCCTCTTGAAGCACTGAGATTTCCTTCTCGTATGAAACGCACTCTGATGTAGCACTCTGGCAATAATGCTTTGTTAGAAGCCTAGAAACAAAGTCCTTGACTTAACATCTTTGAAGCACAAAGCATTTTTAATATTAAAGGATCAAATAGGAAAAAATAGCAGAGCAATTTCTGTGTGAAAGAATTTGCTGATAAAAATGTATCTCATTGATGGTTTGCATTTCTAATCTAGTGTGGATTTCAATGAAGCATCCTCTGTGTATTCCACAGTCACAGAGTGAGCTCTGACAGGAGAGCATAGGTGGGGTGAATAAATAGGAATCACAGAAGACTTACTGGGATGCCTCTAATTGGTTTTTTGATAGAAATACTATCTTTGTAATATGGTCCATTGTAAGAGAAGAGAGGCACATGAAGGATACTTCTTACTGTGATTTTAGCTTATTCATTATGCTCTATTCTTTCTTTTCTGGGGTTTGCATATTTACCATATGGTGAATCACAGCTCCCTCTTTGTCTGCTTATTGAAACATGACCTTCAATAAGGTGTGCGGGATCAAATAATGAATTAATTAGATTCTCAGCATCTGTAGGGTCTCACTGGTTTATTGAAACTGATGAAATGATGGGGGCTTATACCACCAAAGGGTGTGGCCTGCACTGCTGGTTATTAAGTAGGTTTTAGGACCTCTAGGTCATCCTCTGGTTTATTCTTTTACTTAAGTCTTCTCATACTTGTGCAGAAGGTGAATTTTCTTTTTCCCTATTCCACCTGGGTTTTGAGAAACGTCAAGGTGAGAAGTTGAGAAGCAGTAAAAGCAATGAATGCATCACAGTAAGTGGTTTGAGTAAGTGCTATCAATCAGATTTTTTCAAGACCTGTTTTCAACATTCAGCAGCTGGTTGGGGAACCTGAAGGGGGAAAGGAAACCTGAAGGTGAGAGGGCATCACTTGTTTTACAGAAGCAGCCAGAACTGTGGTGGGAATGCAGCAAACTCTCTGCAATCTGCAAAGAAACACTCAGTCTAGGAAGGTGTGGTGGTGAAACACTGGGCCACTGGTGAGCAGAGATTAGGTTTCTGTGCTGCTAATGTGTAAATTTAAGAATCTTAATTGATTTCTTAAAGCTGCCGTACTGTGGTTTCCTTTATAGCACTGGGTCCAAACCAAGCTACTCCTGAGCTGTGGCTGCACAGAGACAGGAGGAGAATTCCCGTGTAAGCCTTGCAGGGCTGGGAGTGGCAGGTGTCATAAGGTGGAAGAGCGGGCTCAGCAGATGGGCCAGAACAGGGAGACTCCTGTCGAAGGCTCAGCCCCTAAACCAGGCAGTGCACGGCAATTTGCATCAGTGCTGCAGTGAAACAAACTTCTGTATTCTAACAGTTCAATTGTAAATTGAAACTGCCTTGGGATGTCAGCAATCGAGTTTCTGTGCAGAATCATAGGACTGGAATTGCTGCAACTCTGCCAAATGACAAAAGAAGCACATCTGTGCAGAAAGATGGGTTTCTCCCCTCAAACATAGAAAACTGCTGCATTTCTTTTAGATGTCTTCTTGCAAAGAAATAAAGTGGGATAAATATCTTTGTTTTTCTATAGCTACTCACCAGGTTGGTTTTGCTCCTGGCAAAATCAAGTGGAATAGTAGCAAAGAAATGTAAAGGAAGAAGGAGCTGGATGCTCAGCGGTTAGCTACGTGATTTTTCATCTCAGTAAGGAGAGTGCAGGGAAGGAATTCTTGAGTGCTGGAAAACAAAGCAAGATCTATGTTTCTGTCCTGTCTTCTTTCCTTTCCTTGCAGACACAGCATTTGTGTATTTATGACAGAGGTGTTGCTTTAGATCTGGATGGTTTTGATGCCTCTCAGTCTGCTATTGTACCTATAACTGAGGGAGTGAACTGTTGATACAAGCACTTCTTGTTTCTTGAGAGCGTTTGCACAAGGAGGCTGTACTGCTTTAAAATGTGGCTTCAAAAAAATGCACAGGTCAACCCGCGGAGAATCGAAGAGGGAGACTTTGCCTTTGAAGGGTGATGAAAGCCCCCGTATTGAGAAGCAGGAGCAGTGCTGCTGCACTACAGCAGAGGTGGCCATTTTCAGACTTCTTTCAGCACAGAATTGTGATACTTACCCCTAATCAGCCGGGCATTGTTCCTTGTGTGCCACATGAGCTGAGGCTCGCTGTAGACTTGGATGAATTTAGAGCAAAACAGTGGACTTTATTCCCTGGAACATGTAGAAAGAGAAATCTGTATCATGCTGTGATTTAATATCTATTTATAAGATGCTATGAACCATTTGAATCCAAAATTTTAACTTGAAATAAAGAAAACACCTTATTTGGAAGATCGTTTGATATTTGGACAGTAACAGGAGCTATGACTTTATCATTTCCCATCAGTGGTTTCTTTAACGTGTTGGTGGGTGAGGCAGTGGCTGGCTTTGTGCTTCCTTGGTGAATCAATCTCCTCTAGTTTTGTTGGCTTGTTTTGTGTTTTTTTCTGGAAGTTTGTGGGAGCTGTCTTTGACACTTGTATTCCGTTTCTATCATTACACCTCTCTGCATTCCCCAGTACTTTCCCCTTTCAACCTCATCTCTCCTGCCCTGTGCAGTCTGCAGTGAATGCTTTGCATTTCCCTTTGTCACTGTTTGAAAGTGAACTATCAGGTCAGCAATGGAGCTCATGAGAAATGACCTGTAAAACAACTTAGGTAGCAGATCATCTGTCCTTACTTGATGCATTTAGATTCCTTAATACATTCTGGAGAAATGTGTCTTACCTGTGTTCCAATTTTCTCAGCAAGCAGCCATTTCCTTAGCAATAACAGTTTACTTAAACCATCTGGTTTGCTTCTTGTAGTTTTCATTTGCTTACATTGAGAAGATGAGTGTCTGCTTGAAGGTGCCTCTCGATTTATTGCAATGGTAAGCCCTTGGCTGTCTGAGTCTGACTCTCTGACAGTTGTCCAGGCCAGAGGCAGAGAAAAAATTGAAATGGGAAGTTCCATGCACAGGGGCGATTTGTGACATCTGGTACATTGACTTAAGAGTCTAGTGACCTGTGTGCTCCAAATAAAGCTTTTTCTTCTGTAATTGGAATATAACTCAAGTCTTTTTCCCTTGCTCTCTCTCCTGGATCATCAGGTCACCAGTGTCAAGTGACATTTTTTTCTACGGACCTACTCCAGAAGAACCCTGATGTCTTGGAATGGGGATTTCATCTTCCTCCTTGCCAGGGGACTAACATCTGCAGATGCCTTTACCCCTGGCTGGTTGCTGATGTGATGCTCTTGTCCCCCTCTCCTGCCCCAGTTCTCAGGAGTCTAACCTTGCATTCTCTGCGTGTCCTGTGCTGTAACTTCTCATTCAGTGTGTATATTGATTACCCAGCGCTGTCAGCCAAATGTTAACTGTCCAAAGGATAAAGTATGACATTGGAAATAGATGACTGGAAAGTTGAAGGATAAATCCAGATCTGCAGTTCCAAGATGTGCGCAGATCCAGGCAAACGAAGGTGCAGTGGTTCGACGCACAGAACGCAGAAGCATCTTTTGCTACCAGGTTGCTCAGCTGAAACAGAATTGAGCAAAGCAAGTGTCAGTTGGGTTCTCATGCTGCCAATCTGAGCTGAAATTCTAGAAAGGTAGAACACGTACACAGATGGTATTGGCCACCCTCCGAGGTGTGTGTAATCTATATGCACCCAACCAGAAGTTGGGTAAGTACAATGACAAAAGGGCTTGAACGTTGTTTCCAGTTCATGCATTCTGAGATACTTTCCTGTGCTTACAAAACATGAGCAACCTGCGTCACAGCGCTCAATATGATCTTGGTTATTAAACCTTTTAAACAGCCGCGGCCTTTTGTTTTCTCATTATTTATGTCAGGTAAGGGTATATCTGTTCAGGTAATCATGCTGCGTAACTATAGAGGAATATAAATGATATTTCTTTATACACTGAATAGCAGCCTCGGAATATAAATGATATTTATGAGGAAGTTGGGAGTGCTTTAAATATTGTGAAACCGCTTACTTTGACACATTGGGGATAATGATGCTGAAACACTAGGCTCTTTGTAAACTGGTTAATGGCAACAATTTTCTAAATCAAAGCAATCTACCCTTCCCCATTTACAATTTCATTTCTAAGTACTAAAGTCTCATAAAGTGGTTTACAACATTGGATCTTTAGCTTCTGTGAATAGTTATCTAGTGCTGATGCAATAGTATTATCTTCAAGTGAGTATTTTATCTTTAAAATTAGAAGGATTTTTTTCTGCTATCTTTTATGCAGCAGTTGAGTGCTAACAGATGCAAAAGTTATTTTTAAACTGTGTTAGGGGCTGAAAAAGCATATTTTGTGGAGGTGTCATTTGATGATTTGAATACAGTTAGTAGGAAAATGTTTACAAAACCCATCAGCACTATGGTTTTGTACTGGGAACGGACACGGATGTGAGAGTGGACACGGCTACTTCTGCTGTGCCTCTGCTCTTCATGACGTGATGGTTCCACCTCATGTTCACTTTCACTGATGACTTTTCCGAACTGGTTTTTGATGGTTTTGGAGACGCAGGTTCAGTGTTACTCATTATTATTACATGAATAATGTGAATTTCCTAAACCTTACATCACTTCTGGCCTGCTGAGGATGATCCTTCCTCAAGACAACTGGGTGTTTATGGAGACAGAATTTTTCCTAGGAAAGCAGTAGTTTTAGGCCCCGTCTGTAATTTGCCTGACTTCATGTGTCTGTCAGTGCAGAACTGCTCCCTACAGAACACTTTCTAATGTATCTAGACTAGTTACAAGCGTCTCAGGTGGTGTTCCCACCACTTCTCCCCAGAGAAGCTTCCACATTCTCAGATCTCGCTGTCAAAAATGTTTTTCCTCATATTCAACTGCAGTCTTTTTAAGAAAACTTGCTTCTTTCCGTTGGAAAGAGACTACATTGTTTGCTCGTATCTTCACTTGTCTGCTCTGTTGACATGAAAAGTGCAGTAAATCCATTTTAAACCTCGTTTGGACATCTCAGAAAACAGTAGGGTTTTCATTGTCGGGTCTGCTCTGTGAAGTCTTATTTCAACCTTCTCATGAGGAGAAACACGAAAACTTGGGTGATATAAAATATGCATCATATTTATCTAAGACAAGCTGCATGTAAGTGTCTAATACACGTGTTGCATTAACACTTAGATGTGAAAGATTTATGTCTTCAACTCATCTTTACCCCTGTGTGCTTTCTTCCTTCCCATAGCTGGCAGGCTATTTTTAAATTGTATGTTCAGTAATTGTGAAAGCTTCTGATGAGCACAAACAGAACCTGACTGAGGCCCGTGTGTTTAATATCACCCATAGCAGAGATTCCTATATGAAGATGTAAACACACTCCTCCGAATAATCCTCCTCCTTTCCTCTGAAGGGCACTCAAGGACTTGCTGTAAGCATTACATCCCTGAAAGAGGGTTTTTTTTCCATGTGACCTGACCTTGCTGGGGAGGCAGGACTGGCTCTATTTTCTCTTTAGTCCAGTGTATGCAAGGAGTATTAAATCTTAATTTAGTATTTAAGTAAGAAGTCATGAGTATGCAGGTGTGGAATTGCTGTTGTTTAAGCTAACAAGAATGGATAGGGACCTCTGTGGAGATGACCTTGTCCTGATTTTCATTCATGCTTGTAAGTAAAATATCAGTGTGCAGCTTTATCAACTGCACAGGAACTTGGAAGTGTCACCAAGAGGAATGATAAGGGGTCTTGAGAGGTTTCTTTGAGTTGTGGGGTTTTCGGTGGGGGTAGGAGTGGCACTGCTTTAAAGCTCTGGGTGTGGGTGTAGATTAAGGGGTTTATTCATCTAATGTTTTTGGTGTAATTTTTAGGTAATAATGACTTAAAATGCGACAGGAGAGATAATTGGCCAGTGGTAGTGCTGAGCATGGTGAATGACAAAGTCGCTCACAGACCATGCAACTGAAAGTGATGTTTCCCGGTTTCAGTTGTTTTCAGGGTGTGAACGTAATCAGTCGTTCCTCTGGCTGAGCTGCTGAGCGGTGGCTCGACTGTTTGAGATCATCCAGCCTCACTGCGATAGGACAAGATAAATCTTCATGGAGAGATTAAGGCAGGAAGGAGATGTTCCCTTCTGGCCTTATCAATCCTTCATTGTCAGGCTTTAACACTACAAGGATTCAAATGCATTTTTGAAGAGAAAAATGGTGGATCAGTTTGCACTTAGCTTATCAAGTTCATCTCTTTTAAGAGCTTTCTTGTGTGTTTGTAATTAGAAAATCAGCAAAACAGGAAATTTGTGAAATGCCTTTGTTTTTCTTTTAAGGTGTTTTAAAATACTAGTTCTTAAATCCATGTTGTGGAAGACATGGTGTGTGCTTCTGTGCTTGGCCAGAATTCCTGCCTAGGTGGATGTGTCGCTGTTCACGTTCTCCTGGAACGCTGACTGCACCCACAGTCTACAATTTGTCTTGCTTAGTACATGTCTGTTCGTGTCTCGTCAGTGCTGGACGGGAAGATTGTCCTGTTTGTGCATCTGCATTTCTAAGAAGCCAAGTCTCTGCTATTCCACAGTCATCCAAAGAGAATTTTGATCTGTTAAATCTCAAGTTACTTGGGACAAGCTGTGGGAACTTTTAGAGCACCATTAAAACAAAGCGAACTGAGTGCGGATTTATAAAGGGTGTTACGGAAGCTTCAGGCACATTTCATGTACCCCTGTGGTGTGTGGCAGAGAGATGCACAATGAACTTTATTCTCTTCAGATTGATGGAAATTATTTTCTCGCGTCATCATAGTGAACAGCAGCAGTTGGGCATTCTTTTTACCACGTACTAAGGTATGAAACTCATGTAAGACATTAGGATAGTTAACACTGCAGTGATTGTGCATTCAGTTGTATTGTAACGAAATGGAGTCTGAATTCTTGGGGCCTAAATTAATTTTTATTTGTCCGTTGACACTTTTGAAACGGTGCTAAGTGTAATAGTCATGAGGTGGCAGAACGGACTCTTTTTATCTTACCTGAAATCACATCAGAAATCTAAACCATGATGCTTATAAAATAACATACCTGGGTGGTTTGCCTTTGCACGTGGTATTTCAGTAGTGTTGGTCTCTAACCTCCCCTACCTCTCCAAAGCCAGGAGGTAGTGCTGGGCCCATGCTCACAAGATACAGAGATCTAGGCCTACCTAATAAAACAGAGATGTTACTGCAGGGCAAGATAGTGCAGTTTTGTTCTTTGGAAGTGGTTACCAGTGACAGTTTGCACAAGCGCTAATAATTGGAGGGTGGGTGCTGTTTTCAAAAGCTTGGGGTTTATCTGACAATTTGAGTTTTAAGCATTGCTTGGCTTTTTCTTTGATGTAGTCTAATGCAAGCTCAGGCAATAGTTCCCCTCCACGAAGCACTGGGCGGCGCGCTCAGGAAGTCTGTCTGTCGAGGACAGACGTTGACTGGAGAAGTGCCTTTCTGCAAACAGGTAGTTCAGGTTGTTCTGTGTTTGTTTTGACAGGGATTCCCTTTTCTCCAAGTATCCTTCTTAATCTTTGCAGATTTTGCATAATCCCGGTGTGTGGATTTTGCAAAATTGTGTTTCAGAGGCATCTTTAGAGGCTTTAAGCTTTAGAGCTCTGGAAGGCCGTGAAAGCCTTCCTGGTGACCAGTGTTCCTGCCCTGCCAGAGCTGCTGTAGTCTCTTGTTGGTCTGAAGGCTGAATCTCTCTCTCTCCACACGTCTTCTGTACAGTAATTATGAATTTCTTGTGAATTATATTCTTGTCATGAAAGCATCCAGAGGCTGCTGTCGTAGATGGTTTAAGAGAATGCAGAGTGTGTTTTACTCTGCTGAATGCTCAGTGTTGCTGTGTATGCTCTAATCCTAAACAGGGATTTGAAGAGAATGCTTAAATGTCGCTCACTATCCCTTGGCATATGGTTACATTAAGATAAAGAAAAAAAAGGTAATTTATAGTAACAGATGGGCTTGAACTCTTTTTGGAGCTGTTGAATACTTTTTAATTTTTAATTTACAATGAATCTTTCATCCAATGTTTATCTTACTCTTCTGTCATATTCTTTTAAAATATGCGATGCCTTTTCAATACAGTTGTCTAGAAATTGCATATGAATACTGAGTGGTTAAAATTAGTCATTAGAATATGAAGAAAAGTAATTCCACTGAAATTTTCATGCATATTTGTTGCTGTTCAGAGCATTGCATATAAAGAAAAAAACCACCAAATCATTTTCATAATTTTTTTTTGGCTGCCAGTACATAAGAGGCAAACGCATATAGCCCATGTGAAAATCCCAACCCGAACTCCCCCCACGAAACCACACTGCCTGAGCACCTGACGTAGCGTTGAGATGCTTTTTCTGGTTGTGAATTAGGTTGTTTCATTGAAATTATGCTTCTACTAGTCTGGAAAATGTAATAAGGCTCTTGAAAATGTTCAGTGTTGAGAGGCAGAAGTATTTTCAAACACAGTTCATTACTTGCAAGGAAATACTTCTCACTCTACATTGTCCTATCAGCATTTCCTCCTCAACTAATTTTAGCTTGGATGTTCAGGAATGTAGAAAACTTTATATTCTTCATTCACAGAACAACAGAGTTACTGCTTTTTCTTTAACTGTTTGATGTGCAGATTTCATCACGGTGAAATCCCCAAAGCGTAAGCAGCTGATACTGTGCCCAGAAGCCAGACACTCAAAACTGGATTTCAGCACTTCCTTTAATCTCCCATCTGGTGGCTGGACCTGTCAAGAGCTGTGGGTGTCATCCCAGCTGAGGGGTCTGCAGACCACTGGCCCTTCTGCTGGGTGGGCAGCAGCTGCTCCAAGTAAAACGAAAGTTAAGTTGCATCTGATTGTCCCAAACATGGTAGGAATGCTCACCTGAGAACAGTGCAAGTAGGCATAGATGTCTTTAAGGAGCTCTATGATATTCAAAGTATCACTTTTTTCTTTATCGTTTTATTTTTTTAATACAAATGACTGCTAAGGGATGGAAAAAGCAGTGCATGAATCGTGGCTTGGAAAGGGACAGGGCAGGGATGACAGGGCAGCTATATGCAGATGTAAGATGTCTGGAAGGAATCTCTCTTCAGTCTGTGAGCACTGCAAGCTGTGTGCTGTAGGTCCAGGAGGGAAACACGAGTATGGGCTGCAGGCAGCTTGTGCCTGGGTTAGTTTAGTGTTTCTCACTTTTGGAATGAAGAGGTGCAAATCATAAATTAGTTTAAAAAATTTAAAAACTAATTGTTTAAAATTAACCGTGCCTTTAACCTATTAAAATGCTCTGCAAAACCTGTCTGGATTTTCCAGACAGTGTTGGAAAAAATACTGGCAGCTGCATGACTGCAAACTGCTGGTGACCAACCCTTCTTGTCCTGCATAGCTGTGCTTATCGAGAACCTCCTCGAGATTAATGAGGCTTAGATAGCAAGTCTTCCTGAGATCAGAAGCTATGCAGCAGTCTTGTGTATCCCTATAGTCTCTGCTGGACCCTTTAAAAGTGCAGAATTTCTGTCCTGGTGTTTTTCCCAGGCAGAAAAGCCCAGTGGAGTCAGTGAACACAAAGGAACTCCAGGTTGTGTCTCTTGGCTCACAGACACCTGAATTTGCACCATTCCCCTGCCACCATCTGTGCTCCCTCAGCACGCTCAGCCACCTACCCAAGAAATGCTCCCTTGAGCTGCGTGCGTGTTTGTAGCCTTTGTAGCCGCTGAAAACTCGGTAGCTTTTAACCCTCTGCAACCTCCTCGTTTTATGCATGGCATGGAACTCTAAAAATGCATGAGAGGTGCACACTTTGCCAGCATCCTGCACACACAAACTCTCTGCCAGCATTCTACATTTGACACTTTAAACTGTATTTGGCTTTGGCTTTTTCCTTGTAATTGGATTCAAATGGGCTTAGAATCCATTATTTAAATAGCCATGGGAGGTTAATAAAGGCATGGTTTTAACTCGTAGGAGGTTGGTGGTTCTGCACTTGCAGACTGGCTGTTAGATCCTCAAGATGAGCTTCATGATTTTTTTAAGACCTCTACAAATGGTGTTGTGGTGACAAAGTTCAGTGTATTATGAGCTGAAGAAGCATGTTAGTGTAACGGGGATCCCTCTGTGCCGGGTGGATCCGCTGTCCTGTCAAACAGTAAGAAATCTGTACCTGACGATGCCCATACGTAGGGAGGTGTGATTGCAGTGGCCCAGGGGGTTTACTTCTCCCTCCTGGAACTCCCTTAATGCACTTGCAGAGGGATTCTGCTGCCATAAAACTAGAGGGATGTACACATGGCTCCGTTAGACCCCTCCATATCCCATTCTGTGTCTACCAGCATTGTCCTACGTTTAAGGAGAGAAATTGAGATGCAAGGAGCAGCGATGTGCCACAGAAACAGTATTGCAGCTTCAACTGAACTTGGTTATTAGAGCACTGGAAGTACTGAGCTGCTTATCTGTCTGAGATAGTGCTAGTGTGTGTGTCTGGGATAATCAGAAACAGAAGGAACCAAGAAAGATAAAACACCATCAGCTCTACCAGCCTTCTTTTTCTGGAAGACAGTTGAAAGAGTTGTATCAACAGTATGCTGCAACAGAGGGCACAACAGGAGAGAGAATCATTAAAACAAAAGAGTTCTGAGTACACAAACTCCACAGGAAGATAAAACCTTCAGGCTGTGGAAGCTGAAATAAGCATAAAGAGAATGAGGAAAGAGTGGAGGGACAGCCGTATAGATCCTTTTGGCTGGTAAACAGAACAGGAGAGGAGAGCTTTCTGTGTGTTCATGAAGTTCTGACAGGTCATTAATTCTGGAGAAATTGCTCCAAAGCTGCTGATGTGTGGATGCCATTTCCAAATAGCTCATTAACTACTGTCTAGGTTAAGTGCTGATGCTCACGAGTGTAAATCCAGCTATGCAGCTGGTGAATATGCTTGGTTTGTAATGCATTTGAACTGCTATGTTAGTCTGGGGGAGGGGAAAGGAGGAGTAATTTTCAGTGGGACAGTTGTAAATTTGAGTGTCGCATACTGAAGTATAAAATAAATAGCTCCTATCTGAAGAGGAGGACAATGAAGTATCCAGCTGGTAGAGGCACACTATTTGGATACGCTCACTAATCGCTTCAGCAGAAGTCCCTGGTTTGTGTGTCACAGCACAGAAGCAGCCAAGAATTTAATGGATAGCATGTATAAATAAATATTGTTTAGCTTTTTCATGTTGGTGCCCTTTCCTCCATTCCTTGAATGGAGGGAGAAGTGGGACACCCTTTCCTCATGGCAGAGAATAAGATGTAAATCTTAAAGTCCACAACTGAAGCAATAAAGAAACAAACTGTTTGATCCCGGCTACAAAAATGACCTCACACTACCTATGCCTCCTTAGTTAGTAGCTGGCTTGTACCACGTCTTCTCCTAGGTAGAAGCAACCACAGAATCTAGGATTGCACTTACTTCTGGGCAAGAACTCCAGCTCTCGCCACAAGACCACAGACACACATAATTAATTTAAAAATGTGTTGAGAGTGTGAAAAATATTAGAAAGTTTCCAAACTGTTGTTCAGTTCATTGTATGCTAGTTGGGCCCAAGAGAACATCCACCATCTCCTTCAGTTGATTATGCAGATATGAATAAATATGTGAATACCTATTCCTGCTTTCTATCCTCTGTAATCTAATGTCTCCCCTGACACAATACTCTCAAATTAACTTCAGTGAGTAATGACTTGCATTTAGCATTTTATACCAAACTGTCATATAGATCATTTTCTGTAATACTTTACATAAATTAGGAATCCTCCCCCATGGAATGTGTGCGGCTGCCAGAGAGTTTTTACAAGATTAAAAGTGCAAACAACACAATTCTGGTGTAATTTGGAAACACGCAAACAGAATAAAATGGTAAACTTGGAGGCTACAGTAAATTACAGTGTCAGTCAAAACCATTTAGGGAGTCGTTTGGCTCTCCTAAAATATCATTATTTTCTTTTGTGGTGTAAACTGGTCATTTGTCCTGATTTTTATTCAGTAGCCTTTATAGGTCTGTCCACAACCTACTAGTCAGATGACCTCGCTACAGAAAACACGCGTGAGCACTGCTGTGGCCAGAGGCAGGCTCGATAGGTAAACGGCACGAAAAGGCTTTGATCCTGGAGGAAGAGTCCCCAGGAAAAGGTGAAGTGACTGTACCGAGCAAAAGGTGCTGTCGGTGCCCGAGGTGCCGTGCAGAGCAGTCTTCTGGAAACAGAAGATCGTTCAATATCTTTCCCGATACAGATAAATGTGGCTGAATCATATGTTCCTTTGAGAGTAAGTGGGATTTTTGTTTCACATAATTATCATTTTAGCAACTTTCAGTGCTAGGCTAAACTTTATTGCTCATTTTCACAGTGGAAGTTGAGTATACGAAATGGGACGCGCGCATGGCACCTCTGACTGGGTATTTTCCAAGCCTTCAAATATGGGAAGCATTATGAGCTGATTTTCAACTCTTCTCTACTCACTACAATTCACAGGACCCATTTTCACAGCACACATACAAGCAGGGTGGGTGGAGTTGAACTTAATTGTGGAATAAATTATATAATTGATTGCCATGTTCTGAATTGGGAAAAGTAAATGAAACCTTGAAGTGTCCAGAGTACGTTTTGTTCGGACATGAAATGTGAAATACCTCAGAAGCTGCT
This sequence comes from Chloroceryle aenea, assembly GCA_013399075.1. Lineage (NCBI taxonomy): Eukaryota > Metazoa > Chordata > Aves > Coraciiformes > Cerylidae > Chloroceryle > Chloroceryle aenea. The sequence goes on from VWZY01005342.1 coordinate 287,700, forward strand.
GTCTGTGGATACTTTATGCCCATGAATTCCAAGCAGATGATAAATGCTGGGAACTAAGCAAATTTTTTTGTCTGAATAAGCTTTTAATAGTAGGAGATCAATGCTTTTTGTTTCTGAGAACCTGCAAAGGCTTTGGTGACTTTTGAGGCAGGATAAAATGTTGAGTGAGATAGAGAGACTTCAAGGTACAAAGCACAGGGTTCTTTTTAAATATGTAGGAAAATGCTAATTTTTCTTCAACTTCAAACAAAGTGCAATTTCAACAGGTTCCCAGTAACTGTAATACCTCAGGGAGTGCTACTGGGAGTACATGGTGTTGGTTTACCCAAAACCCGTGGCTTCCGGACGAAGGTCGCCACGCGGCTGGTTCGGATCACGCGGCCGAGGGAGGGCTTTGGAGAACGGAATGTGGCGTCGACTCTTGAGCTTCCCTGGTGACCTTGGTTCTTTTCCAGTTAACGGTTCCATGTCTTCATTTTCAAGTCAGAACGCCTTTACCCAGTCATAGACACCAGGGCAACATAAAATAGGGAAAAGTGTGCTGAGATAGAAATAGATTTCCAGGGAGCAGCCTCTGGGTTTTGCCGTGGTGCTGCCCAGCACCTGCACCCTTCACTCTCCATCTCGCTGCCCAAGGGGCCGTAGTTGCTGTCGCTGTACCTGTCGCTGGCAGCAGTTTCCCAGAGCTGTGGATTATTTCATTCCAGGTGCATCGTGGCTTTCTCAGAACTATTTATGAAGTTTGAAAAAGGCCTTTCTGTGCCTTGGTTTTGTACTAATGAATATTAAATTCTTGCGTGCTTTTTCTCTCTGCACTCCCATCCTTTATATGTCTCCTGCTCCTTAACAGCTCCCAACTGTTACCCTGGCAATAGGAGAGGGTTTATTACCTGCTGTGTCATCACCAGGAGGGATATTTCACAGTGATTATATAGTTCCCATAAAATGTGACTTAGGAAACAAACTGGGCCGAGCCATCTGAGTTCTCCAAAGAGGATCCATGTTTAGCTTTTCCTGTTTATATCACTACAGAGGAAGAGATAAAAATTTATATTGCTTTTAAAAAGAGATAAAACTTACTGAGTGTCACTGCTTTCCAGGGGACAAGGAAGAGGGAGAATAACAAGAGTTTTTAGGTGGTGGAAGAGTAAACAGAAGGCAAAGAGGAAGGTTCTGTGGAACAGCAGGAGAGGAGGGATGGTCCAAGGCAGCATCAGGAGAGGAGGTGTTGAGGGAGGGAAGGAACTTCTCATGTGTATGGGGAGAAAATCTGTCATCCAACTGCGTGTGTAGATGCTGAGCTTGTATTGCTGTATCAAGTCTGTGTGCTTTGCAAGGGGTATTTGCCTTGTTGTAGAACAGGAAGCAGCAAATCCTGTTTTAAGTGCAAGAAATACTTGATGACTTTACCGGCTCCTTCTTGCTTGGCATGAGCTGCCTGGCAATTGACAGCGTCACAGCAGCGTCCAGAGAGCTCTGTCTGAAGCCACATGGTCACCATGACATAGTGAGAAATTCAGGGGTGAGATGTTGTCCTGTAGTGTGGAGAAGTTTAATTTGTCTCCTACTTGCCTCACCTGGAATAGCCTCTCAATTAATATTTTATTGACCATATAATGTGGAACAGGTTCAACTGGAACAGGTCCAACAGCAAGGGGAAAATCCAGCAAATTCCTGACACAACAGTTGCAGCTTCAACAGAATGTTACCGCAAAGAACTGAGGTTTGATCAAGTTCATATTTGAGGATTTTTACATTAAAAAAAAAAAACCCAAAACATTCTATGGAATTTCCCTGGCTTGCTCTTAGAACCTTTGGCTCGAGACCAGAAGGACCTCATTAAAGACTGCTCAACAATTTTTCCTCATTTCGCTACTTCCCCGCTGATACTTTTATTACGTTTCCCTGTGGTGCTTTCCAATGCATGCATTTTGTGGAGTGCATTACAAAGCATAATAGGAAAGCGTGTGGGGATTAAAAAGAAGTTATTCTTGAAGCATCTGTAACATCAGCTAATCTATGGATGAAATCTGCCAGCAATGTGAAGAAGCTAAGGAGTTGTGTTCTTTCAAAGATACTTGTGCATTTTGGTTACACAATTCCAGAAAGAAATCTTTCATCTCATTGCTTGGCAGGGCCAGAAGCAGCTGCAGCGTGGTAGGAAGGAGGATGGGAAGAGTGCTTACAATGTGGTGGGTGATGTGAATCAACTGCAGAAATCCATTCAATAAATCCCCGTCTTCGTAGTGTCTTCCTCCTTTGACCGATTCCTTTGGCGTTCCGTCACGTGCAGTGCTAAGTGCCCTTTGCTGCTGCTCTCCTGGGGTGCACAGTCCTCTTGGCTGATGCTGAACCCCACGCTCGATTACCATTCCCCCCCCCGTGACTATCAGAATGTCATTTTGCAACTGAAGCTGTTCCTACCGTAGAAATAGGTGGTCCTCATGCTGTTTAATACCAGGAGAGAACAGACTTAGTTTGCTCTTACGCCCGGTCTTTGTAACCAGAAGCAAAAGGTTATTCCTCACCCCAGTAAAGTTCTTAGTTGAAGAAATGGTGTAGGTAATGGATTCCTTCCATAGAGAATGGATTCCTTCACAGCTGGAAACAAAGTGGAATAGTGAATTCTGGCCCCTCTGGCAAATTGTTTTACTGTGCTTGCAGTAGTGTGAGCCCTGGACCCCTGACCTTCGAGGATCTTGCCTCTTCTGAGCCTCCCTTTTGAGCCTATGTCGTCGTGCATTCAGGTAGCCTTTGCACAGACCTCAGGCACTGCAGTTAATAATCCCATGTCTTGCCAGACATGGATTAGAGGCAAACATTAGTAAAAATAGTAAAGATGATTTAAACAGCAAGAAACAAGACTCTACAAATAGCATATGTCTGGCAGCTTTGCTAAGCCCCATCTCAGAACAAGCTGCTATTAGAAGCCTGCTGGATGTCCATCAAAACCTGAATTCACTGGCGAGAGTCCCTCTCTCGCTACGCTGCGTTGTCACCGCGTGATGCTCCGCGCTGTTCTGGAGTGCGACGTTACATTGGGGCCAGTCACGTGCATCTAGTAGAAGAGGTGCTTTCACTTGTCAGTATCTCCTCTACTTACACATACTGAATCTTCCTTTAAATAGAAATAAATTCTTCCTCCTTTACCATCCTGCCTCCACCATCCTTTCGTTACTCCAAGAAGTCATTTTACTCGAGAGATTGTAGTTGTTGTGTTCTTTTGGTGGATAAAGGTTCAGGTGCATTTTCTGTTTACTACAGAATTTTCTCTTGCCACAGAAAGAGACTTTTCTTGCCCATGCCACTGAAGTCATAGAAGGTGGTTTCATGGTGACCTTTTTCCCTTGCACTATTCTTAATGAAGCCTCAAAAGAGAGACCCGATGTGCCTTTTGGGGCGAACTCAATTTCATTAGCAATATATTCTACCAGTTTTAGATAGATAGATTATATTAACAATATATTCTACCACTTTTCCTGGATATTATGTCACTTTTGCTTCTTGCCTGTAAGAGACACATTTCTTGTTTGTGTAGTTAACAGATCAAATAAAACCGTAAAAAGTGTTATATTTTTAACTCCGGAGTTTTCTTACCCCCACACGCACCTTCTCCTGTTTGAAATTAAGCAGCAGGGAGGTTTGGGCTGCACGTTTCAAGGCCATTACAGTTAGCAGCACCTCCGAGATCCATTCGGCAGTGCAATGCTAACTGAGCACTTAATCTGCGTCACAGCAAAGACTCGAGGGTGCGTGCCCAACGGAAGGCATTTATTTACCAAATTAAAAGCACAGCAAGGAAAGGCCTGGGTGGTATTTAAGCATATTTTATTGACTTCTATTCTGCTTCTATTTACTAAAGTTCTCACTGATGGAAGATGATGGATGAGCTGATGGCTTGGCTGGCGAAAAGGTGAAATACATCTTCTCTGATTTATTCTTCTTGCATTGACAAAACAGCTTTTGGTGTAATTGGAGAATACCCAAGTCCAGCGAGATACGCAGAGTCCTGGCAGCGTCTCTCGCTGCTGTATTACACTCCAGCTTCTGTATGTCTCATAATGGAGGTCCTGACAGATTTCAGATTTAATGTCAAGCGTTAAAGCCAATTATGGACGTATATAAATCTATAAGCCTGTCTGTGGGTAATAAAAAGATTTGTGTATTCGGTTCCTGACTTAAACAGACCTTCCTACCAGAGGGGGATCTGGCCCATCATTTCCGTGCTGATGTGATGCGTGGCTATGTACACAAATCCGCCACCAAACGGTGCTTGAGGATCATTTTTAACAGTTCCTGGGTTGTGACACTCCTTTGGATGCACATTTACTTTCCGTGCGGTGTTTTATTTGCCTTTGATTAGATCCTGATTTAGTTGAATGGTTATGGGCAGGGCTGTGCCCATAGGTTAGATTTCTCACCATACACTGTGAAGTTTTCTGATTAAGAAAATTACATAAAATATGTCATAGTACAGCACTGTGAGAATGTGATAAGGTTAATCACATCAAGGGCTTATTTTGCAAACTCACTTACTTAAATTCAGCTTAAGGTAACACCACTAATTGTGCTATGTGGGCAAGAGCAAAGACTGTATCTTCTCTTTTATGCTGAATGTCCGTTTCTTGTTCACCCTTGTTGATTTTTCAAGATCTAGAATGAAAGATGTCATGATGGAATTTTGATGCGTGTATCTTCTATAAAATCTATTAAGTCTATGTTAAACAAGTGAGGTCTGGCACTTCAGTGTTCCATAGTGTTCCATAATACTTTCCTATCCTTTCAGTGAGTCCTTTTTTATGGAATGATTTTTATCTAGAGATCTAATTTGTCTCCTCATTTCTGATCTCTCACTTCACCATGATTTTGGCTATTTCCTACAGCTCGTGATTTTATAAATTCCTTTTCAGATGCTGATGTTCACTGCAAGGCTACATCAGAGCTGTCAGACTTGACAAATAAATCTTCAAGTGTTGGAACAAAAAGGCTTTCAATCACAGAGCCAGTGATAAACATACTGGGTTAATAATGCTGCTTTTCTTGGGGAGAAGATGACTCAAACAGCAATAAAGTAACAACTGATTTTTATCATCCTGTATATATGAGAAGAGTATTGTTCATAGAGCATTTGATCGTAGTTCTTGAATAATTCCACATTCTTCTCAGTGCTTTTCACACAAGATCAGAGAAGACTGTAGCTGGTCGGGCTTGGGACGGACCAAACCCAGGTTGTGATCGTGCATGAGGCCTCAGGTTTGATGTGTGTGCATGTGCGTGTGTTCTGTATCGTGTAACTGCAGGCTTGCGTGGTCAGANGAAAATCCTTCATTTTGTGACTTTTCTGGAATACTGTAATGTGGTGCTGGGGTTTGTGTGAAGTTCATGTTGAACTGAATTCACTCCCTACAGTTTTGCTTTCTACTCGAGATGTACGTGGTGTTTAGGGTGACGTGTGGCCCATGGTGCAGCTCCGGGGCGGACTGTGCGTGTCACACTTTGCTCGTGGTGTCACGGACAAGCATTGGAAAGCACGGTTCATATTCCAGAACGTGAATTTCACAGGAGGAATTCTCAAGCCTTACTGAAATGAAACTTTCTTTTGTTTCTTAAGTTACTGGTTTGGTGAAGAGGCCCAAAATACTTCTAGGATTTGAAGTCTCTTTCTTTATGCCCGAGGATATTAGATAGCCACCTGGAGAAACTCTGGGAGGAAGTTCCATGAGAATGTTGGCCGATCTGATCCAGACCTTGTGCCTGTGTTCGTAGCTCACTACTAGCAATGGAAGCATTAATTGGAAAGCTGGCTGCAGATTCCCAACTTGAAAACAACCCAAAACAATCCACCCCCAGTAAAAATCCCCACTCAAAGCCTTATTTTTCAAGATAGGTGCTTTTTGCACCTGTACCTGTTGCTTGTTCCGCTCTCTCTGTGGTGCTCATTTCCTTCCTTACCGCTATAACTGCTTGCTTCCATGGTACGCTGTATCTCCAAACATCGTTAAATTACAGTGTGCTGTGTTAAGCACTGCAAGTCATTGTACTGACAAGGGCTCTGCTGTGAGGAGATTGCGACATAAAAAGCACAGAGAAGGAAGGAAGAGAAGTGCTGCTTCACAGAGCAGGCTGATGCTCAGAAACGAGTTACTTGCTCAAACCTGTATTCGGTTTCTCTTTGGCAAGCACCAGAAATGGAAACCTAACCTCTGCCTCATATGTGAGGCCAGCATTGGGTAAAATTGTAAATTTTTCTGAAATAATTAAAAAATACTTATTTCTGGAGCTTTACAACATTGGGAAAATACAGAAAGAATCCTATAGTTGCATGTTTGTTCTTCTGAGGGCATGTCACTGTCTGAACAGAGGGATTTATGGTCATTTTACTTCCTTTTTTCTTCATCATCATCATCATCATGCTTGCCTCCTTCTGACAAAGTGGTAAGAGGGGGATTTTCCCACAGTCCATCTTTCGGAAGGTCGTTATCGGAGACCACGGAAACAAATAGGTGGATGTGAACAGTATGTTGGGGATTAGTGCCTATCATCTTTTCTGGCTGAGTTCAGTGAGTCGTGTATCTGCAGTAACGTGGTTTTGGCCAACAGCCTTTACTTGCTAAAGGTAAGGCACGAGGAGTGCTGGCAAGACTTTACAGGGTAAGAAGGGAAGATAAAAACCTCTACAGTTTGTTCTGCTTTAAAAAAGGAAAAGCCTTTGTCTCTGACACGCTGTCTAGGATTTTGAGGGCAGGCTTTGTACATTATTGATAAAAAGATTGTTATCAGTATAATTTCTTTCCATTCTTGGTTCCCAGTGTGAAATATGTGAGCACTTGTTGATTTAGCAGAGCTACTCCTGCGTGTGACAAACTTGCTGTGGTTGCCGAGCATCGGAATAGATTTGCCATGCCTTTGGAATAGGTATTGTCTTTGGAATAGCTTGTGTATTATATATTGTATTTGTGTATATATTGTGTTGTGTTTCACTTCGTTTCCTGCGACAGAGATCAATGAGATCAAGCTGGGAAGTAATAAGAACTTCAGGTACTACAGCACGGACAAGTTGCAGGGAGTTGGTTTCACCAGTGCAATTTTCTATGCTGCTGCCCCTAGGTGCTGGAGGGGAGGGGTTCAGAGGGATGCAATTGAGTCGAACTCTCATTCGTGTATCTGAATAAAATCCTACTTAAGAGTTAAATATTCTGTCATAAATTGATACCGGCTTTCTGGGATCAGATGCATCAGTCACCGATACAGTGCAGTTCTTCAGATTAACTAGACTTGGCAAATGAGTTAAGTAGAAGTTGTAAGTCAAGCATGTGCTTAAATCTCATTGACTTTTTGAAAGCAATATGAGTGCTGTTCTGTGCTAAATTGGAAACTTAATGCTGTTTCCCTGTCATCAGTTTGAATTTATTTTTAGCTGCTCGCACAGTATCAGGAAAAGAATGTTCTAGACACATCGTGTCTTCATAAAAATGAAGAAGCTAGCCCAGCCCCACCGTGAGAGCTCTGTGCTGCTATTCCTCACAAGTGTAGCATCTGCAAACTGCTAATTGGAGGACATCGGGTAAATAGTGCTTGACTAGAACTACAGTATCTGCAGGCCATACATATCTGCTACTGCTTTAACTGGTAAATGGATGAACTGGAGGCATCGTTCTGGCTCAGCCTCCTGGTTTTCACTGTGTCCCTCACCAGAAGATAACTTCACCTGCCCGCGTGTGGCTTGGCGGGTGGGCTGTGACAAAGTCAGCCGTGCCGCACTGGGGGAGCAGCTGCCACAGTAACTGGATCTTAGCCACCAGACTGCTAACTGAAAGTTGACATTTATTATAGCTAATTAAGCACCGTGTCTCTTAACACAGAGAAGTTGAACTTAAATACCGTGTTTGTGGAGTTTGAAGGAGATGGGTTTTTGAAGTCATACTCTGTCATCTTTGACATGCTGGGAAAACATGGAAGCGTTCTGGGATGTCACTGCTGCTCTTTGAGTTGTTCATGAACAAAGGTGGCCCCTCTTTCTCTTTCCTGTTAGAAAAACAAAAGCAGTTTGTCATTGGGTATGGTTTCTAGCTGTGGGTTGCATATGCCTACCATGGGCATTATAAAAATACACAGAATTCAGTACCAGCGGCTGTATTTCTGACCTCTCCCAGATTTAGCCCAGTACTGCAGTTTGTAGGCTGCATTACGTACAGTGCCACTGCCTCTGAAGCCATAAAGTAGCCTCCACTTCTAAACTGAAATAGTCCAGCTCATAATGGCCTGAAAAACCCTGTACAATGGGTGCTTTGTCGATTTACTCATTTGGCTTGTTCAACATAAGTATTACCAGCAATTTTGGGATAAGTTATGAAGAAGAATGTAATATCTTCTATTACTGGACAGAAAGTACAGCTTAGAAAAATTGAACTGTAAAATGGGATCTGAAGGGACTTCATTGTTCCCTTCAAGAAACACAGTCCTTGCCCAGACTAAGGGGGAAAATCACTACTCTGTGGCTTTTTTGCCAGAGCCTTTTATCTGGCAGAAAAACTTGTTGGGTCACAGTGCTCCTTTTCTCAATCAGAAAAGAAGTATGGGTTGTTAAGCAATAGCAGAGAAAAGTTCTAATTTCAGGGAGTCAAAAAAACCCAAAAGAAAATCAAAGCAGACATACAAAACAAAAACAACAAAGCAAATAAACACCACAAAACCCCACTCCTTTAAATATCAGCCAGAAATCCCATCCCAAAGGTTCTTGCTTGGAGGATAACTGAGGTACCCTCTCGGGATGCTGGCCTGGCACTCTCTGAAATGCTGAAACTAAGGCAGCTCCTGCTTCCTTATCCCAAACACAGGCAAATGGGCCAGATTCCAGAGCTGCCAGGAAAGAGTGGTCAGCAGAAGGCTTCTTTGTAAAGCATTCTGCACTGCAGAAGACCAGAAAATACAGCATTTAGTAAAATTGCTTGAAACCACGTGGGTAGGCAACGCTGCAAACGGTGCAATTCAGGCAGAGGTGTAGTTCTAACGCTGGCAAATGGTTAAGTCATTTGAGGAAAGGAAAAGGGTGGGTGAGTTGTATAGGTCAAGGTGTGTACACGCCAGCATGATGCTTGCAGTACAAGTGGATGTTGTTGATGCACAGAACGGATAATCCATTCAAGTACAGATTGCCAGTTGCACCCAAAAGTGCACGTTTGCAGCACAAACATCGTGCTGCGCAGTAAACAGCTGTAAATCTTTTCAGGTCTTTAACATGACAAAAGCAGTCAAAGCCTAAAATGCCCTTCTCTGTGAAAAGCAGCATGGAGCAGGATATAGAAAAGATTTTTTCACCAAGTAGCATGCGATTCAGATGGAAAATGTCAGGTTTTGGAAATTATTAATCTTTGTGCTGCACAAAACTGTCAGCTGTAGGGGCGTTGAGTGTAGGAGGTTCTTGAGAGAAAGTTATTTGCAAATGGATGTTTTTGTTGTTGTTTTGTTTTTCTCTTTTGCTTTGTTTAGGGGTTGTTTTGTTTCTTCCCCAACCAGCAGCTGAAGAAACAGGCAATTTAAGTTTGTAATTAGGACAGGAGCTTCCAGGTAGCAAAAGTTGCAGAAAATGGAGCTGAGTTAGTTACAGCTCAGTCAGAATCACACTTTAATGTCACTGCCTCTGGGTTCTGATTTACTGTAAGGGAAATGTAAGGAGTGGGGAGTAATTTAAGGAATGGGTAAGCAACTGAATGAGAAATGGTTCTGTGCCAAGTTACTACAGAAATGAGATTTAGGTAGGAGATGCTGAACTAACTATCTGCTGAAGCTGTGATCTGGAATGTCTGAGGTTGCTCTTTGCGGCTGGTAGCACAGAGCTTCTGCAAAAGAATTGATTTTGATTTTGCCTTGGCCGGTCAGAAAGCTGTTTTGTTAAGGCCAAGGGGAGGAAACATTCACTCTGAGTGTATCCCATTGAGGAACAGGACAGCTCTTCACAGGAGCTTTGCTCCCAGTTCCAAGGCAGGTACACTTGTGAGAGGCTGGTGCTCCTAGCTGAGCAGCCCCACGGTCCCTATGAGGTGAGGAGGGGAGGTGTTTGCACTGGGGCTGGGTTACCAGTCCCTTGGTAACTCCACTTCTGCGGGGTCTCTCTCACCCGTGCTGCATGATCATGGTGGCCATTAAGCGACTCTCATCTTTTCTTCTGAAAAGGACTGACACACTCCAGAAAACTGGTAAGATTCTACTCTCTCTGTTTCAGGTAGGAAGTCTTTGCTTAAATTCTTCCAGGGCTTGGGGAAACCTATCTGATTGTAAGAAGAAGAATGAAAGAAGAATTGCAAAGTATTTATTTGTTCAAACAATTAACTGGAGGGCACTACAGAAATCTTATCGTGTTCTAGTGCAGAAAACAGCTGATGAGAACTGTAGTAACATAATTAAATCGAAATGCCTCACAGGTCTATGTATACATTATTACGGGGTGCTAGAATATTTTACTATTTCAGTTTTTAGTTGTGTGGAGGTTAAGATAGCAATTAATTCTAAAAGGGAGAATTACAATTACGCATTGTAATTCTCACAAATGCATCTTTTTCATCTTTTCTTTCTGCAGTGCGTTTTCGGGGGGGGAGGTGTTGGGGATTTTTTTGATGTCCACTCCTCTGTGTAAGACTTAAGATCCCAGACTCCTGTGTGGAAGGGATGTTTCCTAAGCTTTCCCCTATTTAATTATATATAGAATCATAGAAATGTCTGGGTTGGAAGGGACCTCTAGAGGTCATCTATTCCAACACATGTGTATAGATAGTACACATTTTATGGACAGTAGATCTTTTACTAATATCTATTAGAAAATTTAAGCTGTATTGGGTAGGAAAGTAGCCCCTGTCATACCCTGAACTTCAGTAAGGTGTTAAAGTTGAAAACCTTCTCCTGGCAGTGAATCGTGACTCTGCAGAGCACCTGTGCTTACTGTCGTCTGTGACATCGCTGGTCTGTTGGCTTAATCGAGTCGACCAGTAAAGCTACAGGCTATTTTCTGCAGAATAACAGAAAAACCCAGATTGATTTCAGATTATCCTTTGAAAATAGTTATATTAAGGTGAGCAAACACAGATGTTCTCCTGGCATTTTATGCCTCCAGTTAACTGGTTGCCCCTCGTTAGGAAGCATATGAATCTAAAGGTTGGCTTTCTGGAGAGAAGAGGTTCCATGACACTTGGAGCAAGAGGAAGGTGTCTAACGGATCCAAGTTTTCAACTCTGGATTAACTTGGCATAGTCAATAGTAATAAAGAACACAGATAATTGCAAACATCAGTCTTTGGACAAATAAGAATTCCCTGAACTTTCCGATTCCCCGTTTCAGAGGTGGTATGTGTGGCTTCTTATTCTTGGCACCAAAGCAACCACGTGCCCTCTGTGTTTGAGAATATCAGTCCATAGATCCTGGAATGCAGGGCCCCGGGGGGTTTAAAAGGACAGGCTGGGAAGAGTTTCTGCAGAGCTCCTAAGCATCGCATTAAACAAGTGCTGCTGATCTTTCCTACGCTGTCAGCTGAGGAAGATGTTGATGTGCTTTGTTATACAACATCTGTTGTCAAGCATTGTAGGCATTATCATTTGGTGATGGAGGAAGAAAGGTGGGTTTTTTTCCCCTCCAACATTTACAAAAGAAATTAAACTGACATTTATCTGCAGAACAGCTTTGATACTGAAGTAGTTTTAAGAGAAGAGCAGTTTGGCATATGTGTGGGTGATTTTTGTCCCCTCTTTTTAATACATTATCAGCAGTTGTACAGCAGCCTTATTACTTGCTTGCAAACAAACTGAAAACTCGTCTGTAGTCCATTTTGAAGCAGCATGTGAAAAGCTCTGCAGTAAGCATCTCCTCCAGCAGCTGAATTGGTAGCTGGGCACATCAAAGCCCTTAGCTTTAATAATGACAATTGATTTGTGAATTCAGTTGGAGGAAAGAGCTCTGTGGCTCCTTCAGTAAATAAAACGCTGCTGTAGCCAAGAATAAGCGTTGGAGAACAGGTGCAGCTCTGAGCCGGGTCTGAATTCATTATGTTTATTGTGGCTGTGGCGCTGAGCTGGAAGTACTTGCATCAGCAGGTACTGTGCTTTGGTCCAGGCTTTGATAAGCAGCTACGTTAAGTCAGTAATTGTACTTGGGAGAAATTCTAGTTTACACTCATCGTTTGTGGACAAATTGGAGTTTTTAGTTTACTCCATGTTAGTTTTCCCCTTGGCAGTGACTCTTTAGTGTATGACAGTGCTGCTGATCCAAATGATAATTACAGTCTTGCCAGTCAAGGCTGAGGATCTTTGGAGCAGCACTAGCAGATGAAGAACCCAGTCCTCATCGTTTCAGAGCCGATTTCAGTCTTTGTGGGGAGGGAGCATGGAAGGAGGGCAGCAGGTTAAAGCTGGTAGTGTGTATCTGATGAGATGTGGGCTCAAATATATTCTGCAAATTGCTGGGTCCTAATAAAAATGCATTGGTGATATTTAGAAACAAGTTACTTACATTATGATCACTTCCCCTTGACTTTTACGTTAACAAGCACATTAACTTTATCCTAACATAATTCACTTGCTGGTGGTGAATTATTTGTTTTCCTTGAAAGGAATCCAAGCACTTGCAGATTTTATTTGCTGCACTCTCAGTATCATTAGTAAAATAATTGTTGGGCTTTTTTCCCCCCAGTGCTCTCACAGGTGGATAAAATCCACTATTTTTGCTTCGTTGTTGAGGATCAAAATGAGCATTATAGCCTTGCTCTAGCTTGGGTCTAATTCACTCCCTTTCTGAGTCATAGGTATTTGGGAGTTCAGTGCTACTTTTTTATATGAAAACTGAAAGTTTAATTTAAAAGTTGTAAGAATGTCCTTTGGTTAAAAAAAGACCCTTAAATTTAGACATAGCAAGACAAGTGTGTGCCAAATAGCAGGCTATTCAAGAAGGCTGTGTAGTGCTCAGTGTAAATGTGAGAGATCATCGCAGCATACAGCAAATGCAAGCAGAGCACTCCAGAGCAGCCTTCCCTCACTCTTCTGCCTCCTGCTCTGTCTTGTCCCTCTGGGCTAAACTGTAGTGGGGCCTTGCTCCGGCTGCCTGCAAGACCTGTTGCGTAGCAGAGAAGCTGTAAGGAAATATTTGCTGGTTTAGTGGCAGCCATTGTGGCTGGAAGCCCTTGGAGGCACGTGGCACATCAGTTAGCGAAATGATACTGGGGAATTGGTTCAGAGTTCATTTCTTGTCACCTTCCACAGGCCAGGTGTCCTAGGCAACAGCAGAGCGTGGACCATCAAGGCAATTTGCTGATCCCAAAGGTGATCAACCCCAAAGGGGACACGTCTGGTGGTCTTACCGCAGCACCTGTCTCACTCTGGCTGCACGGTGAGATAGGAAACTCTCCTCCCCTCCCTGAGGAAGATGAATGTCTTTCCAGGAGACTTTGTGTAACTAATGCTATTGCTGTTTAAGGCAAACTCTGTGTAGTCTACGTGTGATAGTAGGTATTGGACAGGAATCCTAGGGCTCTTCTGAGGTCATTCAGTCATCAGTTGAGGCCTTGGTCTTTTCAGTCCTGTTTGTTATCTAAAAACACAATCTTTGTCCTCATCCATGTGGTTCTCTGTACAAGTCTGGTGTCACCACATGTCTCATAGCACTTTTTAAGTACTTTTTTTTCTAGTTTGATACGCTTCTTACCTTGCAGGCTGGAAGACTTTCTGGCACAGATTAATCTACTTAGAATGCTGGAGAATCTTTTTTCTCTTAAAGATTTATATTGCTTGCATGCTGCTTAGAGAAAGAAAAAAGTTGAGGTGTTAAATAAATGTATGAATGCATGGAAAATTCTTCAAGTTTGTAATCCCCTTAATATTTAATAAATGCAATATATCATTTTTATAAATATGCATAGCTTAGCTATAGATAGATTTAGAATACTTAAGGGATTACAATAGGGTAACGCATTCATCTCTGCTGGCATAGGAAAGACCACTACTGTTTTATGAACATATTAATCCTCAGTGGTGAAAATAAATGCCCTGCCCTCCTGCACCCCCTTCACAGTGTGGTTTGTGGAAAGTTACTTCTATGAATTTCATTGAACTTTTAAGTTTCTCATGAAATGTCTGAAGAGAGGGCAGAACAGCATCAGCTGAACACTACAACCTAGAGGGGAAAGTGCTACCTCCAAGGGTGGGGTTCACTTCTCTGGTATTTGTGTTGGTTTTTTTCTGTTTATAGAAAGAACCCCCTCGAGCTGTACGAATGGGAGCTGGGCTCCACCTACCATTCCTCCCTTGGCTGCTCTGCAGAGACTCCTGGCTAAGCTGCTGAGACGTGGCAGTGCGAAGCGAGCTGCTAGCTCGTGGTCGCCTTGAGGGGAGGTGGACTGGGTGGGAGGTGGCTGCTTCCACTCGCCATCTGCGTGGGCGGGCGACCGGTTGTAGAACTAGTTCTGGCCTCACTCATAGCAGCATAAAAATCCCTCCCTGGAAGAAGGGCCGCATGCTAAAGGACTAGCACTTGGTGTTCTCAGGGCAGAACTTTGTTGACACCACAGGGTCTTTCTCAAATGGATTCTGTGTGAGGAAACACTTGCATGATGCTGTTGTTGCTGCTGTTTGGTGAAAAGTGGGAAAAAAAGTGTCTGTTCAGAGGAATACAAGAATCAGAGTGCTTCAGGGACATGCAGCTTTTCAGCAGAGTTAGTTACGGGACCCCACGTGTGCTCCTTGTCAGCAAGAGGAACACGTGGTTCCACTGACACATTGACTTGCCTTTTAGTGGACAGACAGGTTCACTGTCAGGGGCTTTTGGCTGAGGAGCAGTGAATTATTGCAGTAGGCTCGCTCAGTTGCTTACAGCTGTGGCAGGTCATTCTGTCATTGCCCAGACAGCTCCTGTCACCACGTCAGTCTGTGGGTAGTCTCTCGTACACTCAGCCTTTCTTTTACACGTCTATTTTATCGCCGTTGAAAAAGCATTTCACCTTTTACAGCTTCATGGACTTAAAGTTAGGTAGGAAAGGACTGTTAAAGTGAACAGAAGGGCACTTAAAAGTATGTATATTATGCATCACAGTTAAGACAACTTATTTCCATGATTATACATTGACTTTCCAACTCTTTTCTTGCTAATAAACCAGTGACAGTGACATCAAAAACCTTCTAAATAGCAGAGGAACAGTGAATACAGCTCAGCATGGCTTTAGGAAGTACCAGGGCACGGCCCTACGGGGTTGGGTTCCTGGTTTCGTGGCTTGCTCTCATTCACATAGTCCCTTCCCAGGCTGACTGCTTGCTCTTCTGTGAAATGACACGGGTAGCACGTGCTTCCCAGATTTGTTGTCAGACTTCTTTGTTGCATGCAAAGGAAAAAAAAGTATTAATGATCAAAGAAGCCACAGTGCAATTCAAATCAAAGCAAAAGGGAAAAAAGCAAGTGCATAGGTAATAGTTTCAGGTAGAAACATCCACCCCAATATCTAGTCCTGTGCACACAGAAGAAGAAATGAGATTCTTTAAAATTCAGATAAGCAGGGTTGGTTTGCAGCTAAATATTCTGAGCACACCGCTTTTGTGTGATAATATTTTAGATTTATTTCCACAACTTATTGCACATTCATTTTTTGGAGTTTTCATTGCAGAAAATTGCCAGGAGGAATGGATTTTGTCTTCCTCAGCTGGCAGAACAATTTTCCACCTGTCGCCCAAGTATTTGATGGGAAGGATTATGGTACAGCTGCTGGAAGTTTAGACTTTATATCCATAGGAAGCAAGAGAGTCTGATGAAACTAATATACCTGTATCAAAGGTTGGCTCGCTGAGATGTATATACAGCACTTGTGACTTTCAACATGTGCTGAAAATTTAGCAGACTGTCTGCTAAGATGTGAAGTACAGAAGTGATCATGGCTCTGTAGGATGTTCTTACGCAGTCTGCAATTTCCCAGCAGCGTTCCCTTTTGTTCAAAGCAGCAGCCACCTGGCAGGGGCCTGACGGCGTTACCAAGACACGTGGGGTTTCACCGTCACAGCCAAGTTTTTCAAAGCACCCTATTGGTGTAGAGGTTCCATCAGCACAGCTTCTCTCTCAGTTTACACACCATATCTTTAGGGAATGCGCTGAAGTAGTGGGAAGCACCCAGGAAACACTGAGATGGCAGAGTCTGGAACAGAGCAGCAGTTAGTGCTGCTTTGCTCGTCCATGGATGCGCATTGTCTCTCGATACAGATCTGGCAGGCAGAGGAAAGTGGCTCTACAGTGGGCACTCTGTGGCAGTCTTACCAATTAAGCAGTTCTGTATCATTTACCAGGAGTGTTGAAGAACTACTAATTGGATTCCCCATCAATGTATAGAGTTTAAAGAAAAAATAATGCAGTGAGACTCATCAGCATGCAGGTTTTATTACTGACCATTCTCGCTGCTCCTGTATTGTTAATCTTTGCTAAATGCCACGTCCCTGTTGGCCTGGGTAAATCCTTGTGCTAGAGGAAACAACAAAAGCATTTCACGTGGGCAACAAAATCTCATAGTTCCATTAGTGAGTGACTTCCAAAATGCCCACCTTGTTGCACAGGGTCATCTGGTTAAAAGAACGTGGATAAATCTCACCAGGTTGCTTTTCTGACTGAATAATGAGAAGTCCTTGTATCCAGCCCCCAGACAAATCTATTTCCTACTTTGTGGAGGTCGGGTTGGGGGGGGAGATGGAGAGAGAAGGGAAATAGAGAATACTTGAATTTATACTGGGGTTTATAATCTGAAAGTGCTGCTGATAATAATGGGATCTGCTGTGATGGGTGCTGGTAGAGGATGGTTGCTACAAAAGGATTATTCATCATTATTCCTGGCAAGTTACTTGGCTCGCTTGGGACACTTCTTTTTTTTTTTTTTGGTTGATATAGAAAGTAATGCTACTTACTTATTTGAAAGAATTCTTTAAAAAAAGCTTAGGACTCATGATTTTTCATTACTTTAAGATCTCTTTTTACCATCTAAATTCTATCCTAATCAGCCTTGAAATAATGAAGGATCCGTGTCGGCTCCTGTCAAGATTTTCTGCTGTGATCTGACAACTAACAGCCACATATATCTTATTTCAGAGAATAATCTACTGCTTGTTCCTTACTTTTTTCCTCCTTTCTTTTTTGTTTCTATTATTGTCATAAAAAGATTTAAAGTCCCTATTGGACTAGTGTGCAGAACATAAAACACAAAGCACTTCCTGAAAGGTAATTTTCCAGGAATGAAAAATACAGGAGTTGTGTTTGATAGTTTGCTCTTCTGTCATTCACTGTTCCATTAAAACAACCATTTTTCTGTAACTATGGATGGCCTGAATCTTGTAAACTGACAGTTACAAATGAAAAACCTCAATAATTTGAAATCAAAACACTTACAAAGTTCCAGTAGGCGTTCAGATGACTTTGAATACAGGTTAAAATACAGGAAAGATGATGCACAAAAGACAAGATGCATGAAGTTCAAATTCCTGGTATTAAGTGTGCTTCAGGAGAGGCTTTGCTTTGGTCAACAGCTACTGTAGTTATCTCAGCTGAAATATTATTCATCCTGAAATGCACATATATTTATATAATGTCAGTAATAGCCTCCTAAAGAATATTTTATAGGACCTGACCCTGGATTTGTTCTACCTGATTAGGAATAGGCAGTGCCTGGTTCTTTGAATGTCACAACATCAGTCTGGGCATCACCTCCCCACAGTTTATCTCACTGGCACTGATGTGATTAATGTCTGTGACAGCTCCTGTCATTTACATATTCCATCACATCTGTGTATATACATAGTCACAGAGATGTAAATACGGTGTCTTTATCTGACATTTTATACTCACTGTTCTCCCTCACCACAAGTGTTGCTGCCTGGTGAAGCACTCGGAGCATTGATGGGAGCACGGGATTTCCAAGCCTCTCCACAATCTCATAATGCCATTTCTGTTATTTCCTATAAAGCATGGAAAGCCTGCAGGGGCATAGTGGCCCTGAAGATTGACAGGCCGGAAATTGCCATAAGTGTTCAGTAGTAAAACACTAACAGTCTCAGTAATATTCTGTGAAGTGTAGCTTAGACCATTGAATGCACTCGAAATGAGCCTGATCTCCCAGCACGCGCACGGCGTGTGTTTGCACACACAGGTGCACCGAGTGAGAAGTGGCAGATACCCATTTTTAATAGAAATAAAGACCAAGGATGTTCTTACAATTCCATAATCTGCTAGCCCTGTGGAGGTTTTTAGACTTAACTTCGTAACATTCTAACTTGCCTTTCATCTAACTCAATTTCATCAGGTTTGGTTAAATCATGTAGTTATTGCCCTCAGCTCCTCCCCTCTGATGCTGTGTTCCCTTCATCTGCACACAGACGATGCCCTCCTGTTACCATTTGGCTGCCCAGTACTTTTTAATCTTCTGCCACAAATCGATCTCTTCTGTCTTATTTTTGTTGCTGTTCTCTGAATTTTCTTAAAGAGAAGCTGTTGAAATAAATCCTAGCATTACTAAAAGTCAATGGGAATTTCCTGCTTTTGACAGCAGCAACCAGGATTTGACTCAATTAGAAGAGCTGTAGTAAAGGAGAAGCTTCTATTGTGCTGCTCCTCTCTTCATCTCTAAGCACAAGAGTTCAGTGAGTAAGAGATGCGGGCTTATCCATTGCTGAGCAGATGCCCTTGGATCCTCCTGTCACTGGTGGAAGCTGAGAAAACTCGTGAGCTTGCAGCTGCTCACTGTATGGAAGCCACTTTTCCACTTCTATATCACCTTAAAGGGCTGTGGTAAATGGGAACTGCATAAAAGCATATTGAAAATTTCCTCTAAGTAGGTATGAAATCACAGTTTGCTTATTCCAGTGTTGGAGTGCTACAGTAATGCCCTTCATATCAGTGTATTTCTCTGTGGTTAACACTCTGATCCCTGTTAAATCTGCAGCAACTGTAAAGGAAATTAAATTCAGTGAAAGAAAGGAAGATTTGGTACTTAAGGCACTGGGCTGTCACTCAAGAGAATAGGGTTTAGTTTCTACTTCTTCAACAGACTTTCTGTATGACCTTAGCTTGACTCATTTGTTCTTTCTGTGCCTCAGTTCCCCATTTACAGACTAGGCAGTACTGGTGATGGACTTCTCTGATGCTTGTTTTCTGTCATTTTTCATGATGCTTCAATTATTTGATACTTGTGTGTGTGTCAGATTCTTTGCAAAGCATGATCCTGGCAGCCAGTGGATTCTACAGGTGCTTCTCTAGTAAAATGAGTTTTTAGTAAAATCCAACATAATTTAATCAATTAAATGAGATGACACAAAAGGTGTAACAACATGAAAAATGTGTATTTTCCTTTCTTTCTCTTTCAGGAAATGATAACAGTGAAGCCCTTCCCGAGTCTATCCCATCTGCTCCTGGAACACTGCCTCATTTTATGGAGGAACCAGATGATGCCTACATTATAAAAAGCAACCCCATTGTCTTACGCTGCAAAGCTATGCCAGCTATGCAGATTTTCTTCAAGTGCAACGGGGAATGGGTCCATCAAAACGAGCACGTGTCTGAGGAAAGCATGGACGAGGCGACAGGTAAGGGCTGGTGTGTCCTCTGGGAGAGGCACCCGAACGCAGCGTCTGCAGACAACATCGAAGCAGAGGGAGGAGGGGGAGATCCAGTCAGAGCCACCCCAGCAGGAGAGCCCCGTGACGCAGCAGGTCACTGCAGGCCTGCTCGGAGCTAACGGAGCGGGAACCGGCTCTGGTTCCAAAGTCACCCCTCACACGTAGTTCTCTTTGTCTTAGGGGGATCTAGAAAGAGGGAAACCTCTAATTTCATGAAATTCCTGTCAGGATGAACCCTGAAAAAATAACCAGTGTGGTGGCTGAAATTTGCCTTCACCCGTGCCAAGTAAGAGAAATCCACTGTGTGAAAACCTGTGTCTGAGAGAAGAGAAGGAGAAGAGAGAAAGTTGAAAATGATCAACAGATTTTATCATGCTCCCAGCACACCCTGTATCTTTTCTCATTTAGGAGCATCTTGATAAGTATTGCAAACCAATTTAATGCTGCACCGTCTTGTAATTTCACAATTCTGTTTTGTTATTGCTTTTCTCCTATTTTTAAATCCGAGATTGCTAGGCAACTCTATGTCTGGAAAACAGCAGTCTGTGCATAACGGCCTCTATCAACACGAGAAACTCCCTTTTAGAGGCAAAAATGCCATTTACGCAGAAGTTACATCTCCTAAAGTGGTGTTTGGCATTCTTTTTAAGTAACACATTCTGAAGAGATTTTGTACTAAAGGTTCTTTGTAAATGCTAATCTGGGTGAATTTTAATTTTTACAGTTACCTTTTTGAAAATAATTTAATAGGCGTAACCTTTACTTCTGAAGGCGCTGCTGAATCAATATAGAAGAAATGTCATCCCTGAATGTTTTTCTTCCATATGGTTAATGAAAATTTGTCTTCTGAATACTGCAATTATGTTTTCTAAGCCTTGGATTAATAACAAAATAAAAAAAGATGAAGTAACATTAGGTGGGTTTTTTTAATTAACACTGGTAAGACTGAGGTTTGAGACACGGGGGCGTAGGTCTAGGGAATGGGATCTGGAATGTAAGGGTTGCCAGTCTGGGTTTAGCCCAGGGATGGAGCTAACCTGAAAAGTTGTTCTCTAAACGTAAGTGTTGCCCAGGCAGTGCACATGTCTTTGTGTTCCAAACCTGCCGTCGTGGTCCCTAGGACACAAAAAGGTGAGGAAAGGCTTCTACAGTGTAGTGTTGAAGGACAGCCATGGAAATTCTTCCACCATCATGCGTCCATAGCCGTAAATTATTCTGGAACTCTTCCTTAGCCTTCAGTAAACAGCAGACTATTGGGTTTTTTTAGACTCCATCTGCCTGCTGGCACTGCCCTCGTTTCTGGAGTCAAATCTGGGGCATAAACACGTCTGTTACCAGGCTTGCACAGCGCTCCGCATACTGCGTGAGCTCCATCTGCGACAAACGGCACTGGAGTTTCTGCCAAGAACGGTGCCCCTGGCTAAAGGGTGTGACTGTGCCACGCTCGCCAGAGGGAGGTTGCACTACAGTGAAACGGGCCTGCCCTTCTCCATCTCTTCGCTATTTGTTATACGATTAAAATACCGAGAAGATGTATGGAAATGTAGTGAAAAATAACAAGAAACCCAAACAAGAGGGAATGTTATGCTAAGATGAGAAATGTGTCTTAGCATCTCTCTCAGATCCTGCCAGCAAGCTCTTAGCCAGGCGTCTACTTGGCAGTGGCACCTGAAGGGATCCTGTGCCGATAGCTTTTACCGACTGCCCTGCCCTGTGCGCATCTGCAAGGGTAGGGAGGACAGCACGTACCTGGTGTCATTGTGACGAACGTGGAATCCAGTTTTGCATTATTTCCTTTTCATAGGACAGAAATCAAAGTAATTATTAGAGTAACAGAGGAATTGCTGTTAATTGAAGAGGAGCAGCAGGGGAGGAAGGAATTTTGTATTCGCAAGCTTTGTAGTTACAGTCTGTGCCACATGCTGCCTGCCCTCAGATGGTCAGGGGTCCCAGTGGGCTTGAAGGGTTTGCACTAAATTCTCCTGTGGTGGATTTGCTGCTGTTTGAGTGGAAAATGGGTGCAGGCAAGATGGGCACAGGCTGGATGTGTCATCCGTGGATAAGGGTTGCTGCCTCAGTCCGTTAGAGGCCAGGTTATTTCATCCTCTCCTGCTGCATTTCCCGAGTGCAGAACAGCCAGTGATCCATAATCTGCCAGTTCCCTTCGTTCCATAAACGTGGCAGAACTGGGACTTGTCTCATCTGTGTACTCTGCCTCATAAGTGAGACCCTGAGCTAGTAGATGCTACTGTGATAGAAACATAATAATTATGGTTTGATTAATTTCCTTCTGCCTTATTTGTCTTGCCTGAACATTGCAGCATGCACCTCAGAATTAGGTTACAATTATTTCACCTTTGGTTTCACTACGGGATCAGACCTGCTAAGAGTAACTAGAGTTTTCTTGTCTGATAAATAAAAAGATTACTGCAATAACTGCTGTCAGTGTTTTTCTCATTTAAACAAATAAAACTGACAAATGCTGAAGTTCTGCGCAGCTCTGGTATGTTTAGTACATGGAGAGCAATTATTCATCTGCTGCCAGCATTAGTCTATCTGCAGCTAAGCCATCCAACGGTGCAGGAAGCTTATTAGCATATCAGTACCACAGTCATCATTTCATATTCTGTAAGGCTGAACTGAGTAACAAAGGCTGATGCTTATAATTTGCACAATAATTTAAAGGGTTGGACTTGTGGTGCTTGTTAGAGTTATACAAGTCACAGGTAAAATGTTGCTCTTGTTTATTATGCACCTGGTTTGATTTGCGTGATTTTTTTGTTCTGTGCCATTTTCTAAGAATAATTTTCCTGGCGTTTCTCGAGATGTGGAAGGTGGGTGAGTGTTTGTTGGTGAAATACAGTGATGATAAACGAGGAATATACACCTCTGTCCCCAGTGGGTTTGCTTTCTGTAGTTGTTCCTACAACAAATGAAAAGAGGTGTACTTTTTCTGTACGTAAAGCATGGCTTTCCCCAAAGACTAGCAGTTCTCCAGGGGCCCCTTCCCGCCTCAGCAGTCCTGTGATTTTGCTACTTTGGATGCATTTATTTTGTCTGTTGCCAAACTGGGAGACGTGGAAAAGGACCTAAATTATGACCTGTCCCATTTGCAAAATGCTGAATCACCAGCTTCTCAAGCCTAGTAATGGCTCCTGCTTCTCAAAGAAGTCAACACATGATGATTTTTCTGTTTGGCATCAGTGCAGGTGTTGCAATTGTTAGCATGGATGCACCAGTAAGCTGTAGAGTGTACAGTACGTTCCTCCCTCCTTGCAGCTTCCAAAACTTCCTGGAGTAGCTCAGAACCTGGGAGACTCTCAGAAGACCATGTACCAGAAGCAGGTTGGTGACCAGCAGCACTATCAATGAATCTGCAGTTAATGGCTGGTGACAGGGAGTGTTCTTTCCCCAGGAAGACACTACTTAGAGGTCATGGGGTGGCAGGACGGCTGGAGATGCTCGGATTCAGCCTCTTGCTGTATGCTCATCAGCGCAGGCAGGCGGATCTGATGTAGTGTCAGCCAACTGAGTGCTGGATGAGTGATCCTGACTGGAGACAGGCCATCGGAAAGAGGCCAGCGTCTGTCAAGGACTTCGTTGCTTTACGCCCTTGTCGAAGGAGTCTTTAAGTACATGGGTCACAACCTTGTTGGACGTGGCTACAGATGAGCTTGGATTTGGAGGCTCTGGAGCTTTAGCTGAGATCATTCAGGGGCTGCCTGCAGCTTGACCTGCCCTAGCTGAGGAACCGGACAGCGTCACGGAGCACGGTGGGGAGACGTCTTCAGCCAGTCAAGACCTGCTGTCAGGTCGCCAGGACTCAGATGCTGTCTAATGGAATTTACTGGGCTGTTTTTACCTCTGACCTGTGAAGCTCACTCTCCAGAACAGTTTTACAACGAAGAATCCAAGAGCCCATCGCCAGCAGAGGGGCTTGGATGGTGCACTTTCACTGTGCTCCAGTCAGCACGTCAGCCAGGGGAGGGTTTCTGACAACTGCTGGGTTCCATGTGCTCTCTCTCTTTCATAAAGACCTGTTTGCACCTGACAGAAAACACAGGGATGTTTTGTAAACAGTGGTGTTGAAAACTGCATCAACAGACTAAAAAAAACAAAATGCAAATAAAAACATCCAGGGAACCTCTGTTTGTTTATTACAGAGTGAATAAATATGTGGGTGACTAAAAAGATTATTGAGACAGTTTAGGAAGCTATCCCAGGCCTGTCCATGTCATCAGGTACATTGTGAAACGCCGCGGGCTGAAGGAAGAGAAGTGAAAATCCCCTCTGCCTGCTGCTGGAAGAGTAGCAAAAATCTGTATTGCTTTGTAGTATTTAAAGCTTGTCTGACCTTCCCCGCCCCTCTGCAGTGAGCATCCCCGGCGGGCCCCATCGCTCCTGTTTACCAAAGGAACACGTCGCCTTCCTGGTGCCTTTCAGAAGAAGCTGTTAATGATGCCTGAGATTAAGTGGAAGCCAATTTTTATGGAGTTCAGGTTTAGAAATTTCTTGCTGCTTTATAAACTTCACAGGCATGAAATCTGTTAAGATTGAGTTTTCATTCATTCCCAGTGAAGGGGAAATAAGTATCTTGGGACGGCACAGGAGGAGAAAGAAAGTATTAGGCATGAATGATCTCTATTTTCAAATTAATGCTTTTCTGACTAGCTCTTTCAAATGATCCTAATGGCTTCTAACCCAGATTTGGGTTATCTTTCCTCTCCCCAAGGCTGTCATGCAAAGGTAGCTGCAGATATGGCAGGTAGCCCACATCTATAAAAGAAGGTGTCAGATTTACAAGGCTTCTTGATGTCTTGTATTTTACCTTCAAGCTCGGTCTGAAGGGCAACACTGGGAAGTTTCACCTGTGTTTGGGAGGTTGTGGAATGGCAGCAGGCTCAGAAAAAGCCCAGGCCCTTTCCCATCCCTACTCCTGGCTAGCCTTGCTTATCCCTGTTCTCACCTCTTTAGGGGCAGCTGGTTACTGCCTCGGGAAGAGGCATTCATTCTGTGAGACAACAGGCAAACCTGCAGTAGACAACAGCATTGCACTGCAGATTGATTCAGCGAGGTTATGCAACTTCTCTCTGCCTACAAGGTCATGGCTGCTGGCAGACCCATGGTAGCAGTGGCTGGCATTCAGCTGGGCACTGGATGAGCTCCTGTCAGAAATGTGTAGTTCTGGTTGTTGGAATTGATTGGGAGCCTACCAGGGTACTGCAGAAAGGTTCTCAAGGTCATCGAGATGTTAGGTCAGAAGGCAATTTTACTGTCTCTATATTATTAACATCCAGATAAACACTCCTGGGGGAAAAAGGCACAGGAGACAAGGTTGCTCAGGGAAGTGTTCTGTTCTTGCAAAGACCACAGTGAGTGGCTAATTCTTGTAACTCAATGCATTATGTCCTACTCAGCTTTTAGAATTTAATTAGTGGCAATATATTACTGTCAAAGCAATTAAAGCTTTGCCTTGATTAAAAATTGAATTGTTTAATTAAAAGAAAAGGTTTGGCCAACCTTAGTGTTACGCCCAAGTATCAGACAGCCCATATCAGCTAATTTTCTGTCTCTTTCCCCCTCAGGACTGAAAGTTCGAGAGGTGTTCATCAATGTGACGAGACAGCAGGTGGAAGATTTTCATGGACCAGAAGATTACTGGTGTCAGTGTGTTGCATGGAGCCATCTAGGGACCTCCAAGAGTAGGAAGGCGTCTGTCCGCATAGCGTGTGAGTAAATGTTCTGAACCTCTGGGTTTGTGAGGGATGGAAATGTGCTGCTCTTTTAGGGTTAAATATAACTGGGTACTGGTGAGGTACTGCTGCTTTTGCAAGCCCCTCCATGAGATATCACAAAAACACGCCGTTGTTTTTCTCAGAGTTCATTGAAATTGAATAATTTCAATCAGTAGAGGAAAAACATATCTTCTTTTCATAATGGGATTGGAAGGGAATGTCCCTGTGCAGAGCTGTGATTTACTCATTTAAAATTCCTCAGTCCCAGCACACAGGAGTCATTGCCAGTGGTGCATCTGAAGGCAGCCACGTGGTTGTGGTCACTGCTGTCACTGTTTGCTGAGGGGGCACTGTTGCTTCAAACAAAGGAATAACTCTGGTCCTGTAAGCTGACAAATGTTAAGTTTCAAATGGCAGCACTACAGATAAATTACGAGTTATGAGGGAAGGGTGCTTGTTGGGTTGAGTATCCTTCAGCACAGAAGACTCACTGCAGAACTTTCAGTAACAGTGGGGAGCAGAGGACAGCCAGAGTCCCCAGACAGGGAGAGTTCACTCGGTTCCTCTCTGTTCCTCTTCCCCAGTGTCATAACCCACCATCCACAGGTTGTTTTTTGAAGGACACAAGTAATGGAAAATGCAATAAATGCTGTGATAGCAGGGGGACATAAAGACAGAACCCCAACGCAGTTGTTCCTATGAGGCTGTGGAGAGACTCAAAGCCTCATCTGATTTTTACCTTGCAATTAGATCTGCTGCATTTTTCTAACAGAATCAGAGCCTGAGACCCTCCTTTGTCAGCAGTGCTGTTAGCAGAGGATCGAGGGGGTTGCTTTCTCCCAGTCTGTTGGGAGCCCTTTTCCCTTAGGTTCAGGTCTTTAAAGACCTATTCCCAGGAAGTGATGGCAACAACCTGCAAAGCTGGGAGAAATGTTCCTGGGAAGGAGAAGAGGGGCTGGAGGAACAGGTTGGGGAGGTTCAAGCAAGAACTTCTGAATGATAACATTCTCGGGTAGTGTTCTAATAATTCTCGATCAGTCTCTGTAAGATTGTGCTCTTTTAATGGGATAACTTAAAATAACAATGGAACAGCTCCTTGTTTTTATAAATGACAAATACCATCTTTTGTTGGCTGATTTAGTTTGAATGTGTAAATATGTGTAAATTCCATTTTTTATTCTATTGCATTAAGTGTCAGACCAGTGAATGAGCTAATAATTCCCCGGGATGGCTAAGCTGCAGAGGACTATTATTCTGAATTGAATTTTTATTGACTTTTCTCGGCACTGTGATTTCCCAGCCCCATAATACAGCAATATGGGTAAAAATGAGAATGAGCAGAAGCAGGTGGAGCTGTGTGCTGGGACTTTTAAACCCCTCACTGTAGTACCAATTCTTCTGCAAAGCAGATCCCCAGCTGCCACCCCTGACTGCAGCTTCCCTATTAACCGAGCCGGCCTCCAGAGCCTGCTGCTCACGGCTGCTGGCTGCAATGGGCTGAGCGTGGCTGAAGGTTTCACCTGAGAACCGTGTTCCCGTGCTCCCTGTTTGCCTGGCTCCTTTTGCTCGAAGCCATGAGGCTTTTTATGAAAAGGAGAGCACCTCTTGAGCGCAGAGGTGATGGGAGCTGCTAGTACTCCAGAGAGAGAAAATGAGTAACTGCCAACAGACGTCTATAAACCACCCTATGTGAGTGTCCAGGGCTCACCCTCTCATGGGCCTGTGGCATCCCATCTGTGGTGAATGACCTCCCTCCCTAGTGTGGGGCACGGATTCCTGACTGGGAATACCCTGCGAGGCCTCGAGATGAGAATGTCTGGGCCCAGGTTTGATAGTGTACAGAACCTGTACCTTTGTCACAGCTTTGTCACTTGTCAGAGGGATGCTGTCATAGTGTCGACTTTCTTCTTTGCTTTCTTCCTCTCCCCTTCCACTTAAAGCCTAGAGATTCTGAATCGTGAGTGAAGTCCAAAGCACTACAGCACTTCATATTTCTCTAAAAAAGCAGGTAAGTATTTCTTTATAATAGTGTGGAACACAGAGAAAATAAGAAGGCTCCTACTCCATTTTTCATCCTAATGAAGGCATTTGTAGGCACAACTGCAGACTGACTGCTAATGAATGACTTCTTAAATAGAGTACTGGAAAAGATACAGGTTATCTGCAGGGAAAAAAAATCAACATTAACAAAGAGTCATAAGAAGGGGAATACACGCGCTGCGTGCATCTCTGCCTAGTGACTGGCTTGCTAAAATAAGTCTTAATGTGCTTTATAAGATATGTTAAAGCATAACTGATTCAGAGTCTCTGCTGTTTAAGGGGGTGTATTTCATGAAGTGTAAGCAATGGAGAAAATTAAATCAGTAAATCCACACTGTGGAATCTGACACACTGTTTGAAGACAATGAGTATGTCTAATGGAAACATCCTAACTCTCAAAGCACGTGTAGTAAGTAACATTCCTGCCCTTCTGTTTTCCTTTCCCAGCCACCAAACTTGACATATTCCCGGACATAGCTGGGTTAGGTCAGTGCCACCAGATGCCACCCATAACTGGGTTAGGTCAGTGCCACCAGATGCCTGTTCCCTTTGTGCCTTTTCTGGTTTACCCAGACACTTATCCATAGAAGTGCTACGAGCGCATCGGGGTGACTGAGAGAGCGTACCCTGTTTCTTACCCCGAGTTATTTATTAGCTGGGCTGTGCTGTCCGAAATGAAGCAATCTTGTCAGCCACTTTGGAATGTGTGGAATTGCTCTCAGTCCTTCCTCTCCCTGCAGCTTGCAGTACGTAGGCGAGCTAAACAAAACATCTAGCTCAGAACGTTCTGTAAAATACCCTGGCACTCATCTGAAGTAGCACGTACCAGGAAAGTGATTCAGCCAGCCTGGGATTCATTCAGTTGGTTCTGATGGCACCCGAACAATCCCATGTTGCTGTTGGTATTGCTTTGAATTCTCCTCTTCTGGAAAGGCGGTGGCTTGAGAGAGTGAAAGCACAATGGGAATCATGGAGTTGGTGGGTTCTAAACCCGACTGTCTCTGTAGTCACGCGTGGATTGTGTAATGGTGGAAAAATGGAAATGCAGCTAAAGATGACAGAATCTCCTTGCCTGTCATTTAGGGAAGAGGTCACAGCTCTCAGTTGTCTCTCGCTTTGTGCACACCCTTCAGAACTGGGCAAAGTGCCGCTGTTGCTCACATCTGCAACCCACGTAGGATAGCTGGGGGAGGAATGGCTTTGGTGGTATAACGAATTATTACCTTAAACTCTGCAGATTTACGGAAAAACTTTGAGCAAGACCCCCAGGGGAAGGAGGTTCCCATCGAAGGGATGATCGTTCTCCACTGCCGGCCACCCGAGGGAGTCCCTGCAGCTGAGGTGAGGCTCCGCGCGGTGTCACTGCTGATGAGGACCGAGGAGAGAAGCAAAAAGGGCTTAGCTGCTGTGTGGTTCTCGGGTCCAGTGTTGCTTAAGTGTTCTTCCCTCACAGACTGCTTTAAATAGCTATTTTTTGAACATAAATTTTTTTAGAAGTGTGGGTTTTCTATTACAATTTGGGAATGTTTGCTGAAAAAAAAAACTAGTTTTGATACAATTTTCAACTTTTCTGCTTACAGACTGAAAACAGATTGTTACTTATTTTCTCAGAAATTACTTTTCTCATTGAAAAACAAAACAAACACCCTAAAAATATTATGATAAATTGTTGTTGAAGAGAGAAAATATGCTGCAAATAATTCAGTGGCTTTTTGCTTAGCTTTAAACATGCTTTTTGTCAGGAGAGATGAAACTTAACGGGAAACTGTTAAGGGATGGGGATGACTTAAAATGATAATAGCCAGATTATTCTTGGGGGAAATTGTTCTAAGTGGGTTGTGTTTAAAAACCTGCTAGGGAGGCCTTAAAGAAAAAAGAAAATCTGGTGGTGGAAGCTCTCATGGCAGCACCCTGCTCCTACCTGTCGCAATGCAGAGCAGTGGTGGTGGTCCTGAGCCGGTGCTGCTGTGGCTGAGCTCAGCAGCTGAAATCTGTGTATGTGGGGGAGCTGCAGTCACCACAGTCCCCCAGCTGCCCTAGGGCTGGAGCTGTGGGGTGGCCCCGGTAACGCTGAGCAAAAGACACTGAAAATCAGGTGGGAGCTTTCAAGACCAAAAGGAAAATGAGTTGGAAATACGAATGGTGAGTAGATGAAGTAGTATCTGGGCATCTAACGTACATTACTCTGTCATTCAGATCTCTGCTACTGTGTTCTTCTCAGCTGTGCATTATTTTTACTCGTGTTTACATGGATACTGAATTACAGAGAATTGCCAGAAGTATTGAACGTGTAGTCTGGTAAACAGCTATTTTGTAGACAGAACAAGCTTCCGAAGGTGTAATTGCCTAGCCAGTCTTGCTCTGTGAGGGATTCGTTGCCCATGCTCTGCAGAAGGGATGGAAATCGCTGCCCGTGGAGATTCCCCACAGCCACCAGCTGGCAACCTCGGTGACCTTTTCTCTCAGACAATATGCGCTGCTAGACCAGGTTTTCTGGATGTGTACCCTCCAGACTGCCTGTGTGCCCTGTCTCAGATAAAGTTGCTGTCTTTGTGGTAAAAATTTCCACTTTGCTTATTCCTTTCACCCTGGTTCCCCTCGTTCCACAAAACTAGACAGACTTTATGGTAAAACAAGTGAATGTTTTATAATAAAATGCCCAAACTCAGGTTGTGGGGAAAAGGCTGGAACAAGCAGAGTTACAGAGTGAAATGAAGCGTGATGTGTAGCCAGTTACTTGACTGCAAAATACATTTGTTAGCTGTGGAAACAGGAGAGACCTGCAGCCCTGGTGGAGTGCCCGTGTCAGCCACGGGCACTGGCAGCCCTGTGTCCCTGTGTAGCTCTGCATCTTTGGGTGCCTTCAAATTCGGGTTGTCTTCCTCTTCCTTCCCTTCCTCCCTCACCCAACACTTTTTTGTCTTGATTCAGTTGCCCAATGTACTCCCTCAAACCTCTGCAGCTCAAGTGCTCCTTGTGTCTCACATTACACTGTGTGTTCTGCAGTGTGATCAGGATCCTAGAACCTTCCTTGGGAGATAGTAGTACAATTTTCTATGCTGCTTTTTTTTTTATGGCTAATTCAGCCATTTGACAAAAAACTGTGATTCTCAGTCAACACTGTTTGAATTTTACTGAGAATTTTAGAACTATTTGAACTACACTGCTTCACTCTCAACAACCAAACAGGGCATCTGTCTTTTATGAAAGTTAGAAATGATATCCAGTTAAAAATGGACATTTTAATTGCTTTCCTACAGATAAAAATGGTAGAGCTCTGAATAAACCCTGACGTGCTGATGTGGATTGTAAAATTGTTATTGCTGCTAATAAAGCCTGTAAATCTGAACAGGTTATATTTGCTTTGGACAATAAAATTGCACATAAAGGCTGAAGACACAAGGTTAATTCTATGCTCATCGAGGTAAACAGACTACTGGAAATAATTCAGTGTCTTTAGAAACTGGGTACCGGATTCGGGTAAGTAATGGCTCTGGTAGGTGGCAGTAAGCTTGAGATGATAAACTTGTTTGGTATTTTTAGGTCAAAGATGACCTGCCTTGT
Source organism: Chloroceryle aenea (assembly GCA_013399075.1). Taxonomy (NCBI): domain Eukaryota; kingdom Metazoa; phylum Chordata; class Aves; order Coraciiformes; family Cerylidae; genus Chloroceryle; species Chloroceryle aenea. The sequence continues at coordinate 318,649 of VWZY01005342.1, forward strand.
TAAACGTGTGGGTGAGAAATAACCGAGATAACCAGTAAGTCTTGCTCAGTAATAGTTACGTGGCTAAGGAGAAGTGTAGAAGGCTTCAAAACCCAGTGCTGCCAACAGATCCCTGGTTCCGATCCAGAAATTTATTTCATTAGAATTTGGATGAAACCCTAGATGAAAACATAAGGCTTGAAATAACTATGGACAAAGAAGCTTGTCTTCCATTTCACGAGATGCAAAATAGATGCTAATTGTGGCATTGTTGTTTTTCATTTGTTTGTTTGTTTAATCCGTACTCTGCGTGGACCTGGAAATGCAGACCAAAACCAAAATGGATTGGAGACTCCAGCCTCTTTCATGTTACCATGCCAATATTGGCTGAATCCCTTGGGAATGTTTTGATTATTCCATCAAATGCAGACGTTCAGGGACATTATTTTCCCACAGAGCACACGTTTCCTGTGCTTGCCGTAGTCACGAGTTAATCTAGCAATTTATTTCTGACAATGGCTAGGAATGACTGATGTAGTCAAACCTCTAATCGTGCGGCGCAGCTCAGTGAGAGGCAGACACTTTACAACTGGAATGAAGTTGAAATTCAGCTCAATTATTTATGTGAGCCTGCCCCATTATCAAGAATATAAATCTTTATCTCTGGAACTGTTTTTCTGCAGCTTAGAGGTGCTGTAGATTTCTTAAGACTAAGGGTAGAATCATTAAAAGTAAATGTTCTTGATCTACACCACAGTGCAATCTGAAAAACCCTGTCATTAGTCCTGTAAGAAGTGGGAAGCAGGGGTCGATTTGGTGCCGGCTGACATCCTAATTTCCTCGGAATCACCAGGAGCGAGCCTTTCTTCCCTACTATTCCTTTCCACATTTGGGTCACTCCTCAAATATCTTCACCCAAGTGATTTTAGCCACTGTTAAAGTTTTCTTGTTTAAGAATGAGTGAGTAGATCTCATGGACTTTACTTCCCAGGCATGTTTATGTCATTAGGTGCTATCAATGGCAACCTCTCACTGTGCTTTTGTGTGGGAAAAAAAGATTTAACCAAGCAGTTAAATTGGGGCAGCATCGGGGTCCACATCTGAGACCTGCCGAGCTGTCATCACAGCATTTTTTGCCAGTAGTTCCTCTCACTACTAATACTTCTTTATTTCTTTTTGGGGTAGGACATGGAGTTCATACAGCAATCGAGAGCAAACCTCAGAGAGAGGTTTAGTTTAGTTTTCTTGCATGAGCAAGACTTCCCTATCTTATCACCAACAGGAGTGAAAATGCCCAGATTAAGTTTGCTTATACGCGTTAGTTTCCACACACAGTATGTACGAAAGGGGTTAGAGGAATAGGAACTAAAGGTTTGGATCCGTAGTTTAAATGTATCTAAACTGTATATGGCTTCAAACTTGGCTTGTATAAATTAATTGACAAATAATGCAGCTCATGTGACGTTGTCATCGCTCTGCGTGTGTGTGCAGTTCAGTTGGAGTAAACAACACCTTAGTGAAAGCGGACGAGCAGGGAGGGTCACAAATAAAGACTAATTCAGCTTTGGTGTTCTAGAGAAATCAACCAGGAGCACCAGATCCTGCTGAGGCAAGCACTGACTGTAATGCTGCTCTGACATTCACTGGACTGTCTTGATTCATTTAGCAGCAAATTTCAGCTGCTTGTGTCAGCCAGGTCTTAAATAAAAGACCTAGAAAAGAGCAGCTCTCTAAAGCTGCATTGTCTTTCCGAGAATTTGATTACATCGTTCATGGAGCCAAAGTCCATCTCTGGTGCATGAAAGGCTATTGAATGTGCCTGGTTTTACTAACAGTAAAATCTCAAGTGGCAACAGCAGTAAGAAACTGAGTAGCTGAGGTACTGCCTCTCTGACCCTTCCGGGGAGTGTAAACAGCTTTAGCAAACGATGAAACCGTTTTCAGTTCGATACGCACAGGGACAGGCACCTGCCTCTGAGTGGGGTGATGCCATCTCTGGGAGCACCGTGGTGCTGCTCCCAGAATGTGCTGCCTTTCTGTTCACGAGGGGGCCCAGGTCTGCCGCCCATAGTCATGCTCTATCTAGCCCAGCCTCTATTTCTCACTACAACCTTTGTTAGAGGGTCTCCAACCTCTAGAGTTTGCCTCTGTGAAAAAGAGAACGTGAGAAAATTCTGCACCTCTCTGCTTTGGGAGGTTGATGAAGGTTTGGGGCATTCTGGGTGTGTTGGCAGATGGGAGAAAATTTTTTAAATTCTCTTCTTTTGCATTTGCATGGCAAGCGAGTCAGAGGTGGTGAGCAGCTGTGCCTGCAGGCACCGGCACCCAACCCAAACAGATTCAGGTTTTTATGAGTTAAACTTCAAAATAAAAAAGAAAATCCCACATTTAAGTAGAGCATCTGACAATCCCCTGCAGTGGCAGATGTTGATTTAAATATAATAGAGCCTCTGCTGGCACAGGCTTGATGGGACCAGAGCCATTTCTGTCACTGTTGGTACAGAGTGAGCCTGGGGAAGAGCAATTCTGGCTGTGAGTCCCACAGCGTGTCCTCCCCATACATCAATTTATTCATTGTGTGCAATGGGGGCCTCGTCTAGCTCGGAGTGTGTGCAGTGAGGCCCTTGTGGGATAGTCCAGGAATCCGCTAAACTCTCTGAATCCTCATCAGACCCCCGTGGGTGTAAAACAGCACTTGCATGGTTCAGATCGTAGGGCTGGGAAACTGAAGTGGCATCTGGGGCTTGATGCCATGTGTAGTCTGCTGGTTTGAGTTTTAGACGCTACCACTTTATGGAAGAGTCTGTGTAACCCTTTGCAGGTAGGTTCACAGAGCTGCTTAACACGAGTTAAACCCGTCTGGGTCCCTCATCCAGCCAGGGTGGGTGACCCAGCCGATTCTTAAACTTGATACCCAAAGTACAGAGCAGTGCAGGCACAAGCTGCGAGATTCACAACAGGTATTAAGGCCTCATCCTTGAGAAATAGGTGTTGTACTGCTGTTTTCCATGTATTGCAGTCCTGCCATTAACATGATCTAGTGCTGTTTGTACCTATTACCTTGACTGTATAAAGCAACTCGGGTAAGATTTCATATTCATAACGCTAGCAGGTCGGTAACCCTCATCATACTGTAGTGTTTTCCTGAGCTCTTGCCAAAGGGTATTTTTCTTTCTATTAATTTTAAGAACATACTGAGCACTGGAGTCACTGCCTCTCAGTGACACAATCATTTACTCTCAAAGTGAAACAATGAAGAATGCGGACAGCTTGATTCTGTCATTTTGTGCAGCTCTGTCCCAGCTTAGATGTAGCATCTGGAATCAATATGACTAATGGATCCTGGTGCTTCGCAACAGAGTCAGCAAACGGAATAAATTACAACGTCCTCTCTACTTCACTGACACTAATTCCTTCTTACTCTCTGGCTCTTGATAGTGATGATGTTGCACTCTGTGACTGTTCTCAGACCAGTCTTGGACCGTAAATACCGGGTCAATATCTATTTAATTAACTTTAGGATAATCTCTGCTCTGTATGTTCTCCCTTATTAGTGCTTCAAAGAGTAAAATATTAGCTGGTTTTGGTACAGGAGGAAAAAAAAAAGTGCTTGCTTTCGTAGCTAGTAATCTTTCTAGACAGGTGGTGTGGTATGTTGGTGTATTACTGCTGACTCCCACCAGTGACTAAAGGGCTTTGAATTTCTCCAGATGGCATAGGTTGCTCCTCTTTAATTCAGTGGACTTGATAATCAGGTTTTAAAATGTTTCTCCAAGTGGATAGTGAGCTTCTGCATTCTGCACTCTGCACTGAAATTAACCATCATAAGGAGTTTCTATCATCTTCTCGAGTCCTGGGTTTAATGTGAACTTAGTATGTCTTAAATTTGGAGAGTGTGAAACTGCGAGTCCTGTAAAGTGGAGCACATTCTGCAACTGCCCTTGAAAATGCAGGGTCGGCCTGGGGGAATTGGGTAAATTGTGTCATCATTGGTAGATGGTTACTGCAGATCTCGCTGCTGCCTGGAAATGTCAGTCCCTTTGTACTGAAGTGCCACATAAACCCTGATATTAGAGATAAGTGTTTATAAACATCAGGCTCTCAAGTAAACAAAAGACAAAGGAAATAGGTTCCTAGGCTGTGTTTGTCTTCACTGGAAGACGCTGCAGTGCCTCGTGTGAGAGCTGCGGGCTTGTGCTGAGCGGGCTGTTCGCTCAGGAGAGGCAATTCCAGCGAGAGATGCCTGATGGGTAACAGCACTCAAGTCCATTGTGATGCATGAGGTGCAAATCTGAGCAGAAGTCGACCCTAAAATTTACTCTAAATTCCTTTTATTATAAATAAATACTCTCGGAGACTAAATCTGTGAATAGCTCATATCTGAGCATTAGCAGGAACTTGCGGCTCTTCATACATCTACTGTCTGGTTTTGGTTTGGTTGGTTATTGGGATTTTTTGTAATAAAAGGGCAGCTGTTGTGCTAAGCTATTGCTGATGAATGTCAGCTTGAGAGCTTTGCAGAGGTTTGTGGAATACTCTAAAATATCTTTCTCGTTTAATATATGCATTTATTTAAGTTTTAAATGTGCTGTATCCAGTGCTACTTTATCAAATGTTTAACACAGATTTTGACATTTTAATGGAGAGCTGTAGATGTTCCAGTGAATATCTGCGCGAGTTCTGATGGTTTATTTACTGCTAGAGCTTATAATGGAAATGTAAAATCATTTCTCTTCTGGGCAGTACATATTCCAAACACATCAACAAAATGTGAAACCCACATAAAATTCTAAAGCTGCAAGTATTCCGAAAGTAGTGAGAGTCATTGCCGCCTATTTTACATGTGCTTGTGTATTTATGGGACTTGCACACATACAGTAAAATGGAATATGGCAGGATAATGGTATTGTAGTAAAACACTATGGCAAAAAAAGGCTGGTGAGTTACAGTCTTCAATGAATCTTGTTTCTAGTTACAGAAAACAGAGTGTGATCGCTAAATGCAAACAGCGCCTGTTTTACACCATCAGTTAAAGCCTTTTCGGTTGAGCCCGTGGCTGCTCCAGAGAAACCTGGACAACACCAAACCAGAATCAAGACACCGCTTATTTTATCTGCTGTTTCATCTTCGGGCAAGTCCCGTATTTGTTCCGTGCCCTTCATCACCTGTCTTCAGGAGAACTGGCTGCTTCAGTGCTACCTCTCTGTCTTTTTTCCTAGGGTACTTCACCTTCAATGCCCTCAACTTTTTATTTTTGACTCAGCCTAGATCATGGATGAGGTATTACAACAGCATTTGTAATACACACAGTACAGAGCCTGGAGTGATGCTCTGTAGAGGTTCAAACAAAGAACAAGTTTCAAAGGCAAAAAAGGCTTGTGATTATCAGTGCCTGTAAAAAACACTTCAATGCTTTTGCTCGATATACTAAAATAAAAGCTTTAGATTTCACAGTTCTTCTGTGTAAGCGGGGAATAAAAAGAACATGGGTTTGCCTAGAATTGGGTGTCTTAACTGCGTTAGAGACATGTTAGTGGGTTTCCTGAGCTGTATGCATTTTGGAGCAGCACAACCAGTTACAGAAACTGGGATGTCTGGTTGTGCACCTTAGGCTAATGCTGAGGGTTTTTCTTTCTGCTTTGTTTAAAAAAATTTAAAAAAATAAAAAACAAACCCCCAAAATATTGATGAGCTATTTAACAGTGAACCAGATATATTTTGTGTGCTCTTTTTTGGGCATCGGTAACTCTGAGATGTCGTGGAGAGCCCAGGATTTCAATGCAGTGCTTTGTTCCTAATGTTTGTCCTTGTTTCTACTGCAGACAGCTGACTAGCAAACAAACGTACCTGAAAGAGCAGACAAGGTCAGCCCGGTGTGCAGCGTGAGGCACACATAGCTGGCTGTTGAGCCTCCATGTACAACAATGCATTCTAAGACTTCAGCTGTCTTGTATTGTTTTAAGCTGTTCACAGAGTGATGTGGGCAGATAAAATAATGACATTTGAGTCAAGAGGAATTTCCAAGTGGCTTCTCGTAGGGATGCCGTGAGTGGTTTCCAGGCGTGCAGTGTTGCTGCCTGTTGTTCAAGCTCCTCGTAAAGGGCATGCCGATCTCCAGAGCCTCCTGTACAGAACAGCTGCACTGTCTGCGAGCAGTCTCAGGTCTGCATCAAACCAGGCTAACTACCTGGACTCTGTGTGTTGGGGCAAAGGTTGTTCTCATGCTGTAGTCCAGCGATGTGTAGTGCCTGGGATGTGGTCTGTTAGGCTGGGCTGGTCGTTCATCTCTGGTAGCACAGGCCAGAAGAAATACCCAGTGGAAACCCTACTTGTGGCGTGTGTTAATTGTTCAGTGAAAAGATAATTAGCTTCCAGGTAAGCACGTTCTGTGGTTTATTACGGAAGTCAAGCTCAGATGTATTTAGCATGGTTTGAACTCACGTGCTCCACCACGAGTATACAGAATACCCTGTGGAGTGGAGCTGTTTCTTCACCCAGAAGCTGCTACAGCCTTTTCACTCCAATTTAGACCAGTCACCAGAGAGGGGACAAACCCTTACTGCTGTATTTGTTGTCTTCTGCCATCCTAATCTGCAGTTTGAGCCTACAGTGCTCTCTCCGTTCTTTCGCCACTGCGCTGTTTGAATGCATTAAATCTGTCACTTCATTTTTCACCCGTACCCTTTTTTTACCTGTTCCAATTATGTGAAACAATGGCACTTGTCAGCTCTCTTCTCGTCTCCTTAGTAATATCTCCAGGTGTCTCTTTTGCTGATTTTGTACGTTTTGCAGCTACTGGAAGCATCTTAGTCCCTGCACGTACAACCTTTATTTGAAAAAAATCCTTGACTGTTCTTTCCAAAATGAGTGTATGTGCTGCATTTCATGCAAGCAAGTGAGCTGTGTACTGTGTTGTCCTCCAGTAGAAAAAATATTTGTTTTCCTGCTGAGATTTGACTTGTTCTAAGTAAATCAGTACACCCAGGAGGTACTGAGGTCATGAAAGAGAAATGCTGGAGCAAACTACTGCTGAAATAGATTGCTAAAATGAGAAAAAAAAATAGTGAGATAACTTTGTAGTCCCCCTGAATAGATAATTCCTTTTTATAAAGACAAGTGCTTTGGGCCTTTTTTTTTGATGTACTGTTTTGCAGTGGCATGTATTTTTCTGGTACTATTTTCAGAAATGTTCTTAATTTTGAATGCTTGAACATGAAAGGGTAAGTTATAAGACTTTATCATTATGTTTATAATTATAAATAAACATATAAATATAAAAATATATTTATAAACATATAAATTTATAAATAATTGTGTGAAAGAGTCCTGCAAGGATCTGGAGCCTTGACCGCAGGCGATAGCTGGAGGCTTTAGCAATCCTGGCCTGCTGCTCTGCTCAGCAGGAGGCACAGTTGTGGCTGTTTGCCAGTGCTGTGGTAGTGCCTGCGGGTCACGTTTGGGGTTTCTGTCCCCGAGTCCTGAAGGTTAGAACTTCATCATGGTTGGCAATCTTCTCCTGAAACGTGTTACTAACCAGTACAACAACCCTGCTGTATTTCTGTGATCAGAAAATCTCTTTTCATTGCAGACGATGTTACAAGAGAAAGCAAGCTGTGAATCTGGTGCTCCAGCGATGCAGCATAAATGTTGCATGTTTGTTAACCAACAATTGTACTTCTTTAAATAGACACAGAGTTTGAATTTAAATACTTTTTCCCATGTGCAGAAAGAGATGATTCATTAATGGGCCTGAGGGATGCTTCTGTTAGTAACGTCTCGCACTTACATTCTGGAAGTGATCGTATCTGAAGGTTACTAACAAAAGAGAGTGGCAGTAATCTATTAGCAGTGCCCCACAGCTCTTGAGCACAGTGAAATTCCAGCCTGGTTTGCTGTAAGGGACAGAGCAGTGCAGCAGCTGCTGTGACAGTGGCGATGAGGAGGCCACACAACCAACCAGATGTATGACAACTGACCAGCTCATCTCAGGTGTGGTTACTGAAAGCAAATAAGAGAGACTCTTGTTCCAGGCAGGAGCAAAGTCCCACTTACCAGTCTGCTGTCTGAGCAATACCCCTGACAGTTGTTTTCAAAGACTTGGACCTTTTGTCTACATTGAGAGCAGTAATCTGAAGCTTGGGTTTTGTAGCTGTGCAGTGGTGTTTAATCAGAAGCAGTTAGAAATGGAAGAGGTCTCTGTTTGCACTCACTTCAATTACTGTGTGCATTCTGTGATAATTTTCTTATCTCTAAGAATTTGATAGAAATGTGATGCTGCCTATCAGGACACCATGTTAGCAAAACACTGTAAATAAAATTTCAAATAATCTTATCTAAAAAATCTTTTTCAGTGTCAGCTGCACTTATAATTACATTTGAAATGTCTGTGCATTGAAAACCAAACAAAACCTCGCTGGTGTGGCACCGCAAACACCATCCCTAGAGCCTGTAGCTGTTTGTTTCTTTCCCATGTGCATTACATACTTTTGAAACAAGATCTGTGGATTACAAGATATCCTCAGACTCTGAGGTATTTGAAAAAAGAAAAGCTCTAGATGAGTCTCATCTGCTTGCTAATATTGCTGAGCTTTATAGTCCAGGGACTAGGATTTGAGTTTCAACTAGATGATTTGTTTCTGCTCACCATAACATAATTGAAGTCTATTCATTCGTGTGCACTACCCCACTGGAAAGCTACCATATAAGCCCACATAATAACCTTTGGGTTTATTAATGCTGATTCATTCGTCATTTCTGCATGGAGGTAAAAACCAGCATTCCAATTAATGTTAAGATACTTATTCCTCTAAAAATAGGATTAAGGATTGACTTATTTGGGGATTTGATTGTATCTCTAACAGTCAGACAATGCACCATTAGCAGTGGCACATTTGGCAGTGTGTCTTCATAACAATATTTTAAAATGGCACGTCTGAGTCAGCTCCTTGCCCACCTTTGGCATTCTAAATTGAGATCTACATACAGGCTGTCACCTTTCCCATTATACTTACTGAAAAGAATGTTTTAATTTCACTGTGACTCACCCTGTCCCATGTCAGCCTTTCTCTGCCTATGAATTTTTGGTGTGGTTTCCAAGCACATGGACGCACGCTCTGCTGACTGCAAGCGCAGCTCAGTGCTGGGGTGTAGGGTACGTGTAGGTAGAGGGCTGTGAGTGAGTGTCGGCTCTGCTGGCCTCCCTTGCTGCCGAGGTTGTGTAGCGAGCACGCTGGCTCTGTGCCACGTGAAGTGAAAGAATAAGGAAGACAATGTGCAGCAGCAGCGGGCAGCACTGGAGTGTTCAGAGTTATCCCCCTTGCAACAGCCGAGTGCAGCTCTTCAGAGAGATGCGCTGCTGCTTTCTGCCGTACACTCAACAACAGCCCCGGCTGACTGATGAGTTAGTCTGTGTGTCACATTTGTGTAATGAGATTATATATTCAAACTAATGAAGGAGAAATATGCTCAGCGCTGTGGCAGCGCTGTGAGTAAACCATTCGGTGACTGTATTCCCTCTGTGGGTTAATTTAACACATGCAGCAGGTACCACTGGCCTGCTTCTCGTGTTGTTGGTGCCAGGCTCCTAGCGAGGCAGGCTAATGGCTTTTGGTTGTGTTGGTAAAATAATGGCGTGATCATCGAGGTAGATGGGAATGGCTTGTGTCCAGCAAACTCGCCTTTGGTTTTTATTCATCTCCCCTGACGATTTATGCCAATGGAGGCATTTCCTGCCTGATGGAGTCTTAGGGTAGAAAGCAAAATAAAACAGCAGAAAAGAGGGGCTGCCATCTTAGTGCAGCCGCAGCAGCTGCCCTGCCTCTCCTCAGCCATTCTCACCGCGACGTGACGGGAGATTTCTCCAGCTTAGACACACCTCAAGCTTTAGAAACAGGAGTTTCATGGGAGACCTGAAAGCAATTGAAAGGCATGTATCTTGCTCCCTTCCACTAAACGATGTAGGTCACAGAAAAAGCCATTTTTAGTAAGGCTTTTAATGATTGGTAATATGAGACATAAATCAGTGATGGGATAGAAAGAACTTTCTCCAGCCAGAGGCCTGAGAGGATTACTGTGGGGGAATATTCATAAAGCCAAAGTTAGCCTTGCGATACCATCTCCACAGGCTTGATCTGGAGTCAGTGCAGAAACTGATACACCTGCTGTTAATCGTGATGGGGAGCAGGACCTAGTGCACATATTTGCTACTAGAAAAAAACTTCTTTGTGGAAGAAACCATCAGCTTCAAACATGTTTTCTTCTCCAGTTACAAAAAAAAACCCCAACTTTCAGCTAGAAATTAAATATTCTGAGGTTTAGAAGTTCCGAAGTCTTTTTCTTCCATCTTTTTTAATGCAAAGTAAAGTTCTAGGTGGGAAAATAAGGTATTACCTAGTTCTTTTGGATATGTAATGGTGTTATTTTTGTTCTTAGGGAGCCAAGAGCTCAAGCAGAGATGCCTTCTGTATTATTTATATTGAATTAATTAAGTACCTTCATGGGCAACAGCAAAACTGGTAATGGAATCAATTTCAAGATAATGTTCACTGTTCTGCAGTTGTCATTACAGCAGTGTAAGAAGAATTAAGATCCAAAGAGATGTCTCTAAGAGACCTATTTTAATGACTTTTTGTCAGTTTGCACAGCTTGGTTCTGTCAGGTTAAAATTTCCTGTGTAAACTTTATTCCTCTCTATTGAAAGTCGTGGAGGATTGTTTAATTAAAAAAGAGATGATGGGCGTGTCAGACAGGTACTGTGGACAAAGGACACGGCCACGAGACTGCACCTACATCCAGAGCATTTCTTGCTACATTTTCTTTAAAAGGTCTGTGCATCAAGATATTGATCTCTTTTTTTCTCTTTCAGCCCCCAACACATTAATTTTTTTTTGTCCTCTATATTCCAGGAGTCTTTACATGTAGCTTTAGCACCTACAGGTATTTTTAACAGCTTCACACTAAACATGGCTTTTAGATCCTGTTTATTAGGAGGTAGAGGGTTGTGACCCTGGCAGAGGTAGGGCTAATGTCAGCAATGACAAGACAATGGGCACCTTCAGCGACAGCAGGCAGATCTAGGGGGGGGAAATTCCAGAATGAAGAAATCAGAACAAAGAAATGCTTGAGAAATAGATGAGCCACAGACAAAATTGAGGTTACAAAGCACTTCATCTCAGGTCATTGGTTTTAAATTAACGCCTAGTCAGCTATGGCCACATAGCTCAGAAATATTTACCATCATTGCCACTTGTAAACTTGCCTTTTGGTTGCACTCCGATGTGCTACTTTGGGTTTTGTCTGGCTCACAAAAAGCCAGTCCGTGCTTTAGCGCAGCCTCCCAGGCAGCAGCGTACCCGTGGAGTCCCTGAGTTCCCTACCGCACTTTCTGAACCCTGATGTTGTACTGACATCTAAAATACTGACTGAATCTGGGACTGACAGAACAGTTTTCCACACAAGATACAAACACTGGCTTGTTGTCGGAGAACCTCACAAACAGTGGTGTTGGCTTAAAAGGAAGGTTAAGGATGTCTCCATCCGGGAGAGAGAATATTTAAAATGTGTAAATTGACTGTGCTGTAAGAAACATCTGTATGCTGGGTGTTGACCTTTCCCATCTTAAAATCCTGAAGCGTTTATTGTGCATCAAGAAAGCAATTGATTCTCTCTTCAAGAGAAGCTGACATTCTAACTATATTATCTTTGATATATATGTACTCTGGTTATTGACCAGATGAGAAAGTCAGATGTTGTATTTAAAGGGCAGGAGAGTGTAATCTAAGAGCAGGAGTACTGGGGTCTTTTGTCTTCTGACCTACAAAATTATCAAGTGTGCCCACAAGAACTCGCGAGTTGCACTGTTCCTGTTGGGTGTTAAATCTATCTCTAGTCTCAAACCAAAGATGCTGGAAAGGACATAAAATTCAGTCATGGGCAGCCAGGATGTTTAAGTTAGAGCAGGCAGCTGGTGGAGACCTCTTAGTGCCTCACATCATTTAAGGCCTGCAAGTGATATCTGACTTCCTCTTACCTTCAAGGTTTAAAAAGTTCTGTGTTAAAACCAAACAAGCAAACCAGTAATTCCTGTTACTGCAAATAAGAATATTCTTTAGTCTTGCAGGCGGTCTGACAGCTGGGTACCCTCCCTCTCCAGTTAGGCAGAGGAGGAGTCCTGCTTAGCCTTACTTCCTCATCTGGCCTTAGTCGGCTGCTCTCCATGAACTACCAGGTGATGTAACGCGGTGCCTGTTGAAGGGAAATAAAATGCTCCCAGTGATGTTGCCATCAGGCAAAAAAGCAGCTGAGCTTTTGGGGCATAACATTCTGCTCCTGTAGAAGCCACAACTACAGCCCATAAAATGGGCAGAATTTCCAGGAACTGTAGCAACTGCCACTTAATTTCCAGCCTTTTCTACAGTCTCTGGCTCTGCACCCATCGATATTCTCGGGGATACGGGTGAGTCCCCAGGGCGTCTGAAGACGTGATGCGGAACCGGGAAGATGCGTGTCTGTACTGTCCACAGGGATACGTACAGGCTCTCGCATCGTTGAGTTTGCACGTGCTAAGCACAGTGAGACTCCATCCCCTGCAGCAGCTCCAGCACCAGTTGTGTTCCCATGATGGGAAGCTGACAGGCTGTGTTGATGTTGTACACGGTGGACAGGAATACGGATGAGTTGGGATAAGCTCTACTTTTAAAGAAAAAGAGTTTGCTAACTCCCCTCGTAATCTACCTAGGATATGGTGTATTTAATTGATTTTACTCTGATAATGCTGTAAGCTGGTCTTTGATAACGGCTTTCTGTAATTGGAACAAATTTATGATTATGCTAATTAATCTGCAGCCACCCAATATGCAGTAGCTGAGTTAATCCATACCTGCCCCTGCATTTCTTCTGTAGATCATTACATGATTAGCCTTTGCTAGTAATTGATGGGGGTGTCTTAATTCTGAGCAGATTCAGTCTGGGGGGGAATGGGCATCTTCATGTAAATTTACGGCATATTATAGTATTTAAGTCTAGTTCAAGATGGAAAGGTTTAAGATCTTCAGAAAGACCAATTCTTAGGAAGAACTGTATTTTATGGGTTTACAAGCAACTCTATGACCTGCCCCGATCATAAAGCAAGGGGAGTTAAAAGATAGTGAGTTTTGAGCCTCCTCTGCGGACACTGCAGGTTGGCCATTCAGAACACGGTGCCTCATTTCAGTACAGAGCCACTGTGGGTTTCTTTGCTGTCTTTATTCTGCTCGGTTGTTCTGCGCATATTTGTGTGGGGGCTGAATTTTTCCAGAGGTTGCATCACTGCAAGTGATGACAACTTTCTGTCATCGTGACTCCTTGAAATTTATCCGTTTATTAATTCATGCCTTGGTTCTCCATCTTTGAAAGCATCTCTCTGCTGAGGCAAAGGCAGTGAATGAGTTTGAGCAGGTCTGGTTTTCCTTCCAGGGAGGGCGAGGCTGGAATTAGGGATGAGCATTCGCAGTGTCATCAAGCCTCCTAATTAGAAGCAAAAGGCAACGTGTGCTCTCACCAATCATCTTTTGATCGCGCATCTCTCAACATTTTAATCTTTATGTTCTGTCTGTTTAATGTTCTCCCTTCGCTGTGATCATCATTCTTTTAAGTGCTTTGCATTAATGTAGATGTGTTTCACTCACCGAGCCTGGCTCTCCTGTGCTCGGTGACCAGTGGGTCAGTGTGCACTGCTAGCTGGAAGAGTGCTGGTGGAACAGTCCTGAGGCCCTTGAACCCTCCTGTGCCCCCTTCAGCGCTTCACGAATGTCCCTGACCTGACGAGAGATGAAATGCAAAATCTTTAAGTATACATGGGAAATAATAAACTCTGGTACTACTAGACATGTTTGTCATTACACTGCACATAAAGTGAGTTTAATTCTGACTGCGACCATTGAATTTCTGCCACTTGATTTATGCCAGTGCTGCTGTTCCATGATTTAAATTGCATTCCTAGTTTCTTTGCTGAAAGCCCCTCTGATAATCAGTATTAAAGTTAACTGCAGAAGGGAAACCGAAGAGTAAATGGGTTACTTGATTGTTCCTCTGGCTCAGACCAAGGGAAAATGTAATCCATTCACAGAGATTGCGCTAAGGGAAGGGTTTGGCATTGCTGGGTTAGCTGCTTGGTTGCTGCCCCAGATGCTCGGCATCTGTGGCAACACAGTGGAAAGTGTCAGCTCCGACAGTGGCTTTCTGTCTTTGTGACCATTTTCATTTAACTGCAGCTTGAGGAAGAGAGTATGTAGAGCTAAAATCTTTTAACAACTTTCAGAATTAAATGTATAATATACTTTGTGCTCAGGTAATACTTCCTTTGAGAAACATGTAATGACTTGATTTAATTCTGTAGTCCCCAGGTAAGATGACAGTGCCCCAGTCCTTGAGTCTTTTCCAGGGACGAGAAGCTGTGGATCTGTCAGTCGCACACCCCCTGACCCCAGCTAACCAAAATGAGTGATGCTACTGGAAGGGGAACCTGCTGTCTGGCATGAAATCTAATTATTTTTGATGGTCAGCCTTTGCAGATTTGTTTATAAACTAGAAAATCCACAACCTGCAGACCATCTGCACAGAACAGTGTGCTAATGAATGCCTGTAGCTAGCAAATCCATAAGCTCATTACCACAAAGTTCCAAGTCCTTCCACAAGTTCCTAAACGAGGTTATTTATCTGAACTGAGAAGGGTATTGGACTTCAGGGTACAGCCAAACCTCCTTCCGTCTGAAAAAGCCATTAGAGTAACTCCCATTTGTTCAGTCTTCTAACAGAATATGTTGATGCTGCTTCTGGTTTTAATTTTTCTCTTTGTAACAGCAGCTTACCCTGCCTTAACTGGTTTGTGTTCTTAATGCTTCAAGCAGAGAAATGCCTCACAGATAATTCCTGGGTCTGTGCAGAGATGTGTTGGTTGGTGAACTAGAGAAGATGTATTGAAATATTATGCGCAGCATTTCACAGTACTTGCGTACCTTGACAACAAACACTAATAGTCTCTGGTTTAAGAATGTTTATGTAAATAGGGAGTCTGTTATGATGACTTAGATCCTCCACTGTGTGTGATGTCAAGCAATTTCATCCTTCTGTTTCTCTCTCAATAAAAAGTGGGATTAATAATTAATAATAATTCCAGTCTATTACAAAGCTTAATTGGTCATTGTCCAATTGTGTGAACTTGTCAAGCACCGTGTATCAAGAGCAGTATTTGAAAATGTTTCTTATTTTCTCTCAGATGAGATTTTCTTCCTTTTCCTTGGACTAGATATCAGCCTTTCTAATGTACTAGTCCATGCGACTTCCTCTGAGGTATGGGAGAAAATAAAGAAAGAAAATTTGACAGTCATGAGGTGACTCACTTGGACTGCTAATCTCCATTGGTCATGTTTCTCTTTCTGCTCCTTGAGTCAAAAGAAATCTCTGCCTATTAAATTAATGAGGTCATCATCCCGAGGCATTAAGTGCCTCCATATGGCTGCATTTTAATTTTGCACACTTCCTGCATCATCTCTTCTTTGCCTACTTCATGTTCTTCTCTGCTCCATCCCTCTCCAGGTGGAATGGCTGAAGAATGAGGAGCCCATCGATTCCAACCTGGATGAGAACATTGACACCAGAGCAGACCACAACCTCATCATTCGCCAGGCACGTCTGTCGGACTCTGGGAACTACACCTGCATGGCTGCCAACATCGTTGCCAAGAGAAGGAGCTTGTCTGCAACGGTTGTTGTGTACGGTCAGTGCAATTACGGAAATGCTTAGATGTGTGTGCTTTTCTTGACAGAGTACTTTTTAATCTCAACTGTACAACTGGTTCTAAGTCAAATGCCTCCCTTGCTGTTGGGGTGAGTTCCAGTTCTGTTGCCTGAGGCTGCAGTCCAGCTGCTTTTAGTGTGGTTAGAATTACGCGGGTTTTGTTTGTGATGAGTTCCTGGCAGTCACGCCAGTAATGACAGTCCTTGCTCCAGGTATTAAGAAGATCCCACTACGAGCTAAACCACGCAAAGGAGCCTTGTCTCAGGAACCGTGAAGGAGGTTCCCGGGGAGGTACCTGAAGTGCTGCCTTTACTGGATCTGTGGACTTGCAGCGTCCAAGCGCTCATTAGTGAACTGAGTTGTTACACAGCACAGGACAAAGGAGCCGGACTGTGGTTATTACCGCTCGTGACCTTTCCCTGGTGGAGACAGCGCATTCCTACATCACGCCCTTTAAAATAATTCATGATTTAAGCAAAGCATATTTTATGAGACTAGAGATACCTGCTCTTATGGCCTGCCCAGACTCTCATCAGCTGCTGCTCTTTGTAGCATCTCACTCCTCCAAAACAAACCTTTGTGTTCTGTGACACCATGGCCTCTGAATGACTCTGCCCTGATAGGCGGCAATGCTCCTACTTCAGCTTGGAATTTACCTGTGAATGTAAAAGCAAAATTCTGCCTTTGAATGAAATGATCAGTCAGGTTTGTTCGCTTGATGTCTCTCAGCACACCTCCCACAACCTCAAGCACATTTGTGTTTTGCAGTTAACGGAGGCTGGTCATCATGGACCGAGTGGTCAAACTGCAACGCGCGGTGTGGTCGGGGCTGGCAGAAGCGATCGCGGACCTGCACCAACCCTGCTCCACTCAACGGAGGTGCATTTTGTGAAGGAATGTCAGTGCAGAAAATCACCTGCACCTCCCTTTGCCCTGGTGAGATATGTGCAGTCTGCTAGTGAGCAACATTGGGTGTGACATTTACGGGAGAGCTTTTTCAGTCGGAAATGCCAGGTAGACAGTTGTGCTTAGAAGAGGTCAGCGAGGTCAAAAAGGCAATTGGAAATACTTGCATCCTTGGTTAGACTCCAGCACAGATTCTCACGTAGGGTCTGAGCAGTAGTCGCAAGGACCTGTGGGCTGAGCTGCCAGGGTTGTCAGTGCTTTAACTCGCACTGCAGCTGACTGAAGAAACAAAAGAGCAACTGGTTCAAGATAAAAAAAATCATGTAACTGTGTGGGGGTGTAGGGAAAGGGGAGGTGATGTTGGTAACGCTAGAAACACAGAAACCTAAGCTGGCAACTTCACTTAAAATCATTATTTAGCTTGCAGAAGTTTTCTTTGAAGTACATTGAAAATGAGCTTATGCTGTATGCGGAGCATGGTGTTGCATCCCGGGACACTGCAGTTCCTTTTGTGGTTTTGGAAGTGCTGTTTTGCACAGATGGCTAAAGAAAGTCAGCCAGATTGAGTACCTGTGTGTTTCGAGAGACTCTGTGTCTGTAGCCACAGCACAACTCCTCTGGGATTTGGCAAATCTCTCCCCTATCTTTTATCAGTTTTCAGATACAACGTGTCCTGAACTGGGATTTAAAGAGTATTATTTATATATGTCTCAGTGCTCATCTGACTGTTCTTCAATCTGATTTATGCATGAAAAAGAAAGGGAACTGTAGAAACCCTTCTCATTTGGGACAGGGTCAGAGACAGCTATAAATCAGTAGCAAAGCAACATATTGATCCACTGTCTTGCTCAGGGCATTGGCCAGAAGCCTCCAAGGCCAGCGATGCTCTTTTTGTAAATGTCAGCAGTTGTGAGCGTGGGGCCCCTCTCCATCAGCCTGCTTTAAGGCAGAATTTGTACGGAAACGTTAGAAGCGAGCAGCCGGGTGGCAAAGGAGGTGTCTCCTCCTGCAGTTTTCCGTGACTGTCTCTGCAGGATGTTACAAACTGGTGCTACTGTAAAAGCTTCTGTGTTGCACGCTCGAGGTGGTTCATTCTAATGCTGCTTTTTAAAAAGCATTAGATAAAATAAAACTGCATTTCTTCTGAGAATTATACTTTGACTTGCTGTGACCTGAGGAGAGTTAGGAAACAAGTATTCTTGCCCAGACCTCTTAACTACCCCAGTTTGATACGCAGTGGTGATGCTTGGTTTCTTTCTTCCCCCCTGTGCAGTGGACGGAAGCTGGGAGGTGTGGAGCGAGTGGTCTGTGTGCAGCCCGGAATGCGAGCACCTGCGAGTCCGGGAATGTATCGCACCCCCTCCACGGAACGGAGGAAAGTACTGCGAGGGCTTGAGCCAAGAGTCGGAGAATTGCACTGACGGGCTTTGCATTCAAGGTGAGTTACAGCTGGCACTGAATTGGATTTAGGAGGTATGGCCTAAGATGTGCATTAGAATTGGGGTGTTGAGGCAAATCTGCCCCGACCCCACATCAATGAAAAGATCAATTGTTTTCAGAGGGTTGCGTATGTGAAGTTTGACACCTGCAGTGGTTTTGGAGTCACTGGGTTTGTGTAGCACACACTTTACCTCTTAATTCTCAGGCGACTCTAAAGATCCAAATAAAGGTTTTCTGCACTGTGTAGTTGTGGCCACCCAGTACAACCAGCTTCCCGGAACCTGCTTGGCAAAGCACCAACAGGAATATTCTGGGTGCAAGAGCCGTTTAAAGACAAAATCTAAGGCATTTGTTGTCTTTGACACAGAAGTTAATAAAGGCAAATCTATTCTGTGGTGAGTTCCCTGTGAAAGGATTTGCCCTTCATAAATGTCTGGAAAGCATCTGGCATTTGGTAGTTGCTCCTATCAACAAACATCAAAGAGCCAAGAAATCAGCCCTGCAGCTGTAGCGATGCAGAGTGGCCCGAGGCAGCTGCCTAGTCTCAAAACAAAGAACATCACCAGTTTGTTCTTGCCCAGAACACTGCTCCCTGGCCGTGACCTGGTACTGGCACCTCAGCACTTTCAGCAGTGAACGATGGCCACAGGGCAGTCCCGATTGCGGGGCCTGAAACACAGAAACTGAAATAACTCTGCTTTTTCTGTGTATGTCAGTAGGCCTCTGTTTCTGTGGTACTGCAGTACTCTCCCTTCCTCATCCTGGGTACAAATGTGTTCATGTTACACCTAGAGTCATTTTCTTCTTCCACCATGACACATGAAACTTTTTTCTTTCCCTATGTTTTAAAAAACTAGTGAGTCTTTGTGAGCGCTGCAATTCCTCCAGCTTTTGAGGGCCAATGTGGTGATCACGTGATGTTTTTTGAGGTCTTTCTCCTTCCTACACATTCAATGAATGCCCTTCCCTGCAGATGGCTTGATAAATCCAGATTCCATTCACAAGTGCAGATTAGCATATCCTTTGGAAGACTGTCAGAAGAATGCGTTTAAAGGGGCTTGAAAAGATGCAGCTGAGGCCTGCACACTTCTCATTGTTCCTGACAGGCATGACTTGACTTACCATCTCTTGGCTCCTCCTGTGGTTTTCACCAGAGTTAATAGAAGGTGGCACTATTCGGGTCACTGCTTCCAGGAAACTTAATGACACTGCAAGGTGGTATAGGTTCCCTCTCCTCCGCTGAGAACAGGATCTGTTCATACTGTGTGGTTGTGTCAGTCCTGTGTGGTATCTTCGTGCGGCACTTGCACTTCAGCAGTGGAGGAGCAACCACGGGGTCATGCTTCCTCTGGGAGTCTGAAAGGAGCCGGCGGCCTGGGGAGAGCTGTGGTTACTGAGCAGTGTGAGTCACAATGCACATCTTACCTGATGGTGATGGCTTCACTCCACGGGGAAACCACTGGAACTCCTCCAGTCCTTGTAGCACAGATGGGGGTCCCTGTGCACTGTAGTATCAACACCAAGGTATTGAATCACATGGGCTTTCAGTGGTGGCTTCTCCAGCTGTTGATTTCTCCTTTGCCTTTCTCTGAGGAGTTCACCCAGGCACTGTCTACAGGCAGATTTTAGAGTGCCCCTGCCATGCTCTGCCCAGTGGTGAACTATGACTGTAGCACCAGTGCAAGTCCTCCTCAGGTGTCACACAAGTGTGAACAGTTGGTGCTGTCCTTGCCAGCTGTCTTTTGAGGGCAGTCTCTGCCATGTATGGCTCATTCCAGGAGTGCATTTTCAGGATCTGTCCTGGGACAAAGCCCTCTGAAGCTTGTTGTACAAACAAAGGTTTCACGTGCTGCTCAAACAAAAAGTGGTATTGGATGTAGAGGAAAAGGGGCCGGGTGTTCAGAGTTCTGTTCGCACGCTGCTCCGGTGGAGTGAGGAGCTGAGTGTGCCGGGTTGACCTTCATGGATAAGGGAACTTGACTGGAGCTGAGTGTGCAAAGAGGAAGCCCAGGCCTAGCGATGTAAAAGCTGCCCCTGCTGGGAACTGAGTGGAGCTGCGGTCAGCTCTGGCCTGCCTGTTCCTTGTCGTTTAGATAAGCTTGGTTTTCCTCCTTGTACCAGGATGGTCATACCGGGGAGCGTGCGTTGGTTCTGAAAGCTGAATTTCCATCTGCATTCACAGAGACTGACATTTTGAGCATCTCTCATCCTAGATGTGATACTCCTGCTCCTTCAGGGGCCGGGCTGCACATATATACGTGTGACGGGAGGACTGTAATGCTTTCCTAGCTAAAAGGAATTGATGCAATTACCCTAGATATTAAAAATCGTTGTCCTCTGTTCACCCTCCAATATGTGCCTTTTCTGCTCAGCTTTCTGTCCCGTGGGGAATTCTGCCAGAGATGCAGTACCGTGCTACAGAGAAGTAATCTCTTGGTGGTTATTTATCAGGCACAACTTGTTAACTTTGCTCTTTTCGCGAAGCAAAAATAGAAATGAAACCTTTGCTTGGTTAACAAGTAAGAACTTAAATGAAAGTAAGGGTGAGAATGTAAGATGCCAAGAGAGGCCAGGCCTGATTCTGACCTGGCAGAAAAACACAACATGAATCTTCAAATTTGGAGTCAGCAAATGCCCCCCAGATAACAGGGGCCTGGTCTCAGGTTCTTTGCTCAGACCCTGACAGGCGAGGGTGGGAACACCACGGAGGTAACAAGACCCTTTCACTCACAGGAACATCCTTTTTCTTCCTTCAGCTTTTGGTTTTCCAGACGGATCCAGGTAGTCCAGTCCTTGACTGAGGCAGCACTAAACGCGCTGCTCTTTCAGAGGATTTTAGTTGTTCTGGGATTTGTAACCATCGAATCAGTATAAGCTTATATTCAGGAGAAAGGCAGAATTATTTTGGGGTTTGATGTCCAGGAAAGATCGCCAGGCCTGCCAGGTTCGGAGAAAAACAGGGACTGACTCGATCTGAATGCAAAGGTCCCTTTCACTCGAGATACTCCTAATAACTTACTAGTTTCTCCCCTATTTGTTCTCTTGTTGTTTATTCCCTACCAGTACTCTTCCCGTGGTGGATTTCTCTCTGTCTTGAAGAGGTGAAAGCTCTTTCTTTGCCTAGTAAAAGAGAGGGTTTTGTAGAGTTTTTTATCTATTTGCTTTAAAGTTATTTTTTATAACTTCAAAAACTATTGATTTCTTTTCCCAGTGCCCCAAAGAGAAACAAACAAGTAGGCCATAAGCAGATGAACTACAAACATGGTTTTGCTAATGCATCATAAATCACAAATAATGTTGTTTTCCATTTTTCAACCAGCCGTGATACTGAATATTGCCAAGAGGCTTCTGGATCGAGCAATCTCGTTTATATGGCAGACGCATTGCAATTCCACTGCAGTTTTCTGTAGATAGCTCTGTATGTCAGCAGCATGAAAATGTTTGTTTCCACTGCAAAGCTCCAGTCTGACGCTATTTGTCTGGTGTTTACATACAGCATTTCCTAGCAAAAATAACAACTTCAAAAAGGGAAAAAAACCCACACCAGCTTTTTTGGCAAAGCCAAAACCTGGGAATCTTCTGGGCTAAGTATTATTAAACGGATCGTATTCACAGTCACAATAATAGAAGGCGCCTCTTAATCCAT
The DNA here is from genome assembly GCA_013399075.1 of Chloroceryle aenea. Taxonomy (NCBI): domain Eukaryota; kingdom Metazoa; phylum Chordata; class Aves; order Coraciiformes; family Cerylidae; genus Chloroceryle; species Chloroceryle aenea. Next base: position 340,394 of record VWZY01005342.1, read on the forward strand.
TTGCTTACATTAGCAAGCAGCAAATTGTAAAGCTGAGTATCCTGGACCTTGATGTGGCCTCTGCTGGGACTGTTTCCCAGCACAGACCCCAGCGTTGCAGTAACGGTGACCGTGCCAGTAACCCACCTCTAGAGGAGGCTGAGTCCAGATCCTTCAGACAGAAAGAAATCCAACAGAAAACCCAGAGAGCAGCTCAGTCAAGGGGATTTGCCTCACAACACAAGGGCCTGCAACACAGACAGAGTCTTAGCTGCTTAGGGAGTTATGTCCTGCATTTTATTCTGCCTGGTAGATGAGTCTGAGGCTGCCAGCTTCGGGGTGAGTCGATAGAAACGAGGAAGTTACATGTTGTGGTTTGTTGTTTTCTTTAGACAACCTTCCAGCAAAAGTTTTTGGAATAGCTGGGTGTAACTGGAATGCTTATTACGAGGAGGACAGCAAAGCCTCATTTCTGAGAGCTGCACTACTGTATGAAACCTGCTTTAGAGGATCTGTATCTATGGAAAAAATACCTATTTGCATATCTTCTGTATGTTCTTTGCAGACACGGACAGAGGTGGTTATTGGTGTATATTTAGATACATAACTATTAATACAGTGTACATTTTTATAGTATGTAAATTACTTGATAAAATGTCCACCACTAATGCTTCCATATTTCAAACATGCAAAGAAAAACTCTTACCTGACTTTCTTTACCAAGTGATCTGCTTCAAAGTACCAAACCTCCTCATTGCTGGGATGTATAATATTCTAAATAAAAGCATCCAATAAAGGTAACAAATACTTGAGTTAACCAAGTGAGAAATTACTGCAAAGAAAGATCCTGAAAGAGATTTAGAAAACAAAAAAAAAGATGATAAAAATACGGACAGCCTAAAATATTCATATTGTCAGCAAACAAGCAGCAAATGTTTCATTTATAGAGCTAGGGAGAAGCGCTATAGGAAACAGGTATGCTCCATGTACATTTATTAAGTGCAACTTTCTCTCTCTCTTTCTCTCTCTCTCTCTCTCTCTCAGCTAAAAAACCTCTTCATGAAATAAAACCCCAAAGTAAGTTGTTTTTTTTTCTTCTCTTGTAAATATGATTTTTCTCATCCTCTCTGCAATTCTATTTTATTTGTTTAGGAGCTAACTAAAACTGAAGGTTATGTGAAAGGCTTTCACATCTACTGAAAGCATCCTCTTAGTGACTTTGTGATGGCAGGTTTTAGACTGAGCACTGAAAAGTGACCGTTCTTCAGGCATTTGTGTCTGACTGGGAGCCCTTTCTACGGCCGTGCTTCGCTTGAAATAGGTCTCTTGAGGACTTGTAATTAGAAAAAAAGAAATTAATCCAGGAGTTGGGCTTTCTCAGTTCAAATCTGTTTCCAGTGCTGGCTCAGGCTGATCCCTTCAGCCTTCCTTCACCCCTGGGTGAAGGGGTTTCGATGCGTTACCCTGTAAGGAGTGGAGAGGTGTCGTTGGGAGGCTGCTCTGGAAGTTTCTGTCCTGCACTCAGGAGTTAGCGAGCGCACGGCTCCTGCTCGCACTGGCTCCAGCCCCTGGTGAGAGAAGGGTCTTTGGCTTTTTAAAAGCTCTGTTGTGAGCAGGGTGCACGACAGCCACCCAGCTCCCCCCAGTAACTCTTCTGAATGTGTGGGAAGCTTGCAGGAGAATATTGCTCCTTCACATTTCCAGATCTTAAGTATTTCTAAGGAGACCTAAAATCAAATTGAGGTAGCTCAAAAATGTGCTGTGGTTGCCTTGGCTGCTTTAAGCCTTTTAAATTTTGTCTTGTCTTTGTCTCACTGGAATCATCTCCTGATTTGTCACATACAATTGGTCTGTGTCATAACTTAGCTCAGGCAATTGATATGTTTTTGTTTGTTTATCTGTGTGGTTCCTGTTTAATTAGAGATTCTTGAAAGAGTATCAGTCAAATCATTTTATTTTCTGATTTATTAAAAAAGTAACTGTAACGGAATTGATTTTTAGCATATAAGATACCTCAGAGAATTAAAGGATTTCTTTCTAGCTGTGGGGTTAGAAACATGTAGTACAGCTTGTTGCTATTCAGTGACACAGGAACCGAGTTAAGATGGCATGAATCATCAGTGAGGCAAAATCAAAGTCAATTATGGAGATAATTAAGAAACAACCTGTTCTACTAAATAACCTCTTACATGATTCTCTGACTTTGGATCCTTGTTCTCAAAGACTGGCTGGCTGAAGAAATGGGCCTGGAGTAGCTAAAGGGTACCAGAGGTGAGAGTGATGGAAGCTGGGGGAGGCCGGGAAGCTGGAAGAGCCTCCCAAACCTGCCCGCAAAGTCGAGGGCGGGTGGGGGGAAGTGTCTGCCCTGCACAGCTCCTGGAAAGCACTTACTGTAAATGAGATAATTTAATCAATTATGTTTCCTAATGTACTAAACCAAATGTTTCATTTTCTGCTCCTGCACATCTTAAATTATCTTCAGGTGCTTTATAAAACTTAATCATAGTTAATAGAAACTTCATTACCATCAAATGTGCTTTCAATAAATGTTGTGTAACAGTGTCAGGAGGTGGAGTGAAATACAGGCTGCAGTTACCACAACAGGTATCCTGTAACTCAAACAGATAAAAGATGCAGTGCTTTACCAGCGTTCCCACCTCCTCTGGGCTGGGAGGATGCAGTTCATTAAATAGGAATTGGCTGACTACAAATGTTTTCTTTTTTAGTTTGTTTGTTTTTTTCACTTTGTTCCCTTTGGGGAAAGAAACAAAAGCAGAAAATTACCCTGTTCCCCACATTTGCTGTGCTTTTCTTCTTTGATTTCTAGTGTCCCATAACAGAAATTGTCCATAAGAAAAGGTAGAAGGGTGGAGAGATTAAAATTAGCTGACAAAAGCAGCATTTCTTTAGAAACTGTGAGGATATCCCAAATATTGCATGCCTTCTCTTGGCTTACTCCTTGTACTAATTGCCTGCAAAAGTTAAGTCGGCAAAACATTTATTTTGGGTGCAGTGGGATGTTGGAACGGTGCATTTGGAGCTGACTGGGAACAGCTGGAGAATGGGGATGGAAAGAGCGTTTTCTATTAAGGACACTCGAGCAAACAGTTTCACTTTTGATTCAATTACCCAAGAAAACATCAGCTCCTCGCCTTCCCCGCAGCACCTCTGCCGTGTGCTCCAGCCCTCTCTCGGCGCTGCCTGCGTACTCGGTTTCCTTGCTGCTGCCGCTCGGACGGCGTTTCGCTGCTGGCAGAGAACAGCCGCTTCTCAGCCCTTGCCTTTGGCAGCTGCTGCTGCCTCCCCGGGAGTTCAGCTGCTCGTGCCGTCGCTGTCAGACGCTTCGCTGGCCTAAGGAACTGGCGAGCCAGGGGAATGAGTGGTTCTGGTGCTGCCCAGAGGTGCTCGTTTCCTTCATCTCCACGGCCTGAAGCTCCATGTTCTGTTTTAAAAAATCCAGCTCAGATGAAGTTATGTGACTTTTCTACAACAAAACAGATGCACAGCAGAAGCCTCCTCCCAAATGCTAATTAAGTAATTTCAGTAATTGAGTATTTATTAAATGCTGAATTTAACTTCTACCCTATTTCTGTACGCTGCAGCTTATGTACTGACATTGAGCAGTCAGGAGCCCCTGGTTACTCTCTCACTGTCCTTTGTTGAGAGCAATGCAGAAGCACCACCCAGCAGGGTAACTGGTGGCGTGTAGGGTGAGCACACGTTATCGCTTCCTCCAAACTGGAGGCTGGCATTAAGGCAGCTGTCTAAGGACCCACTAAGTGCACTTGCCAAGTAATATAATTTCACGGTACGTCGTCCCAAATCCCAGAATAGCGGGACTGGATAATTCAATTACATAGTATTGCAGGTTTCAGTTGGATTCGTTCTTTCCAAGCAATGAATTCCTTTTCACTGCTGTTAAAGTTTGCAGGCTTAGAAACTTGGTTGTAAGCTTAATGCATGGGTGTGATCACAGTAAAAGGTTTGCTTTCCAACCTGTTTTTGAAGACTGAAGATGCTTGATTTTTACTAAGAATTTTTTTTTTTTTTTGAGGATTCATGACCTTCTGGATTAGCTCCAGAATTCAAACCTAAAACTTCCATGTCCTTGGAAGCTGGAAGTAGGTGGAGTGGTTCCACATCCTCCCTCGAAGGGCTGCATGTCCCTAGGTGGATGATCTCCAGCGTACCGCAGCCGGCAGCGCAAGCTCGCGTTGGGTGCGGGCTCAGGGGGAAGTGCTCTGGGCTGACCCTACCAGTCCCTCTCTCCCGGTTTAAAAGACTGTTAAGACCATGATGCAATCATAAGCTCTCCCATATGGAGTGACACTGGCTTTCAGATACTTGCTTTGCAGTGCCCTGCTATGATCTGCTCCACATTTTTGACTGAAGTTCTACCTTCCTGGCCACGTGGCCTTTCCTCGGGGCCAGCCAGCACTGGCCAGCAGGTTTCCGTGAGCTTTGCTGACTCAGTACCCACTTTTTCTCCTTTCAGATATCGAGACTGCCAGTGACATTGCCTTGTACTCTGGCCTGGGAGCAGCAGTCATTGCTGTAGCTGTGCTGGTGGTTGGCGTCACCCTTTACAGACGGAGTCAGAGTGAGTACGGCGTGGATGTGATTGATTCATCTGCACTGACAGGAGGCTTCCAGACATTTAATTTTAAAACAGTCAGACAAGGTTAGTGTTGTGATTTCATTTTCTTCTCTCCAGAGCTCCTACTGCAAAGAGATACTGAGCTCACAGTGACTAGCTGTGGGAGGGTGTTTCTAGCTCGCTGCTGAGCAGATGTGCTGGAAGCCTGTGAAGGGTGGCTGCAGGACAGGGACCTACCTGTCTCTTACTGTCCCTGCTCCAGGTCCATCATGGCAGCCTGGTCACAGGCATCACCTTTCTCGACCACACTGAGTGCTTTAGAAATGCTGTCACGAGGTCCTACACTGACGTGTGTGACTTGGAAAAAGCACAACCAAAACAAACCCAGAAAGCGTATCTGTACTTCCTTCCTACTCAGCTACAGATCATCTATTTTCTGTACTCCAATAAAAGTGATTAGTTTTTTTGCTGGTAATTTGAGAAACCCAACTTTAAGTACTTTTATAAGCTGCTGTTAGCGTGCAAACATCCCCCTCCTGAGGTCTGTGGGAAACAAATGTGTGTAAACCAGTATCAGGGAAAAAAACCCAACCAACCTACCCCCACATTCAGAAAGGCACCACTACAATACAGTATGGAAGAAGTACTTTAACACTAAAAGCAGCACTCACATGTTTTCCAGAATATTCTTTCCTTGGACAGAGAACTGGGGAGGAATATGAATTGTGGTTACTTTAATGTGATGTGGTTCTTTAATTCTGTACTGACACTGTAACACAGTGACCAGCCTCGCTGGGTGGAGGGATGTGAAAGTATCCCCACATCCCTTCTCTCTTTGGAGAAGTGAAATATGCTGCAGGGTTTGATTTCTTGTTGTGGGGTTTGTTTGGGTTTTTTTTTCATTGTTTTTACAGTTACACAGAATCACAGAATCACAGAATCCTAGGGGTTGGAAGGGACCTCGAAAGATCATCTAGTCCAACCCCCCCTGCTAGAGCAGGGCCACCTAGAGTACATCACATAGGAACATGTCCAGGCGGGTTTTGAATGTCTCCAGTGAAGGAGTTACTTTATTTTCTGGGAGACATTCCTCAGTGAGCATGAATTGCAAGTAATTGGAAAAAGGGCTTGGTGGCCAAGGATGTTTGAAGGATATTCACTCATTAATTTAAAAATCCAAGCCTTTTGTTAGAGTTGTAATTCTGAATGACTGCCTCAAACAGCAACATTTTCCTTTGTTCTTTGGTTTGCTGTGAAAGTCTTGTTTTGAGGGTGGGGAATTGTTTGTTTGACTTACCGTTTCAAAAACATTCGTTCTGGACACTCTGGAAGTATCTGAATAACCAGTTTCTCTTATGCCAGGATGCTGTTAGTTCAGCTTCAGCTACTTTGGGCTCTCTGACTGTGGGTTTTTGAAATAAGAGCATTTATGTGATCCTAATTTTATTCTTTGGAGAAACATCTTTAGCAACCCAACCCGCAGTTCTTTAAAGTCATCAGATCTCAGAGGCGTGGTGCAGATGATTTCCTGAAAGTTAGATACTTTGGAAAACTCATTTACTAAAAACCAACCAACCAATAACCCCACCCAAAACAAACAAATAAAAGACCAGTCCAGCTGAAGGATTCAGGCTCTAAATCTTTCCATTCCTTCTCATTTTTTTCAGTGTTTTCTGAGTTGAAATGCTCTGAAAAGAATAATTGTGGCATTTTTCCTTATACGAGTCTTGTCCCACATTCTTTTCAACAGTTTCCCTCAGGCATGAAGCTATGGGTTTGTGTAAGCTCACAGAATATATCTGCAGGATGATGTGTTTCACCCAATGGGTTTTAATGTTAAAAAAAAAAAAAAAAAGAAACAAAGGAGAAAGGCTCTTGAATCCAAAACAAAAAGGAAGTTCCTTCTTGGATCCCTGCACTCTGGAGTTTCCTGAAGTGTCAAAACTATAATGATCAAGTACCTGTTAGATCTGTTGCATCATTTCATCTGTTTTTTAACAGCACCTTATGTGATTTTGAGCTCAGAGTATCAGGAAGATGACATGAAAAAGGAGATGGGGGGAGGCCAGAAGATGTTTCTGGAGTAGTGTCTTGATGCAGGAACTGAGGCCCTGACCTGCTTCCTTCTACCAGGTAACTCCCTGCTGTTGAACTCCTCCATGCAGCCAGACCTGACTGTGAGCAGGACGTACAGTGGCCCCATCTGCCTGCAAGATCCCATGGACAAGGAGCTAATGACAGAGTCGTCGCTCTTCAACCCACTGTCTGACATCAAAGTCAAAGTCCAGAGTTCATTCATGGTGTCCCTAGGGGTGACCGAGAGGGCCGAGTATCACGGGAAGGCCCATTCTGGAACTTTTCCTCATGGGAATAACAGAGCTTTTGGTACAATACAGGCCAGAAACAAGGCTACTTATATCCAGAACCTGGCTTCTCTTTCCACAACAAGTGAGCTGAAGACGACGGCCATTTTTGGGCACCTGGGTGGCCGTTTAGTGGTTCCCAACACAGGTAGGTAGATCCTTTCTCGTTAAAAGCAGATAAAGTAATTCTAGATTAAACTGATTTTGCCTGATGCCATGGTCTCCGACTAAAAAGGAAAGAAAAGAAAAAGTAGGGGCAAATTTGGGGAATGCAAATTTTGGGAAGTAGAGCATGTGCCCACACAGGAGATGACTGATCAGAAGAAAGCCTGGGCGGAGCAGTCAGGAAGCATTATGCCTATTTGAACTGTTAGACACTACTGCTTCTCTTGATGTCTTAGCATGAAAGTCACATTAATCAAAGCTGTTGCTTACTTGGATCCTGATCCCAAAGAAGGGCTCCCCAGGAAGGAGGTCGCTATTGGATCAGCATCTTATATAATGGGGTCATATTCAAAGCAGAATCTACGCACGTCAGCATCTTGAGTGCGCCAGTGTTGTCGGGCTGCGCTCCGTTACTGAAGTCTGCAGCTCATACCAAACAGGCATCTCTGGAGAACAGCCTCCAAGCTCGATGCGAACTCTCATGCAGCTTTCATTAGCATTTACTCCTGCCTTGCTGGTTTTCAATTTCTTTTACCTTAATAGCTTACAGATTTCCATAGTGGGGCACTTCACCATCAACTGGTATTTCCAGGCTGGGCTACATGCTGACACACGGTGGCAGGGATGCTCAGTTTGCATTGTTTAGAAGTAGAGTTTGGTTTGTGACTTGAGAGTTTTGTGAGACGTATTTTAGACGTAAGGAATTGCTTGTTAAATTAGCGGGAAACATATGGCACCAAAATAGAATCAAACAGCAGTGTTAAAATCACAGCCCTGCAGTATGTTGCACTACATCACTGTGTTCATACCGTGCTGAATAAACTTCCTTATGTTGGATCCTTTCTTTTTCAAAGTGGCAAATGTATCAGAAGTAGCTGGATACCACCATTGCTAGTTAAGAGGATGTCTGTCAATCTCTGGTGATATTGATTTGTTTTCGTTTGACTTTACTGCTTGGTTTATCTAGTTGAAGTGAAGGATTTAGAGCTTTACCCTTCATGTTTTATGAAATAGGTACTTTAAAGGTACCATAAAAAATGTGGTGGGTATTTAGAGAAGACCGGTAACAGTCTGTAATTCAGGGCTGCAGTATTCAGTGTACAGTGCACAGCACATGGGATATATTCGTGAAGCCACAGATTGTTCTAGTGTGAATAAAGATTACAAAGGCAGAGGCACTAAATCAGATAAGCCGTTAAGTGCAGAAGTCCCTCATTCTATGTATTTAGCTGCTTTATGTAATTACAGCCCCATCAGTTAGATTAGTTTAATACATACTTGGTCCGTTTGCAATTTATGTGCTTTTTCTGGCCATTTAAGACCAAATTGGCTAGCCAATTGTAAATGATAGAGCAATCATGTCACTGCGTAGCTGAGGCTCACAGCACTTTTGGCTATATTAGTTAAAAAAAAAAGGGAAATAACAGTTACATAGGGAACTCAGAAAGATTGTTGTGTTGCTGCATCAGAGAAAAGCCCGTCAGGGTGGCAAGACCATCAAAATGACTGGGAGTACAAACCACTCTTGCTGGAAGCCTTAAAGAATAGTTGATAGTACCTTTGGCTTCCATAATTTATTCCCTTTTGTGTAAGATGTGAAGTGGACCAAAAGGTCTGCCTGTACCCAAGGATGAAGAGAAGCCTTCCGTCACATCTAGACTATGAATCCAGAGTCATTTAGTGACACAAACCAATGGGGAGTCATCTGTTGAAGCGCTCTGTTGGAGGAGGTTCTGAGGCCTGAGTCCATGTAATTCCAGGCTCTAGGATAGCTAAACAGTGCCTTTCCAAAGGTAAGTTCTGCCTCTGCTCTTTCATAGGAGTCAGTCTGTTGATACCACATGGGGCTATTCCTGAGGAGAGTTCCTGGGAAATCTACCTTGCCATCACCCAGAAGGAGTCCAGGTAAGCAGCACGTGAGAACCCGCACGCCCGCAGCCAGAGCCTGTGGGACTGGCCCACCGAGTGGGCTTCTTGCCAGCACTGTCTGGGCAGGGGGAGGTGCAGCAGTCACCCCGCCTGCCCCATTGCTGGTGTGACCGCGCTGTAGCTGGATGAGTGACGGGGGAAGGAGCTTAGCTGTGCATTCAGCTAGGAGCACTGAACAATTAGTAGGATATCCGAGGAGATGTGGAAAGAAGAAAACCGCATGCACAGTAAATATTTACTTACAGTAGCTTTGAGCCAAATGATGGCTGAAATTTTGCTTTAAGAACTGAAGGATAAAAAGCTGCATATAAATTTTAAAGCCTAGAAATAGATTTCAAAATTTAAAGTGAAACCTGTTTTTTTTCTCCTCTGATATCTGAACTCCTTTGTGAAAACTTTCATATTCCATCCCCATCTGCTGCCATGGGGTTTTGATCATTTTCAATGAAAGATTAAGATATGTAAAAGGGAGGAAGGAAGAAAGAAAACTCAACTGTTTTATCTGCAAGGGCTCTGCAGAAATGAATTAAAATAGGTTAATTAAAACTAAGCTGCAAATTTTGCCTACCGTTTTCCTTTTTGGGGTGGGGGGGCACAAGCAGAGGTAGCAAACCAAAGAATATCACAAGGGAACTTTTCCTTCCTTTTCTTTGTAGTGAAATTCTCCAAAATGAGACAAAGCAAAGACAGGCACACCCCCCAGCCCTTGAAAATACTGTATTTTCCTTCATACTGTAGAGGCAGGGTGCTGTGTCTCACCCCTCCGAGCTGGGTGGACTAAACCAGACTTCTCCAGCAGCTGCAGACAGCAATGACATGCGGGGAGTTCGNGGAGCTCTCAGAGGGACATGTGGAACCACCCTGCAGAACTGTTTCCACTCCTCCTTCGGAACAGCCTGACAGACGTTACTCTTTTCCCCAACACAAAGCCTACAGCCAGACGGCACCGATGTCCTTCTGGGACCAGAAGTAACGTGTGGGCCCTCGGATGTGTCTGTCAGCACTCCCTTTGCCCTGACGATACCACACTGCGCAGAAGTCGATTCCGAGCACTGGAATATTCACTTGAAAAAAAGGAACCAGCAGGGAAAGTGGGAGGTAAGTTTAGGCTCCTGCTCCCACGTGGAAAGTTGTGCTAGAGATGGAAACACCTGCTAAGGATACACTAACGCTGTGCTTTTCCTCCTTTAAACCACCTTATTGTTTGTTGCTCTCATTTAAACCATTTCAAGTTCCACTCAGTTTTCCTACTTTAGATGCACTCAGTACTTAGTCAGCTCCATCAGTGCTGGTTACAAGCACCCTGGAATTAATGAGGAGTGTAACACCAGACTGCAGACTGCTCAAAGGCCTCATCTAATGATGCTGTAACACAGAACTAAGCATGAAAGGCAAAAGAGTGGGCTAGGTAGTTTTTTGATGAGGGTAAATGTAACTGTAATGGATGTTCTGAAAGGGAACTCAAAATACCAACTGTTGTTCAAGGTTTGCTTATTGACTTTAATCTTCAAGGTAATTTCTTAGTTTGACACTGGAAAAAAAAACACCTAGAAAGTCAAGAGCAGGTGAAAAAAAGATTTTAGAATGCTTATGCATCATCATTCTGTGCTGTACACGCTGAATTCTGCACAGTGGATTGCCACAAATCTGACTGCTGCCTCAGGGCTAGATGGGGAGTATTTACTTGTACGGGTGGGCTCTACCTTCTCCCTCCCCTGAGGTCAGCATGAGCAAAGACTGTGCAGACTGGCTCTCAGAAACACTTCCCATTCCAGCTGTAGATGAATAAACAAATAATGTCATGACTCCTATTCTCAAGGCCTATTGCTTTGATGATTTTATTTTTTTTTAACCTGAATTTCATTTTGCAGGAAGTGATGTCTGTGGAAGAGGAAACTACTTCTTGCTACTGCCTGTTGGATCCTTATGCCTGTCACATTCTCTTAAACAGCTTTGGAACTTATGCTCTTATTGGGGAACCCATCTCTGACTGTGCCGTTCGACAGCTGAAAGTAGCGGTTTTTGGCTGCCTGTCTTGCAATTCTCTGGATTACAATCTGAGAGTATATTGTATGGATAACACACCTTGTGCGTTTCAGGTAAATGGTTTCACTTCACTCATTTGGCTTTAGCTCGTTTTCCATAGAATATTAACAGTCCTTTATTCCTGGGGGTGTTCCCCAGGCAACAGCAGTGGTCCGGAACTCAAAGGGAGGAGAAAACTGTATTTTCTTTATGCCACTGCTGCATGCCTTAGAGTAAGTGCCTCAATTTCTTTGCACAGTTGCTTCACTTGTGGATTTACACTGCAAAAACTTCAGGACAGCCCTGCTGTCTTTTCATTTGTTGCCAGGCAGATGGAAACTCACTCTGCCCACATTCTAACCAGAAATCCCGTAGCCGTGGTGAAGATGGCACAGGGCTCAGCACCGTGGCTCGGCCTGGCGCAGGCAGAGCGCGTGGACCTCTGGAGCCAGGGCTGCTCCACTCCGAGCAGAATCCTGTGATGTGTGGTGTTCACCACTCACGCTCCCCTCACTCTGCTGTTAGTCTCTTCAGGATTGCCTCTCCTGTTTACAAGCTGAGGGAGATTGCCTCACCAGCTTTTTAAACAAAGATTCAGTTGTCATCGTGCATTTCCCCTTTAAAAAAAAAAATCCACAAAACAATCCCCAAGTGGCAATTAAAATTAGCATGAATTTTGTACGTGGTATTCCAAGACAAAACAATGAATTTCACTGGCTTTTGCAGCTTTAGTGAACTCAGAAGCTTTAACAAAATGGTTTTCTTTTGGGAGCTGAAATGAAGACAGTTGTGACAGATGAATTTTTGCTTCCTTCTCCTATCATACAGAAGAGAAACATGAATCTTAATGAAGCACGCACTAATGTCTCTGTGCTTCTAATAAAAGCAAAGCCGCTGAAAGGATTGTTGAAGACTTACAATAGCTTTGTAATTAGACCCTTTGTAACACACAATTTGGGGGCTACCGGTATTTTCCTGGATGAGTCTGTAGAAAATTGTTATAAGAATAATTACCTCTTTTCTGCATTCACAGAATTAGAACAGGGTGTTTGTACGCAATGAGACAACTGTGTATTTATGAAATGATAATTCCCTTCAAAGCATGCTGCATCATCTTGGTGCTAGTGTAAATATTAAGTGGTGAACGTGGAAAATATGGATTATTTCTTTTATAAAGTATCAGAGTTGGGCTTACAAAGTTTTGTTTGACCCTTTACAGTGCAGTCTGATAAAACAAAGTTCCTTGATTTTTCACTTTGTCCCCGTGTGAAGTTACCTTTATGCAATTCCTAGTGTGTTGGGAAACTCTTGGCTCTCAAAGCACAAGAGAACCGGGTCCCCTGCATCGTGTGTCGTGCCCTAGTCCTGCTGATGCTGGTGGCACTGATGCCCGTGTGCGTTATTAAGGGCAGAGCACTGTCTGTGTAACTGCAGCACATCCTCAGACAATTCCAGCACCCTTGGGGAATTTTGGAAGTAGTTGCTGCTTCCTTTGCAGTTGAAAATCAAAAACTAAAGTGTCTCTTCTTATTCTTTCTTTCATATCCCACCAGCCATCAGGAGTTAAAACACACGGAACGTCGGTAACTGGCTTCTAATTGAAATCCATTATTACAGTTTCAGAAAGCTCTGGCAGTCATTGCACTTTCAGAAGGTCACAGTGATTCCAGCAGCTCTTTCAGCAATAACTTTGCTACTGATAAACACTCGTGTACACAGATACAGCCTGCTTGCTAGCTGGCTTCTAAAGACTTTAAAGCTTTCCTTCCCCAACAGTATTTTTACTGAACCAGTACAGGAATAAACATGACGTAAGTACAGGCAGGGGTGATTTTATGTTTTCAGTTCACAGAATTATATAAAAAAGTGTTTTGGAACATACCTCTAGAGGGCTGTAGTGCAAATTCCTGCTCCACCTCAGCCCTTCCAAGGTTGCTCAGGGTCTTGTCCAGTGATTCTGAAAATGTCCAAGAAAGGAGAAATGGAGCTGAAGCATTTTCTCTAATGTGTAAACTTGGTGCATTTCTTTCAGTGCTCTTTAAAGTCCTGAGAGCACTTTCTCACTAAACCTGCTGTCAACTTAATCTGTAACAGAGCAGGCTCCTCACCACACGTGTGTTACCCGTTAAGTGACTGTCTCACTGAGCTGTGGATGGCAGGTGTCTAAGGAACACCAGACACAACCTGTAAGAGTTTCTTATTCAAAGGCTTAATTAAAACACTGAGGAGAGCTGTGTTACTCCAGGTGTGGGATGAAATTACAATGATGTCACAGTTCAGCCTGTTTCCATTTTCCTCTTTGGAAGAAAATAGCTTTACCTGGAAGTGGGCTGGTGGAGTCTTCTTGCCTTCCCTCTTTATGCTGTTGTTGAGGAGCACTCTGGGTTAATGAGCTGCTGATAAACTTCTCCTCTGTAACAGCAATCCTGTGGGATGCAATAAAATAGTAACAATCAAACTTGAGTAACTTTCAGTAAAAAGGAAAACTGGCTGGCCTTGACCTGAAAGCCCGAAAGGTGAAGACAGCCACTACTCTTTAAAGTTTCCTTTCAAGTACTGTGCTCCCACTCTGAAATTACGTGAGTATTGATGCTGAGGTAGCCAAAGGAAAATTCAATGTCACAAGTGCCATCATCACATACAGGGAAATAGAGCTGAGGATGCCCGAGCCACTCTTCTAACACCAGTTGTGAGCTGTAAATGCCAACAGCCATCAGCTGGCCCGTGAGAGAAACACTGCCCTGCCATGCCCTGGCGTGCTGTGGATGAACAAGGCACCTTCCTGACGAGCAGAATTTTCACTGGATTTTGTATTTGTTCCCAATACTGAAAAAATTCTTTCCTCCTCTGCTGTTGCAGGAAGTTGTTTCGGATGAAAGACTCCAAGGAGGACAATTATTGGAGGAACCAAAACTTTTGCATTTCAGAGGGAATACCTTCAGTCTTCAGATATCTGTCCTTGATATCCCTCCTTTCCTTTGGAGAATTAAACCATTTACTGCATGTCAGGTATGTGTCAATTTTATCCATGTACATTTGAATTCAGAGGAAGTAAGAATAACCCGGAGAAGACAGTGGTCTGCAAACAACTTCACTGGTAACCAGAGAAAGAGGTTTTGCTACTCTGGCCTCCCTGTTTCTCTGTAGTTCAGAATTTGGGGAGGATTATTCCTGCAGAGTTGTGATTTCTTTGGGGCATTACTTCCTTTTCTGGTTGTGAGTCCCTGGTGCATGCAAAGTTCTGAGAGGGACTCGAAGGCCTCACAATACTTTGTGTGCATTTCAGCACTTAATGCTGTGTTCAGACTCTACAGATAAAAATAGTACTCATGGTATATTAACCTCGAGTATTTTTGTTTTCTGTTGGCAAGGAACAGTCCAGAGTTCCCAGTCCCGACTGAATGGCAAGGTGCTGTTAAATCAAGGCACAAGAGCCAGTGCAGATTTCTCTGTGTTAATCTCCGTGTGTTGCTGGATCTGACACAAATGGCACAGTCCAAAGTAACTGTTCCATTTCTTTTGCAAGATAAAACCAACCAACCAAAACTAGAGAGTCAGATGGGGGAGCCCTAACCCAGAGAAGAATGCTGACCCTGCTCTCGGCAGCCACTCGGGGTTGAAAACAAACTGTGCAAAACCTCTGCCGAGAGAGGGGTCTGGCATGGTGCTGGTAGGGACCCAGACACATACTTACACTTCATAGCTGAGGACGGTTTGGGTGACCTGGCCAGCTGAGAATCCATTTCTAACAGAAACTGCAGCACAACTTGCTTTGTATTGCCTCTCCCTGAAGTGTTCAGTGGCATGTCCCAACTCTGTTGACAGCTCTGATTTGTTTCCAGTCTTTTTATATATTAAAGAGACTATTTCTTCACGTGGAGTTTCTCCCAGTGTTTACTTGTTTTGTCTCCTGCATAGCACACTTTAAAAACAAGCTGGCTGTTCTGGCTGCCAAGAACTACTGGGAAGAGTCTATTCCATAACTGCCTGTTTGGTCCTCCAAATGAAACCATTATCAGACAGTATGATGAGGAAAGATTTATGTTAATGATTTCTCGGATAAGTAAAGATCCTGCTTTAGGGCTTGAAGAGATGAATAAATCATGTGGAACTGTGGCATAAAAGCAGTTAATGGCAGGTGGTAGTCAGCTTTTCTCCAGACTATGCTAAGTGCGTTTGTTTGTCCTGGCCATCGTGCAGAGCAGATGCTGAGCACTTGGCATCCTTCCCACCACGCTCACAAGTAACTAGGGGGAACCTTAAAAAGGGCTGGGTGTCAGAGCAGGAAGAGGCTGTGACAGGCATGTTAAGAAGCCCTGTGGACACCTTTGGGGGTTAAAAGCAGCTGTCTTCCTAGCGCCCCGAGTCTCTTGGAGGATCCAGTGTCTGTAGCTATGTGATGATTTACATTCCCTCTGTCTGCTAGGAACTTAACTATAAAGGGAGAATGAAACAGAAAGCATTTCTGGAATGCTTTAAACGCTCGTCCTTCCAGCATGCTTTGCTGCCCTGTTCTATGTTTCCTATCGTTCTTCTCAGCTGAGTGATTCTTCCACTCTGAATGAAAGCAGAGATGATTACTCTGGAAAAATCTAATTACAGTTGCTCCACTTCTAATATTTTGCTAATGTTTTCTTTATCGCTGTTGGTATCTTGCTATGGCTACCAACTCAGGATCTAAACACAGAGCTTATCATTATCACTTAGTGCTTCATTACAGACAGCCCGAGACACTTCAGAAGCAGTAAACTGCCTATCAGCTTGGAGTACAGTGCAACTCGCCCCAGTTCAGTCTTGACTGTACTCTCACGTATGGGGTGATGCTGATCTCTGAAGCTGTGTTCCCCGATCACTGGTGCAGGGCTCACTTCTTCAGCGACACAGAAAAGATCACAACCTAATCGTGCATTAGAGTTCTGACCCCTGCCTGGGAGAAGTAAAGTGCATCCTTCCTAAGTTTCATTTTAGATGAGAATGTCTCGTCATTTGTGTCACTGAATGAAATCTTAGCTTTCAGCAAATGTAGCATCTTTGTATTTACCAAATGAATCTCCATTTATTAGTTCCATCCCACTTTGCGTTTGTAGGGCTTTAGTAAAAACGCATTGCAGAGAAAAAATAAGGATTTTCCTACTACTTTGTGATGGTGACAACGTCTCTCTCTCTGTCTCTGTGTCCCTCTCGCCCCACTCCCCATTCTGGTGGGCTCGCTGCTCTGGCAGGAGGTGCCGTTCTCGCGCGTGTGGTGCAGCAGCCCCAAGCCGCTGCACTGCGCCTTCTCCCTGGAGCGCTACACGCCCGCGACCACCCAGCTCTCCTGCAAGATCTGCGTCCGACAGGTCAAGGGCCACGAGCAAATCCTGCAGATCCAGACATCCATCCTCGAGGTACAGTGTTCTCCCTGCCTCTTGTGACATGACCCTTCCCAGTTTTGTCCTCTCTGTGTAGTTTCTCATGCCCTGTTCGAAACTGTAACAGGAATGTAGGGCCTTACAGATTCCATCTCCAGCAGAAATCAGTGTCCTACAGCAATGAAAACTCGAGCATCTGTTTTTAACTACTGAGTGTCTTTGTTGATTAATTCTGGATGAGACATGTCCACTGCTAAATGCACTATGCAGAGAATGCAGCAACTAAACAAGAAAACCACAACCACCTTCTGTATGAAAACATCCTCGGAATACAGCCAGGCATTTTCCCAGTTCTTTGTTATGTCACAAAAAGCTTCTGTCATTCTCTGTCTGTCTCAATACAGTGGTGCTGCTGCTTTCTTTCCCCTCTTGCTTTATTTCAAATAGCTCTATCTGTCCACAAGTCCCCAGAGCATGTTACAGTTCTGTCCTCAAACTCTAGTGTGGAAGGGCTTTCTCCTGCCTATGTCAAAAAGTGATTGAAGAGTGAGGATAATTTGATTGTAAAATAAATAGATAAATTCACAACTGAATACATGAAATGCTCATTGCTTTACAAATGTCCCGAGCTAAGCGGGTACCAACTGCTTATCTCACATGTGCAGGGTATGAAAACCTACTATTGCTCTGCATATTTAATGTAAGTGGTGAGACCACGCGATACATCTCCAGCACCCCTATTGCTTTGCACGGCTGACACTGGGGAGGTCACAAGTGTTCTATGAAGAGACTATAGCAGCACTGTTATTTAATATTTATGTTGCGTTGCACCAAAATGGATAGTGCATGGAAATGTGACTGGTACACGAGGCTGGCATCAGTTCATAGGAAAAGAACAGGCCAGATCTACAAAAGAACCTGGAATACAAAGATTTCTAACATGGAAGAACTGAGATACTTATGGAATGCAGGTGTTTCTAAAAGAAAACACAAATGAGAAAAGTATGTGTCCATATTACTTCAGCAACTGAAGAGCTAGAAACACGTGTGCCTTTGTGCGTTTTATGCCCTCACTAACTGCTCCGCTCTTCTACTTCCTGCAGAATGAGAGAGACACCTTCGCTTTCTTCGCACACGATGACAGCAACTTCCCTGCCCAGCTGGGTCCGAAAGCGTTCAAAATCCCCTTCTCTATCCGACAGCGAATCTGCGCCACGTTTGACACACCCAACGCCAAAGGCAAGGACTGGCAGATGCTGGCACAGAAAAACAGCATTAACAGGTAAGTGAAGGCTGTTTGGGAAGGTGAACATTTCCACGTGCAATGGCAGTAATCTGCTGCTGTTAAGGTTTTCTTTGTTTGTTTGCTGGTATTAAAGATGTGTGCTTAGTAATGAACACACTCTCAAGGATAAGCTGTAGTTCAGACATTGCAGTAGCTGCTAAGTACAGAAGCTGTTTTCTCCTCTGAATAACCCCCCATGCACCGTTCTACCTCTGTGGTTTGTATTCCCAAATGAATTACCCATTTTGCAGATATTTTTTTAAAGGAAAAGGCATATTTAAAAAGAAATTCATGCTCTATAGCTAGGAGAAATATGATTATTAAAACTGAAAAGTACTAGAAAAAAATTTGTACTACTACTTTTGCTTTTCTTACTTGGCTAAATTGAATTGGTGGAGGCAGCTTGCTCACAGAAACATTTGTGATTGTCCAGAGCCCATAAATAGAAGGAGCTGTAGTATAATGAGTTTAAAATAAACATTTTTACCAATTCTTTTTATCACCCCTGCAAAGTCATGTTAATAAAACAGAAATGGACGCATGAGGAGATGTCTCATCTTCACATAATCACAAGCATCAGATTAAGTTACAGCATTGCTCTGTGTGACACTAACAATGCTTTCCAGGACCAGTACTGCTGGCCAGCATTTATGTACCTCAGGATATCCAAGTCCCTTGTTTATTCTCCTGCTAAGCTGAGCAAGTGACATTAGGAAGAGTGAATGCACCAGTGTGTCCCATCTTGCTGAAGGTTTCTTGATTCTCAAACACATCTGCAGCGCCAGGCACAAGAGGGCACTTTCACTGTCATGGTAGCTACAGTAAATACTGTTCCTCATCCTCCCTGTGTCACCTTTTTTCCCCCTCCTTTTAGGAATCTCTCCTATTTTGCTACACAGAGCAGTCCATCTGCTGTCATCCTGGACCTCTGGGAAGCCCGACATCAACATGATGGTGACCTTGACTCCCTGGCCTGTGCCCTGGAAGAAATAGGAAGGACACACTCCAAAATCTCAGACGTAACAGAACCTGAGATTGAGGAGCCTGAGTTCAACTACAGCAGACAAAATGGACTCTAGTCACACGTTTCCACTCAAGAACGGATGGGCAGCTTTGGCTAGAGAGTGGCTGTGGCAGGGAGGCAATCAGGGTTTCTGCACAGTGTGCATGGAAACAGACACTCATTTCCACAAAGCAGTTTTCAGTTTGAGGAGCAGAAGCAGCCCTATTAAGAATCACCTCACTAATAAGGACAACACAAGCTTCTCCCTGTCCTCTCGCATTTAAAATTCATGTTTTACTGTCAAAACCAAAACTGCACGTCTGTCATTCCTGGGGCAGGAAGGAGTGAGATACAGAGACATAAAAGGTAAATATGCTGACACAATGGATTTAGGGAGGAGTGACGCTAACACGCTGCCTGATGGAAATCAGCAGACACGATTCGGACTCTTTAGAGGCACTAGAGGTTAATCCAAGTTTAAAGATTTGTCTTCTTGGGTCCCTGAGCCCCCTTTGTCCTGTATCTCTTAGTTTACCACGCTCAAAGAAAGGTGTGAAACGTCACGTGGTAGCACCCTGTTGTCACTTTGTACCTGCTCCAGGAAAACTGAAAATCTGGCCTTATTCGCTTCAGATGGTTGAGGAATTAGATGATCTCGTGACTATTTAATTGAGAAGATGTGTATTCCAAACATTTCTTTTAAAAATTCAGTCCCTTCGTGAATGTACATTTGCTGCGGAACTTTCCTGCCTATTCTGCTAGCAAAGTAACAGAACAAAACCCTTCTCTGGGAAATTAGCGTGTGCATACGTGGGAGAAATTTGCTGAAGTTCTCGGCCTGAAAACTTTCTACTGAGTCAAAAAATGTTTCTTTGGGGGTGGATTTAAATAACCAAATAGAACACAGGAAATTGCCAGCCCCATTTTAGCAAGTTTACACATTTTCTTTTATTACTTCATGTTCTGGGGCTAAACTAAAAGTAAAGGTGAAGTCAATCAGCACAGCTTAATGTTGGTTTAGTTTCGGATTGGAACAATAAAACCCACAGAGTACTGCCAAAAATTGGCTGGCTTGCCTCGTAAGGTTTGGCGATCTCAGAGGCTATAAAGCTGTGTTAACACTCAGCTTAGTTCCAAACACGTTACCACCGAACCCAGAATCTAGCTCCAGTCTTCTGATTTTTTATACATATCATAGAAAAAGAATTTGTTACTTCAACTGAACCAAAAAGAGAGCTGTCACTGTGAGTGTCCTGCTGGAACTGCTACTGACCAAATGTAACCATCATTTTACTTCTAGAGTCTCTAAAATTAGGCAAGGTGCTTGTTCACCCTGTCCCTAGGCTGGCCGTCTGGGGGGCAGGAACACAAGCAGTATAAACAGGAACATAACCAAGGAGCTCCGTGGAAATGCAGCAAATTGAAAATTAGCATTCTGGTTTTTTTACCGCCGCGTTTGGCCAAGAGCAGCACTGATAGGCTACAGGGTAGGTACTCAGTGTGCAAATCTGTAATAATCTGAAACTATCTCTTCACCCGGGATTCCAGTTCTGAAAAGTACGATGAACAACTCCTGATGTAAGACTTTGCTTGCTCTTGCCGATCTGAAATTGTAAAGTTTGCTCCATTCCCTGCTCAGCAGGCTGGAATAGTCTTAAGACTTATAAATACTTAGACTTCCCCAAACATCTTCTGCACTTTAGTATTTCATGCAGCTTGACATGAGTTCCTGTTTGCACTGGGAAATCATAATGGCTGCAAGCATATTTAAGACTTGAGACAAAAATACCAGCTTATTTGGCAGCAAGCTGTCACTGTTTTCAGCAGCACATGGCCCTATCTGTGTTTGAATTATATTTCTAGTGACTTCCAGTCCTCCTCCTCAGAAACCTGTTCTTCATTGGACAAAATGTCATGAATTTTAAAAAATAGAGAATGGCATCTGCAGAAACGCAGTGGAGTTTCAGTGAGCGGTCGTTGCCTGGGAAACCAGCTACAGTCACTCTCCGTTAGTTAATTTGTGCTCAGCTTCTCCTCAGACGCAGTTTTAATTTTCTAACTGGCTTAGGCTGGCTGCCACCACAGCGACCCGAGTGCTGCCCTGCTGGTGCTGGAACACACTCGCGTCATTCCGAAGAGCTGGGTCTATCTTCTCGCCTTGTTTTCAAATCTACGTGAGCTACACGCAGCAGATGGGGTCAAAGAGCTGCTGTGTGAGCTCAGACCCTAAAGCTTTTCCTCAGGAAATGCACAGTGTTTACTTTCAAGACTGGGGTAGCTTTGAAAAACCTCTATGTGCAGCGACAGCCCCCTGCCCAGGGACTGCGCAGCAAAGCCCAGAGACAGAAACCAGAAGCTGTCCGGATGGACTTCCTCCAACTCCCTCTCTAAGGGCCTTCCCTCTGGCAGGAGCAGGGATGTGCAGCAAAACCCAGGCTAGATCCCAAACCCGGTGCAGTCCAGTGTCTGAGCTGACGGACCCAAAAGGGGAAACTGGCAAAGTCTCTTACGACGCCAGAAAGAAATGGTTCCGGCCCAAGGCAAGATTTTAATTTTGCATTGCTCAGGAGAGCGTTGCTGGTTCCCTTCAGCTTTCATTTCCTCAGTTTTCTTCCCTTCTACTGTAGCAGCTTCTCTGTTACTGTTCTTACCTTGGTGAATCTCTGACGTTTTCTAACCTGATACTTTTGTGGCTCTTGTATTGTTTAAAAGGACTAGAGATGCCACAATTCTACTTATTTAACTTTTTCCCACCAGTATGTGGCTTGAAACAGCAACCCAACCTCCAGCCGGCATTTTGAATGTGACCTTAGCAACTTGTACACCCGAGTCTGACACAAGGTCAGGTGAAAACCCACTTAGTCTTGTGTCATATATCTTAACAGTGACCAGGATGGAAAGGTTAGGGAAATAGGGTAAGAAGCAGGTCCTGGGCTAAAGAACTTCCTCAGCAGGAGGTTGCCTCTGGACCACTGTGTCTAAGAATCACTAATAGTGTCCTTCAAAACCTGACTAATGCCTTTGGAGCCCCCTGGAACACTCAGCTTTCACAAACTGTACCCGGGAGAAACAAGTGCCACAGCCTGCTCTTGCATTTTCATACAGCCCTTCCTTTCCCAGTGCTCCTTCTGCTAACACACGCTGCCCAACAGCAGCGCCGGGTTCCCCGGGTTCTGTGTGAGAAGGGAGAGGAAGGAGCTGTCACCGACTCCCCCTGTCTGTATTATGCATTCATTTATGGCCTTCTCTCACATTTCCTTTCCACTCACGCTCTTGTCTAGGCTGAAAACCCTGCTGTATTCTACTTCTTTGAACATCCTTGCTGCTATCCTCTGTATCATCTCTACTTCTGTCTCTTTTTGGGGACACCCTGCCACCTGGCAGCAGGAGCGCAGCCCAAGTCGTGCAGCTCCTCCAGCTCCTCCCTTTCTCACCGTTCCCAGCCTCAGCATCAATTACCGGGGCCTAAGATCGTGCTGTAGCTCAGAGCCCCGAGTAACACCTGGGGGAGAGTGCAGGGTGCCACACAACACCCTGCCTGCCTTTACTTGGTAAACTACTCAAGGCAATAGATCCTGAGCATCCAGAAAATAAAACCAGAGATGAAAGAAGTGTAGTGGAAGAAAAAAAACAACAACTGAGCAGACAGAGCAGATGTCAAAATAAGTTCAAAACCAAAATCTCCTAGGAAGGAAAGTACTTGTTTTCCATGACAGTGGTGGATAGTGGTAGGCAGTAACTGGACAGCAAGAAATGAAGTTAAACTTCCCGGGTGGAAAAATCAGCTACGGGCTTTTTGTCTGTTCCCTTTGTCCCCAGTGTGTCTGCTGTCACCGGCCGTTGGGTGCAGCGATGCCATTTTCAGATGCACTCTGTTGCTTTGCGTTGGCAGCAGAGGAGGATACTGACAGCACTTTGCACTTTCACTGGGAGAGGCTTATGCCAGTTCTCCCTTGATGCACAGCCCTGGTTTTAGAGATCAAGAAACTAAAACTTTTCTTAGGTAAATGCTTCTGCTAGCCTAGAAATTAGGCAGGCACATGGATTTTGTCACCATTTACAAACAGCTAAACGATGCAAGTAGAAGATGATAAATGTCTGCTTCCTCTTTTCTACAGCAGAAAGCAGCTGACTTCTGCCAGCTCCCCCCAGCCTGCTGCGAGTACACTTTGGAATACAGCGTTCTCTCAGAGGGATCGTTTACAATCTGTATGCAAACGCTGGATAAACAGATATGTTGAGCAGCATTAGCAATCTTAGAATTCCAGAAGCACATTTTTAACATCTATGTTTAAAAGATTTCTTTTGGAACTCTGTTTACATATATATATAGTATTTGCTCCAAAACACAGATGTAAAGGAGCATCTGAAGCCTGATTAGAGGCCAGAAATTAAAATTTCATTCCTTTCCTTTATTTTATAAATTACATCTTTTGAAAAAAAAGTATTTCAAAGATCTCTTCATACACTCAAGAGAGACGCAGTGTTAAGCACTTAGGATTCCATCTAGCTGCCCCGAGCCTGAGATGGTGAAATAGCCATTTTGAATTCACATCACCAAAGAATCTCCCCAGTACATTTTCATCTCCTAAGCACTTTTCCCAGCTATTTCTGTGCTGTGAGTCATTTAAGACCAATAGGTGCATTTTGAAGATGACTTACGATTTTGTCACCAAAATGGTGCACTTCGGAGCCCCGCCAGGCTGCAGCCTCGTGAAACTAATTTACAGTTTTTACAACGCTGCTTTTGCAGTCTTAACAGTTTACAGCAAAATCCTTTAAGCCACAAGGAGAGGAACCCTGCTCTGTGGATTTAAATTCAACTTCATCTACCAGCGCAAGCCCAGTAAAGCCAAGATGTACTCCCACAAACATTTTATTGGGCGTTCTGTAATAGATGAAAAGATATCACCACACTTCTCTTAGATGCAGGGAACTGCTGTTGTTGTTACGTTCAGCTCTGACAGCTGCTGGTGTCCTCCACGGGCCTGTGCCCCGCTTGCCTTCAGCGGGTTAAGAGAGAACCTTATTCAGCATAAATCACTAAACCAGGGACCTCGGCGTAGGACTACGCACTATTAACATCATACCAAAGGTCTGGGGTTTTTTGTCACTTGAAAGGTGGTGCTAGAGGAGAGGTTTAAACCAGTCAGTAACTGATCGATTCCAGGTAATATTTTCCACTACAGAAAATGCAGCTTACAACATACACAGTGCAGCTGAACTCAGCCAGGAACTCTCGTGGACTTCTGGTCACTATTTTAACCTTTTTTTTTTTTTCTCCATCTGTTTCTGCCTATACAACATAGATTTAAGCAAAGGGCTGCCTTGTTTCTTGGATGGCAATTAACTGAGTGGAAACCAGGAAGTTATTTCCAAGCCCTTAACAGCTGTGAATGACCTGAAGATTTGTCTTTCAGCCTCTCTTTAACCAATTTACATTCTACCGAAGTTCTCCCACTTTTTGCACAGCAGTAGAGTTATGTGGCATTATTCACTCGGACCCTTTTCCANGCTCCAGAGAGGCTGGCGGTTCTCCCGCAGCAGCACGTCAAATGGCACATACATCTTTCCTGGCTATATAAAGATTGTCTAGTTAAAACGACTTAAAGCATAGAGGATTCCTGAGCCAATACAGTAACTAACTTAAAATACAAGGTATACAACACACAATACCTGTAGCCACAAATAAAACTCGGTACGCTGGCGAGAGACAATGAATGACTTAAGGCGCAGCCTGGCTCTCTTCTCTTACTGCCAATAGTGCCATAAATGGTAGCAAAAATCTCCTTTCCAACATGAGCAAACACGAATAAATCACTCTAAGATTAAAGAATCACTTAGAGAATTGTTTGATAGCAACAGTGTCCACGATGCACAAAACAGAACTGATGTTCTACGCGTTGCCGCAAGTAAAACTCTGTGGGTATTCCATGTTCTCTGTTCTGTCCAAACTTCAATCAATGTCTAGGGATTTGCCACTATGTATTTGTATTAGAGGTGGATAGTACAGATTCTGCTAATGTTTCTTGTCCGGGGCTTGGGTGGGTAGGGGTGTACTGTACTTTTCAAGCTATTGCCAGAGCTGCTTTTAACTGAGCTGTTGAGTTGTATCGAGTACCTGGTTTGTGCTTTACAAGGGAGTCCTGGAGAGCCGGGACTCAATGGGCAGCCTCCTTGCCTTGCTGTCACAGGGTAACTAGAGCTGAAATCACTTGTGAAAATTTAGCTGAGGGATAGGGAGCTTAGATGACCCATCCCTGGTATGTAATGTAGTGTGCTGTAATCTAACGGGATTAGACACTCACCTACTGTAGAGCTGTGGTTTTGTCAGCAGCTGCTTAGTTTGTCTGCCCCTGGTGTGATAACCTTGGTCGAGAGTGTACTTCTGCAGATTTAAGATGTCAAACTCCTGTGTTATCTGGTCTCTGTATATAAATCTTACTGTCTAATCCCAAAAGGGAAATGTGTAGCACAAAATGAAGTTAAGGGTGTTCTGCACCAAGCCTGGCTAAAGTTTTTCTCATACAGTAGGAAGGGGATGATACGGACCTAACAGCAATTGTATTTGCCACAGAAAACAAGGATGTTTCCTACCAAATCCTCACTTTGAACTGGCTGAAGCTTTGTTTTTGCATTTTACAAAAACCCCCATAAGAAGGGTATACCCCTGACTGAAATTTGGACTACTGACCTTAGGCTGATCTTTTCAAGCAGTTCCTTCAGTGTTCCCTCTGTCGTGCACTGGGCTTGGAGGGCGAGGGAGGAACATTTCCACAGAAAGCTACAGACTTGTCATTCTTTCCCCTTTCAGTCTAAACCTAAGACACCGTTACAGGTTCCCCAGTACGTCAGTGAGCAGCACACACACACACACACACAGCCACGCACACGCGCCTCACAGGGGCTGTGGCACATACATCTTCTGGGATAGACTTGGCAACAGCAAACTGACATCATGTAATTTGTGGCCTGGGAGATGTAGCTGCCTCCTCCCACCTTGTAATCAAGCTCACGCCCACGGCGAGTGCTGATCTCAGTTTATATTCTACATTGATACACAACCCTAAGTGTGCACCTTTTGGTAATTCGGATGAAGTAAATGTGATGCTGGCCAGTCTGGTGAGACCAAAACAGTGTTATGCACGATGAGAGCTAACTGAAAAATTCCCATTGCATTCTCAACTTCCAAAGCTTTTGACCAGACTTTTGGTGGGAAGGGGAGGGGGAGTTTCATCCTAATCAAATATAAAATAATTTTTTTAAAAGCTAAAACCCCACAAATATTCCTCTAGAGAGACCTGTTTTCTCTTCTGCTCCTTTATTTTTGCAATTAATAGGTTCTGAAATGCTGGCTCTTGCTCATGTGACTGAGCATTCTCTCCCCCCCCTCCCCCCCACGGTTTCAGTGTGTTTAGAACTGAAAAGAGCAGAGGTTTGAATGCTTTCTTTAGTATGAAGCTGAAGGAGTAGGGAAGAGAGACAAAAGAACATTAAATAAAAAGCATGGCCTTGGCTTCATACCACACTTTCTGTGCCTTGTTCTATCAATGTAAATTCTGAATGTTGTACAGTAAAATACTTGGGAAAGACTCCTTGGAAAAGGCTGCACTGGCTTCTTTTTTCAGCACATGTAGATATATAAATATATATACATATATATATTTGGTAATGCCAAACAGCTGTGTTATATTGTACTGAAAAAGTAACAACGGACAGTTTGGATGTTTTATGTAGAGTTTGCAAAAATTGTATGGCTGTAGCCTTTTGAAGATAAATGTACAGAGGTAAATTACTGCATATCAGTTATTTATGAATAAAGAGTCTTTTACTGACATCTTAATGTACAAGTGGCACATCAATTTCTGTGATAAAATATTGACAAGAGTGTTTTGGATGCTTCACTGGTGAGCCTTGTATGGGAGTCCATGCTGGACAGCTTTTTCCAGAGAATTGCAAAATCTACAGATTAAGACCAGAGCTGAAGTTCACCCTTTACTGACAACACTGAAATAATTCAGGAATCTCATCCTGCTTTCCTGCTGGTCTAAACTACAACCCAAAGAATGCCAGTTACCTTCTACCTAAAGTCTGATTTAAGGTATCTCGCCAAGATGCCGCCTGTATTTGTCTGAGCACGTGTACAAGCCCTGCTCCAGGACTAGCTCATCTTTATCCTTTGCACTGCAAAGGCAACATCTGTTGCTGGTCACCTTGCAAGCTGGAATAGTGATCCCCTCTCTGTGCACTGACAAGCCCCTCTAAAAGGCACACGGTTCTCTTGCTACATCCAGCACGTGGTTGCACCTTGAGTCCTGTATCACTGGAAACAAAGCTGTGAGTTCTGTTCCATTGCCCATGGAAATGTCATCTTTTCATTTGTAGTACCCTTTACTGAGAGGCATCGGATAAGAACTCATTGTCTTGATTAATCCTCCCCATATAGATGAGCTCATAACCTAGAGCCCACTTAAAAGAATAGAAATACCAGCAAATTGAGCTCAGTCCTGCAATCAGAGCACTGCTGATTACCGAGGAGCTGTCACTGACACGCCGCAACCTGACAAGGAAGGTGGCAAGCGAACACCAGCAGCATCTGTGCTTATCTGCGTGTGTGTGGGCTCTGCCTGTGGCCAGTGTGGGGAGAAGGCACTGGGAAGGACGGGTCCTTGGGTTAAGCCAGTGCAACGCTGCAGGTTTGCGGGTTGGTTTTGAAGAAACTTGGCTACTGTCAGCTTTACTGCAGTGTGTCAGGTAGAGTGATGCAGCCCCTCTTAAAATCCTTCCCATGGCCATCAGAGCCAGATGGCATCTTTACAACAGCAAAGACTAAAAGGTGAGACAGAACCAGAGGACAGAGCCCTGTTCTGGGTGGATGTGAGCTACGCTCCAGCCGTGACCGTGTCACATTAGCACATACAATAAAGCATCAGCTACCGACACATTAACCTGACAAAACGAGACTCCAGATTTTGCTCTCCCCTTAAGAGAGCTGTGATAAAATGGATTATTCACATATACGTAGCAGGGGACAAGCTGTTATAAATCAAGTTATCCATCAAACATTTTATTACATGCATTTAAATTGTTATCATCCAAGACATCACACACCATATAACGTAATGGCCACCCTTTATAATAAATAGGACTATCACATTAACTGCCTTTGAGATTCATTGTAAAATTATTCATGATTAATTATGTTTGCAGAGAAATAACCTAAGTTATTGTAAGAAGTTTGCTGCATTGTGATTAATGAACAGCCACCTAGAAACGATACTGCTCGTAGAGGCTGCTGTCAGATTATTTGGGAACAGAACAACGTGTCCAGTGGCCGCAGCAGCAGGTTGGCATTCTGTTACTTACATCTGCATCCCCCCCACAACCCACAGCTCCCCCGTCCACACCTCATGCCCTGCTGCACTCAGGTACATCAGAAATGGAGGCAGGACCCAAAAATACCAGGGCATTTTCCATTAATAAAATGAATTTGCTTTTATTACTGCTATAATAAAGGAGTCCCATCTTGTTCTTGGTGGCCAAATTAAACTGCTTTCCTTCCTTCACAAAGTTAGATTTTTCTGAGAAGCAGATTATCACTTTGCAAAGCTCCCTTCTGGAGTCACACAGTCATCTGACCGTACATTAAAGGTCCACCTCTTTCCAGCCCAAGTGGCATGAGTATCACATTTCCCTGAAAGCCTCCTCCCTCTGTCAGCTGCCACACACAGACACCAAACCCTAACGCTGCAATGCAGGTCTCACTGCTTTCCTTCCGCGTGGCTCCCAAGCATACAGCTCTGTACTGGTCAGTGAAGTCATGAAGTACGACCACCGGAGAATTCTGAGAAAGGTGCGGCTACAATTAAACAACAGCCTCCCATTCCTTAGTCCTGAAACCCCCCACCCCCATGTATATTCCCCTTCGTTTACAGCACTGCTAAGCCTGCTGGAAACACAGCCATCACTACAGCGACCATCCCCACAGCTTCTGTCCCCAGCTCTGGACTCAGCTGCACAGTGACTGGACACACTTCCCTCTGCTCACCTTCTCCAGCTCCATTTTACCCTCTGGTCTGTACCGGGCTAAAGTACCAAGCCAGAGGGAGCATGGAGCCTGGCAGAGCTTTTGGCTTTAAAAACATCCCCCTTCGCCTTGGAGCAAAGGGCTACGCGGGACACTGTGTAACTGCCTGTACTCCATGGCACCCCCCACCCCAGCCTCTTCCCTCCCCTTGCGCCATTCTTGATGAACTCAGATTAGCAAAGAACCTCGATATTCCTGTTACCATGCTGAGGCTAATTCATTTTCTTTCCAGCAGCCAGCTACATAACCCACTATTAGAATCAGTATCTTCCCCCTGCCAGTCAGGAGGTAATCTTTACTGATGCAATTAAAATTCTAATTACTCTCATTCCCCTCATCTTGTACATACTTAGGGATTTTTGAAGAATTAAGGCTTATTAAAACATGTGCTGTTCACAGATACCCATTCTGAACTCAGGTAGAATGGCAGCTCACAAGCTCAAGTATAATAAAG
This sequence comes from Chloroceryle aenea, assembly GCA_013399075.1. Taxonomy (NCBI): domain Eukaryota; kingdom Metazoa; phylum Chordata; class Aves; order Coraciiformes; family Cerylidae; genus Chloroceryle; species Chloroceryle aenea. Next base: position 369,632 of record VWZY01005342.1, read on the forward strand.
CAGTGATCTGTCTTTGAAGATAGTGAAAGCTGGGTGACATTGCGGGAAGAAGATAAAACCTACAACTGAAAGAAGGTGAAGATCTAAACTGTCATGCAAACAACTAATAAATGTTATTTAATACAGCGAGGGTCCCATCTATCCTGACTAGTAAAGTAATTTGGGGCTCTGAAATCCAACAGTCTGTGTTCTGAAACTAGTAACAGATGAGATTTAGACAGAATATCCAAACTACTGGATTGACCCAAAACCTGGTCCTGGAGGCACTGCTCCTGCAGCTCCAGCAAGCAGGCTGGAGTCGAACTCCTGCTCAGCCCTCCTGTCCTCCTTTCACCGCATTCCTTTCCTTCCTGAGGAAGGCACAATAAACGCTGCTTCCTTCCACAGAGAGCAGCGCTCAGAGCAGGGCAGGCAGTGGTGTTTCACCAGCCTCGTGCCTATGTTTCTCCTACTGACAAAAGCCTGGGAGGTGGTGCAGGAAAGGGAACCATTCTGAAAATGAAAAAAAAAAAATCTAAGGTAATATTTTCCACACAAAGGAAGGACCAAAACTCACCTATTGTAAAGCATATGGGAAATTATTATGTAAAGTAGACTCAATTTTCAAACAGTTCTGAAAGACTGCATTTAACAACGTACCATTTCAACAGACTTTTCTTTTACTTCAAGCCTAAATATACCAGTGATAACTGAACAACCGACACCACTTCAGTGAGGCCTTGAAAGCCAAGAAAGGCGGCAGCTGCTCAGCCCCCAAAATTCACTGGCAACTGAATTACTGCAGCATTACGAAGTTCGATGTAATTGCAAAATTACATCATCTCCTGTAACTTTTAACATCCTCCTACGAAGTAAAGGTTTTTTGTGAAGCAAAAAAGAACCCTATGGTCATTTAACGTGGGATAGCTCATCTAAGGGGGCTGATGTGCTTTAGCTCAACGTACAATGCATCCCACTGGCTCATTTTCAGTCTTGCTCTGACTTCACAGAATTTAGAAGCACTAATTACAGAAGCTGTGAGGAATAATGAAGCAATGAGCTGCCTGCCCCACTACAGCCATGGCTGGTCCCTTGACCAGGTCACAGCCTTGTTTAGTGACATCAAATTTCCCCAGGGCTTTGGTCTGTTACAGTACGTTCCCAACAGCTGTTAATGGAGCCAGTGGTAGGAGGGATGCCTTTGGTTGGTAGGGAGAGAAACGATCAGGAGAGACACGGATTCTCTCCCTGCATGTGGCTGGGTTTTGTTTTGTTTTAAGGCCATTTGGTTGCTTACTCAAATCTTCGAACCCTTCTGTTGTGACAGGAGGCAACACTGGAGAGAACTACTCCTGGTTACAAACACCACAGACTAATTTAAATGAAACTGAATAAATTCCAATCTGTCCTCTGCTAAGGAGGTTTGTGCTTTTTTGCATATTTTTTCTCTTCTGCTTGCAAGGTCTAGGTTTAATTTTATGTAGTTAGTATTCCAATATTTACCTTATTTAGCTTCAAGGCTATTTTCCCTTATTTTGCTTTTGTTTGTTTGCTCTTTTTTCCCTATCAGCTTTATTTACTAAATAACAGCAGCTACCAGCAGATTCAAGCCTTAAGTAAGGGTCAATGCCTGAAATCCTGCAGAAAGCTTTGTTAGTAAATAAAGCCCAGCCGAGCCCAAGCAAGGCCAACCGCTGATGCGTTGCTAGATTTTGCAGAGATTACCGATGTTTGACGTGGCAATTACCCAGCAGTTTGACATCCTGGCATTTCCCACAGTTGAGGCATCTGTAATGCTACATTGCTTCCCTCAACAGGAAGGAAAGACAAGATTATTACTATAGACTTTCACCCGTTTTAATTAAAATTTTCATAATGCACTCGGAAGCACTGCCCTCCCAGAATCCCACAGGAGCCCCCCGAGGGCAGTAAAACCCCGTCGCTTTGCTTCATCTCTAAAGACAAGATCTGCTGCCTTGGAACTGTTACAATCAACTTCACTCTTAAGGTGCCATCAAAACCATCTGCCCTGAAATAACTTTGTTCTTTTCTTCCAGTGTGGGAGACTCTCTCACAAGCGTTCGGAAATCGGACAGGCTTTATGAAGGATCCAGCCCCACCACTGTCACACTGGCATGCCCTACTCTGACTCCAAAAGCCATGCGTAAAAAATTCAGCATGTGGGTTAGCATCTGATCAAGGTACTCTGTCCTCTCCAAGGAAAATGTACTGCATGGTGAAACAGGGACTTTGCTAAAACGAGCCAGTTGCCTCCTATCCTTCATTTGAAAATAGGCGATTGATAACCCAGAGAAAACAGCACTCCTTCTCTATGGCCCCCCACCTCGCTTCAAAGCACACCACAGAACATCGTGCAGATGACAGGAGGGACCTGGAGAGCCCATCAGATGGCACATCTCGAGCGCTCTGAGCTGCTGTTTGCTGCTGTTTTCTTTGTGAAGAGACGCTGAAGACTGTCTGCACCGAGTACAGCACTGCACTGGTGGCTGCAAAGTGCTACACGGTGCAATGTTTAATTCCCCGGTGGTCTTACACTGCTAGCCTAGAAAGGCAGAATGACCTTGCTTGAAGTAGTAAAACCTACTGGGAAAGGGAGAACAAGAGCAAAGCAGCACAAACACACTCAGCTGGAACTCTGGATGACTGGGTGTAATTCTGTGCTCCACCGTGTGTGTGACATCACATACCTGATTTTGAGATCCTCAGATTTCTCTCTTTAAACCAAATACAGCAATGCTTCCAACTCCTCTACCCTCCAAAAGATTACATAAACCCTTAGTATTTTAACTCTTCAGATCCTGGGCAACCTTTCCTACACAGTGGCTAATCCTCAGGGGTTGATCTGTAGCTGTAACAGAGCTAAGAGAGGCCTCTGTCTGTAGAGGGCTGAGGCAGCTGAAAAAAACCAACATGGCCTCGACAGTTTTTTGTGACTGCATTAATAAGATGGCACAGAGCAACCGCCTCTATAGTGTAGCAGTGAGTTACATATTAGAATAGGCAAACCACATTATTAGCATGGCTCTTTTACATATGAATAAATCATTAGCTCTTAAGAAATGCCTTCTGATGAATCCAGAGTTCAAAATAAGCTTAAAAGCAGGCCCTTTAAAAAGGTTGGTTCCTCATATCAGAAATATTAAAGTGGTTTGTTTTGAATCCCCCAGCAGTAAAGCATACTGCGCTGTGAGTGAGGGCTCTTGGTTCCTAATCATGCCTGCTACGAGGGTGATTTTCCTGCAGAATTAATGAGAAGGGTAGCTGAAGAGCAACTTCTGAAATCAGTGCAAGAGCTAGGAAATTGTCATGACTGGATTTCTGGGAGTGTATAAAAATAAAACATTGGCATTTACTGAACCCTTAGTCTCGCTGCACCACTGCAGAGAAAGCCTAGGTCTCGTTCTGCCTGCAGAGACAGACATTTCTGAACTGGGTTGATTTTAGGGGCAGAAATTTCACACCAAGGAGAGAGTCTACACTGGGTATCTGTGTGTACACTCACACACCCCACCTCTCCAGTCTTGCCTTGCTTAGCAGGTATGACTTGTGCCAAAAATCCCAGGGATGAGCAGGGTGACAGTATTCTCCTCCCTCCTTAGTGGCATCACCAGGTCATTAAATCTTAACATGGTTATTTTATTATGAAGTGACAGATCTAAAGATTCACTTCCCCCTTCTTCACCTGCCTTCTTCCTTCTGCTTATTCCTTTGTATTTGTTAACAGCATTTCTCTTGTTATACAATCCTGTCAAGAGGGTGAAAATATCTCTCAGGACTGCTTATTTGGTCTAAATCATTCAGCCTGTACTGGTGACAAGAGAGAGCGTACATGCCACAGCTGATACAGAGAAGGAGTTTTGTCCTGTACTCCAGTAATTGTCACTGCATGATAAGAAAGTGTAAGATTTAATAAGGTCATAAAATGGAATGGCATGAGCTGGTCTGATAGGTATTTCTTTCATTAACATTCAGAAAATCTGGATTCAGCGGGGCAATAAATTACAGTAATTGAGCAGAAATGATCCATTTGATTATTCCTACACTTTACAGCAAACCAGTGAAAGGAGCAGGGCTGGGAGCACATCTACCATCACCAGCAAAAGCAGGTATGCTACTTACACAAGTGAGTGGAAACCACTGTTCCCAGTGCCACCAAGCTGCCTCTGGTCATTTCAAGAACTAGAGTCATACTCCAGTATGACTGAGCCTTTGCAACTAGTTTAGTTTTGAATGCAATGAATGTGGTGAAACCAACTATTTCTATAAAGCGTGACATGAAAGCACCGAGTAGCGACTATCGCTTGTTGCGCTGTGGCAAGTTTCCAGTGCAGGCACCTAAATCAACCATTTGGGTTTGCCTCCAGCCATATGATTTTCTAAAGACCAAACCATATGAACCGTACTTTTCCCCCAGCACTCTGCTCCCCACAAAAACATTCTTCTTGCTAAAGCAGTCACAGCTACACTGCTGTGACTCCCTTTATTTTATCCTATTGCGTCGTCAAAGCTACATGTGGGTCCTGGAGCGACTCACGCCCAGAAAGATACACACATACCTTCAAACCACACTCACTTTCCCCCATATGATACACATTCCATCCCTTCCAAAACCACAGCACTCACTCGTCCCCCACGAGACACACAACTGAAAAATCCGTAGCACTTGTGAGTAATAGGAGTTGCTGGGACACACGGGTCTTTTGGAAAAAATAAAAAAGACTTTTTCAAGGTGCTAATTAGAAGCTGAGGTCTTTTGGGAAATGTCATACCATTTGTGGGTGATGAACACTTCTGAGAGTAGGATTCTCAAGTTCTTTATCCCCATTCCATAGATATATAGATAGATACATTTCCCTCCTCATTACCTGGAAACATTTGGGTTTGCTTCTTAGAAGCTTGCCTGTGTCTAGCAATTATTTACTACTCATTATCACAATCTTCTGCTTATCACTGCCATCGACAAAAGCATCGATACAGGGAACTGGGACTGAGTGTAGGAAACAAGCAACAGAGATCCCGGTTTTATGAAGACACTAACAATATTAACATTCAAGAGAATAAAAATACATTAAGCTTGATTTACAAACCTCAAGGAAGCAACAGTTGTTCTGTAAAGGATGTGGTTTGAGCACCCTTTTCTGGGGCTGTAAGAGTGGTGAAACCTCTGCACTTTACATCTCTGGGAAAAAAAATACTTCCCAGCTTCGCTGCATATGAATTCAATTAAAAATTGACTTAGGAAAAGGTGCTGTGATTTCTTTCTTTACATTTTGTCCTTCAGCAATTACTTTTCTTTTTAATAGTTTCTGCCACCTAATGCACTTGGAGCAAGAGCTTTGCAAATAGCAGCCTCGTCAAAACCCTGCAATACAGTTCACAGAGATTACAGATGCATATATATATATTATAAAAAAAACCAAATGGATCTTGGTCCTTAAAAAGTGCATTTTCACCCCTGGTACTCCTTGAAGAATGAGTTACCTGCTGAACAGACGAAGAAACCAGTATAAAATATCCTAGACAACCATGCACCATTCTCATCCATGCTTATTTTAATCCCCCAGTCCACGGTGCTATTATGCATTCAAAAAGGTAATGAGGCAGGCAAAGGTTATTACTGGGGACACTACTGGAATGATGAGGGGCTGCCAATGCAGAAGACTAACCTCAGGCTATCTGAAATTGAAATTTTTGGTTAAATTAATAACTCAACATGAGGCCAGATGGTAATGCTGTCTGTCCCCTGCAGGGCTGAAAATGTCTTTTGACATTAATAAAAAGGGAGAGGGTGTTACCTATGCAGGCACCTAGAGAAGCAAACTGCTCAGCTGTGTGGGTGCCTCACAAACGTGGGAGGTGGGAAACAAATAGAATAAGACAGTGCCCTTCCTTCACTGCTTGACAAGCCAAGCGAATGCTCCTGCTGACTGTGGGTAAGTTGCAAGAGGAAGCTAATAACTCCCTCCAACCTTCCCAATACTTTCAGGATTTTTTTTACCGCTAACAAGGGAAACTGCCTCATTATCCTCAGTAGTATTCACAACGGCACCAGAATTTTCTGAGGTGTTTTACAGAGTAGCATAAAAACAAGCCCTGCTCCTGGAGCTAAAGAGTTTACAGTCTAATTTACATGTGCAGTTCTAGGTCAGAGGCACAAACAGCATCTACAAGGATGGGTGAGGAAAGACAAATACTAATTGCATCACAGAGTTAATTTGGTGCCTCCTTGTGCAAAGGTAGGTGCAATGTTTGGGTGAACTGGTGATACCTAGACACTCAAGACAGACCTCTCTCTTCCTTGAAAGAGATGAGGAAGGTAACAGGAGTGGAGGGAAAGGGGAGGGGGAATATATTAATAAATAACATGAAGAAAGCAAATAATACTGCACTATTACGCTGGCAACAATTCTAAACTGGCCAACACTTGCAAAACCTGTAGGTTTACCTGCATTCTTCGTCCAGTGAGGGAGCTCAAAGGATGCAGTACACAGACATCAGCAAGGACAAACTTCTGATAGGTAAGAGCAAAACTGAACCAGGTTTTCTTTTTTAAAGGAAAGAAAGAAAGAAGAAAAATAAGAAACAAAGACTAAAATAACTCACAGCGACTGTCAGAAAACTGCGATAGAGGTAAAAGATCCATCTACCGGAGCAAATGTAAGAAGCCAGAAGAAAACTTGATGGGAAAATACGACATCAGAGCCAGGAGGAAGGAGTCACTGGGAGAATGTATATTACATCCTATTAATTTTCTTTTGGAAGAAATCTGGGGGCATCTCTACCTTGTCTTGCAGTGGCCATGGCCATGTCTGCACTAACGCACCCTATTTCCACTACCACTGTCTCCAAGAACTGTCTGGATTATACTTGCAAAACCCCAGGCTGTGGATATCTAGAGGTAACATCAACTTGGCCTCTAAGTCTTTATCGTGGCAAAAGCAGGGGACACCTTCTCGTTACAGGCAGCAAAGGGCTTGCTGCTTTTCAGACACGCTGCCGGAGTTTGTGCATTTCAGCCTTACGAAGCAGGCTGGTGCTCCTATGGCACAGCATCTCTGCGTGGTCTCTGAAGTCTCTCTCATTCTATTAGACTTTAACAGTGTTCGTAGGTTGTTTAGGATTAATGAAGCAAAAGTCCTCAATCAAGGAGCAATTTAAGAGTGCACTGCTAATTCCACAGAGTTCTGTAAATGAACTAATTCAATACCAGCTGACCTTTTTATTTTGGGGGATGATTTGTGTCTGTATTTTCCCTGAGCGGTGCCCTTAAGCAGTGACAATTTGGAAGGGCATTTCTGGCCCAATGACTGAAATCAATCATGTTACGAGCAGGATGAACACACAAGTCAGGAGCAATATACTTTAAAAACTTACTGGCGTGCAGCCCAGTAGCACGAGCATTACAGCAGGTTCTGTCTGGGTAAGGAAGGAACACAGTCCCTTCAGAGGGGCAGAATGAAAGGCAGAACAACCCCGCTGACTCATTTCTAAGTCATTAAGATGGTGTGTCAGGAATGATCTCCAATGGTTCCTTCTCACCTTTGTGAGAGCAAAAGAAAAGAGCAAAACAATCCCCAAAAAGCACTGATGTTAAGAAGCTTAAGAAGCAATAGGTTGGTCTAATCTGAAATGACTCTTTTATTCTCTGTGCTTCTCACTGTAATTAAGATAGGATCTGCTGAAGTAATGGCAATGGAAACCAACATTTGTGTTACTTTCCAAGAATACGAGGAGGCAGATTATTGCTTTGTTCACATTTAGTTTTTCTTACAATAGTGGCGAGGTTGTGAATTAACGAACACAATTAGGGCTTCTCCTTTCTTTAGTCATTTTTTAATATGACAAACCTTTACAAATATTCATTATTCTGTTAGCAGAAGGTTACTAATTTTACTCTAAGTGCATGTTGTGATTGTGTTTTATAACTCAGATGAGCTAGCTTTCTCTTGCCCTCCTTTATACATTGATTTCAAGAGGATTCTGCTCCGAAGACCTAACACTTTTTCAGATTTTGTACCAATGCAAAGCAGCTGCAAACACTGGCTGCTGGTGTTTGTGACAGAGGAAAAGCAGGAGAGTTGGTGGTAAGATAAAAAAGTAAAATAATGCGCATCATTAACTCCTGATGAACAGATGAATCTTGGGAATCTGGAGTAAAACCACTGCAAGGTAAGTAGCTCACTTAAGTTTCTTAGTTGCCAGGACAATTGCTCTAATCAATAATACTACAGTTTATACCTGGATCAAAGCCATGCTTCCCACAATGCTTCCAGGAGAGGTACAATCAGTTTGGCTGGGTACAGCTCAGAATGGGAGAAAACAGGGAGATCAGAGCTGCAGGGAATGTCTGAGTAGGTGAAGATGTGTAAAGGGGAGGAGGAGGAGGAGGGAGAGGACAACAGCGAGAAGAGGCTTCCTTGCCGTTAAAGGACAGGCTTGAACTAGGAAAATAGAAAAAAAAATGTTGTAGCAACACTAAGTTTAAAAATAATGCAGTGCCCTGCCTTGAGGAAGAGATGTGAACCTAAAGGCAAAACAAAAGTTTGGAACTTTCCTTCATGTTATTACCCAGTCCTGTCAGTTTTCTCTGTTGTCTCTGGCAAATACCATTAATATCTGAGGTGCACTGCTGATGTCCTTCCTTGTAACAGAACCAGTAAAATCTGCACACTGAGCAGTGGGGTATAGCCACAGTACCATTCCACTCAACTGCCTGATAAAGAGGAAAAAACCACCTGCTCTTCAAGACATACCATCTACTGGAGGAGTCAAAAAGACACGAGATTACATTTGTAAAAAAGACGAAAGTGTCCCAAAATCTCTACCCCAAAATTACGTGTTAAATAAGATGTAAAAACCCGTGATGAATGAAAGTTAGTACACCCAAATATCTGCAGGAGGCAATGCAAACACTCTGGCCATCGATCTATCGATCTGCTGGTAAGGACTCTAAGATTACAACCAGGACAACTCTAGATGTAGACATACTTTCTCCAACTTTCCTTCTTTTCCTGGCCTCCAAGAGTGGCACCCTGACCTATAATCCTGCTGCAAGTGCAAGCAGGGACAATTCTAGAGCTGGGAGATGGCTACTCTGATGCCTCAGATTAAACTGAACAGCATTTCCCAGGAAGAGAACCTTGTGTAAAATGTCAAACAAGAAAAGAGATTTTCAGGAAGCTCAAAGTACCATAATCACACTAAACAATCACACTGGTTTTCCCAGTAAGTGGTTAAGTGTAGTTGACTTCTATGTATTTATTTGTCTTGCAAACATTCTCCACTGTTTAAACTGAAAAGTTTGTATTTAGTCTGTGGAACTCAGCAGATTTAAAAACACTGTTAAATAAGAGGACATTTTAAAGCTATTAACCATGTTTTTCATTCTTTTTACAAGACAAAATACATTTAATGTCACGCTTCACAGCCTCAGTGGGCTGGAATGGGAAGAATTGTTGGCCTGTCCCATTATGCACATTTACACAGCTGGACAAACCTGTAAGAGCCACGTGAAGAAAATTCACAGGAACCGGTACTCAAAATACATTATTTCTAATTCCAGTTCAGTTTCAGAACGTGTGAGTGACTTGAACAATGTTATTCTAAAAGAGGTAACACTTTCCTACATCACAGAAGTTTAACAAGCCAAGACAGTTATTTTAGCTCATGTCATATATAGATAAAAGAATAACGATCACCCCTCCTTTCACGTAAAGCTTAAATTAGGTTAAATGCATTTATTACTTCAGAACATTTCTGCTCACCCATCAAGCTAAGAAATACTAGAGAAAAGTTTAAATTAATACTTTTATTCACTTGCTCCTAGTTACATTCTCTGGGAAGCCGTTATTAGGCTGAACTCAGAACAGCCTCTTTCAATAGGCAGTCACTCCAGATTACTGATCCTTGAAGAATTCTATAACGAAGCAGACACATCTCCTTCTGCTTGCTTTCTACTTTCTTGTTTTAATTATACACATTGTCTGTTATGAAACCTTGTCATGTTGTCACAAGTGGCTTCTGTGCTGAACTTTGCCTTCTCAAGATAGCTTTATCATTCATAAATATTTCAATGAGAACCAAAGACTGCTTATGAAAGATTGATTTCTTACAGTTCACTGACCCTTCCTTCGAGGCCTTTTATTAAAATTAGAGTAAAGCCGTCCTAGAAATCTGAGCATTAATTGTTAATATTACAGGCTACTGAAACAGAGTCCTTAAGGAAAAGAGATAAACTGCTGGCTTAATGTGATACATCATTGTAGAAATTAAAGGTAATCAGCAGAATTTAAATACCTTACTTTTCACATTCAGGACCACACTGAGGTCTTTAATGGACTTTACATTAAATCAGGCAGGTTGAGTGCTTTGGAGGCCTCTTGTCAAAATCTGGTTTGGAAAACAGCAACCAATTAGATGTCTGGGCACCCAGGAGATCTGGCCAAGTCATCAGCCGCTGCCTGCTGCGTTGTCCAGACACCTCAGTTCACCATGCTGCTAGAAAACTGCCCGTGAATCAGCCAGAGGCACAAGATTGGAGACTGGAAGCAGTACAGCAGGTAGATCCTCTTTAAGATCTGCCTTTGACAGCTGTTTCTGTTCTTATCTGGTGCCTTCCAGCATTTTAAGCAGCTGCAACTTAACCAAGGGAACATTAGTGAAATTATTTGCAGAGAGAAATTTACTGCAGAGAGATGATACAAAAAAAAAGAAAGGAAAAAGAAAGGCCAACAGGAGGCTCTCGAGTCTGTAAATGTCTCAGACCCAGTGTCCTGCACTCCACACTGCACTACCCATGCAGGTGATGCTACGTGAAGAACAAATCATCTAGCTTGTCAAAAGCACCATGACACCAAAGGTCTGGCTTTTTTCTGCACGTAACATCTTGATAACATCCTGGCACTACTTCTACAGGACAATTTCCTTTTCCAAGAAAGCCTCTGATATCATCCTAAGAATGTTCACATACCTCAAGGACGAGCCTCAGAAAAACAGTCACTTAAAGGTCTTCTTTCGGGTGTATTTCTGATATATTGAGACATATTTATGGTCACCCACTGATTCCTCTTTTTATTTCATATGGGTAAACACAACTAGAAGCTTCAGTAAGGGCATTTAGTAGTGCATTTATAATTTGTGTGCCACATCCAAGGAGGATACATAAACTACAAATTAATCTTTTATTACTCTGTTCCTAAACATCATTTTTCATCATTGTAGGGGCAATTGCTAATTTACATTAAAGGATCCTAAATCCAAACGATCAATTACTTGTGATCTCTGTTAAGTGGGGTTAGAGAACGACCGGGACATAATTACCAGTTTAAAAGTCTTTTATTTACTTAAAGTCATACTTTAATGCAATTCTGTCAAGAACACACTCCTGTCCTTGTACTTGGCCTTACCTGCTATAGATATGCCAGATGGCTTGACAGCCATTTGGGAAGCTTCGTATGCCAGTGTGCTCACCTGCAGGAACTCGAGACAGCAGGGATGACAATTTTCTGCCCACTTTCACCTTTAAAAAGGGTTGAGTGTCAACCACCCTATTCAAGACAGGATGCCAAAGAACTAGGGGAAAGAGATTCCAGGTGCTTTGCACCCAGACCGCAGGTGCCCCCTTGTCAGCAAGCAGAGAAATTCATAAATCAAATGAAGAATGGTGGGCACGTAATTTTGCTCCTGTTCCAATTCCAATCTACAATATGGTAGAAGAATCAAAATCTCTCCACACTATGTTTATAGTTATCATAAGCACATCATAAATAACTGTTAATTGAACTTTGCTAACCTGGACAGGAGGGCCACCAGATGAATGATCCAACAGTTAAAGCGCTAATTTGCGACCCAGATAATTTATTTTCATGTCCTTGCTCCCTCTTGTCTTATGGTTGTTTTATTAACTCCTAAGCAAGTTACACGGCCTTTCATAAGCTCTGCAAAACAGGAGGATCACAGGTGAGCTTCCAAGATAAACACTGTAAATGATACAGGCACTCAGAGTTGCTCAGAGTAGGTCACCCCAAGGGTCATTTAAATATTTTAGACAGCCAGTTACTACATACATCTTTACAGACAGTGATCTCAAATAGGAAGATATTAAAATGAGTTGCCGAATGTCACACAGGAAGTATCTGTCAAACAGCACAGAACCCCATTCTCCTGAATCCCACCCCTTTGCCAAAACAATAGCACACAGTTCAGGGGGAGAAGCACGGGTGCTTTAGGGAAAAAAATAACGCACAAGCCAAAAACCCACTAACTTTATGGCAAAAATCCACAAAAATACATGGAAAAAAAAAATAAACCAGGTAAGTCCCTGGCAAATTCCGGGGTTCTCAGCAGGTGCTGTTTCATCGCTTCAGTCCCAGTTAGAACACTGCTGCCAGACCTCTGGAACCAATGCACTCAGCACTTTCCAATATTATAATCAATCCAACTGAGTGAACTTCAAAAGGTATATTAAATGGTAATGACTTGGGTCATTAACTTTAACAATGTCAGTGTGTTTGCACCATCATATTCTATAATTAGCATGCATATTATTTAGTAGTACACTACACACAAAGAAACGTGTTTCAATCCACAATTTCCCTGCATAGGAAAGTGCTACGATGCTACAGAATGAGCACAACACCAAGAACACAACCCCCAGTGTGGTCACTAAGTGCCTGGAACTGAAGGAAGAATGGTATGTACTGCAAAATGGCTCAGGCTGAGTCAACTCGGGGAATCGTCACATTCCCTCCAGACAGAACAGCTGGCAGAAGTGAGCTCGCTGCTGTCTTTGCCCACAGCATTCCACGGTTCTCTTGTCAGCAGGGTGAGTAACAAATTACATCTGCTTATTTCTGCTGTTGGCTTTAAGGTGGCTGCAGCTTATTGTTTCAACTTGAATCCTCTTCTCCCTGCAAGTACATTTGAGCACATCCATGCCCACTTTGGGTCTGAATTTGCAAGGACCTTTGGCACTGTAAAACATATTACAGATGCCATGAGAAATCAAACAGGATGCCCCCAAGCCACCTCTGAAGTCAACCGTTAAGCAGATGTCATAGTTTCATAGTCTCAAACTTTGCTGTATTTCCCTTTGTAACTTTAAATGTGCAAAAGTATAAAATGTCTAAAGTTCATTTAAAATAAAAAATGCAAATAGCCTTGGGTCAAGTGAAAGAAAAGGCAATAAACTGAAAGCTCTCTGCCCAAGAGCCTTGCTGCAGTGACTAACAATGACACGGATAGATCTGGTGAAAGAAAAATGCATCAAGACCCATTTGTCGTAAATTAATTTACCACAAACCATTACATACAAAAGCAAGTGGAAAGATTTTAGTTGGTGACTAACTGGCAAAATAATCCCACAAAGAGCCCCTGACCAAATTGTGTCCTGCTCTGGGTTCCTGTATGTTGCCTACTGATTAGCTTGTTTCACAGGCATCAGGAAAAGTAACATAAAACATGTTGAGCATTTTTTTTTTTCCTTTTCCAAAGTAACAAGTAGTTGACACCCATTTAAATATTCAACAGTGCAAGTGTTCTGCCATTTAGTCTCATCACGTTGCTACAGTGTGGAAACACTGGCTCAGTTCACCTCTTAGATTTCCCTGCAGAAATAACACAAGTCTGGTGTGAACTGAACATTTGTGATAAGCAAACTTCCTCCCGCTGTTCATGAAGTGAAACTTTAACACAGTCAGCAATGCACAGCCCCCTCTTTTTTCCAAATGGCTGTTGCTTCCATGCCTTTGCAGAGATCAAAAGCTTAATGGCTGTGCACTTGCTCTCTCATTTCCTAAATTCTGCCCCTCACAGCTACTAAGAAATACCCTAAGAATACCCATTGCATTAGAAGAAGTTGGACTGAGGTGTGGGGTAGAAGGCAGGAGAGCTATGTCTTTAACTATTCCAAATGCCAAGGAACAAAGAAAATCTCTGGGACTTGGATCAAGAAACAGCGCTCCTGTTTATACACAAGCACAAGAAAGCACCATTTCTGCTCTTAGAAACATTTATCACTTCAAGTCTCCCCAGCAGGGATTGTTATTGCTGCATTAGGCTGACATCTGGCAGAGAGGTTGGAATAAAGGGGAAATGGAGAAGAGCCGAGTGCGAAGTTGCCAAGAAGACGTAATAAATTCATTTCCCTGACACAGGACAAAGCTTGCCATTAAATCTCAAGTGCTAGATTAAAAGCCATACAGGACCACATGTCTGTTTCAACCTCTAGGCTCTTTGCAATATATGGTAAAAATCCTCCCCCAGAAACACTGCCTCCAAATGGTGAAGTATTTTTGCTCTGGTTTCAGTGTGGACTTGGACCGACAGCGGGCTTGCCGATGATTGTACACTGCTCTTACCCAAAGCACCGATGCGTGATGCATAACAAGAGTTGGAAATACCAGTTTGCATTTTGACAAGTATGAGCCAAAAAAATGCAGCATGTCACCAGTTCCTAACATGTGAAACTAAGCAAGACCTGGCTTTAGATGCCAAATCAAGCATTCATGATTTGGGTATGAAGTATCCAAATTTAAAGTCTGCCCCTAATCAATCCTACATCAAAAGAAAACCAGAAAAGAAAATTCACAATCGATTAACTAAAAGGATAAAGGAGGAGGTAGCACCTGACAGCGAACACAGGAAGGATTGCCTCTGTATTTTAGAGATCCAACCCCCTATAATTCAGATAAAAATTTTGCCCTGTCCTACAGAGCCAGATGGGTCCCTTCTAACTTTGCTCCTTCCCTGACCTTGTATTTTCCTGTAGGTGAAATGAGTAAACAATCAAGGAATTCATTCAACTTTGCAGAGTCTATCTTCCTATTCCCAGAGTCCAGAAACTAAGGCCAGCCCGAGGCAATGCTGCTGAACATGCAGCAAATGCCAAAAAAATTAACATGAACTCTTTTTCTTTCTTCCTTATTTTTTTTTTTTCCTCAACAAGGTGCCCCATTGAAATTCAGCATACATTTTAGTGAAGCAATTTGATGCTGGGTGACCTTTGTGTGACATTTTCTTCTTGTATGTACACCAGGAGAGACCAATCCACCCTTTAACAGCTCTGGAATACAGCATGGCCATGGGGAGAAATGACCAAGACTGCTGTGATTAGTGCTAATTCTTGAGATATCAGAAGACTCCTTAAATCAAAGCACTGAAACTGAAAAGTGAGGTCCGTAACTACAAGGTCTATTGACCATTTGTTCCCACTTGAGTAGAATTCTACCCTGAAATAACTCCACAAAGTCCCCATATTTACGGTATCAGGACACCCACCAGCTCTTACCAAATAAAGGTAACAACTGTTCAGGACAGTTGACAAAAAGAGAAAGAAAGAATTAATAGGGTTTGCATATTTAATATGCTAACCTTGCCTTGCTACTCTGCTTCCAAACTAGTCTTAATGCTAACAAGTGATTCCCCCTGCTAAAGACCAAGGAGCAGAAACACACAAGAGGAGATGACTGCTGTTTCATAGACAGGTACCCTGGTGTTGGCTGTACCAGAGAGCATGAAAAGGAGTCCAGGTGCCAAAACTCTTCTAAGTCATAAATGAGTTGCTATTTGGATAAGTTCTGCGGCATTCTTGATTTTTAAAAATTAATCTAATTAGAAAAATGAACCTTTATAGCAAGATCTCACAGCTTGCTTGGGTTTTTAAAATACTTTTACAAGTAGAAATATCTGCTTCAGATACACTAAACCCACCAGTGGAAACCCTCCTACAGTACCATATTGTGAACATCTGACCTCCAAGGCTGGGAGATAATGAAAAATTAATGGATCCAGATGTGCCAATCCTGCCAATGGGCAGATGTTCATTTTACACACCATTTAGAAACCCCCAATGCATTTGACTGCATGATGATAAAATGACTAAATGATAGGAAGAAATGGAATAGTGCTGAGAAAGTGAAATCTTCACTTTCCCTGTGTATGAAAATGCACAGGGACAGGCATGCAAAAGATTACATTAAGAACACATCACATCTATGGCAACGGCTTGCTTTCAGGAATTTCTAATAGGACACCTAGAAATTGCCACCATTAGGAACAACCCCAGCAACTTCATCCACTCATAAAGATCCAAGCATAAAAAAGTGAGAAATAATTTGAAGAAGCACAAAACACGCTCAAAACTCATCCCTCCAGTAGGTATTTGACGAGCCTGAGCCTATTCCTCAGACGTTAACCAACATCTATCATTTATTCTCCTCTAGCTTCTGGAGTTGTTCTTCTTCCTGGAGATTATTTTGTCTTGTATTATGCTTGTCCAACACAGCACTTACCCTTTAATAGATAGATGAAACTGTCCCTTGTCAGTCTGTGCTTGCCATGCCTAGAGAGGGTTTTACTGCATCATAAACCGCAGTATCTCGGAGAGCTCTGTCACACTCTCATTACATCATCTAGGTTCTGCACACAGCTCTTTGCAATACCACAACAGGTCCCCGAGTAGATAAGCAACAGGAATAGCTGCTGTGTTGCATGTTCACATGTGTTCCGACCTTTTACGTGAAGTACCAAGCACTGATCGCTTATTATGGGCTGCAACCACAGACAGGGATAGCTTCCACGGAAGTGCAGCGGTAGGGCCTGGTTTGGAGACTGCACACACCACACACCGGCTGTGTGCCAGCTGAGTGGGGCCAGCCTGACTATCCAGCAGTTGCTACTTCACCCGGGATACCTAACCCCCTTCCAGCTGCATTGCATCCGCCACCACCTCTCACCCTCGCCGGAGAAGCTTTCAGTCTGCAAATGAGCATCTGTTTATGTGATACTGAACAATTTGTTACATTAGATTCTGAGAGCATTTCACTAAGGAGCTTATTTACGCTCCGTGCTTTGATAATGAGTCTGATGAACAAAATTCCAGGAGCAGGGAGAGAAGATGGAAGTTGATGGTGTTTGAACATAATTTCAATGCTGAGTGCACAAAGCACAAGCTTTCAGTAGCAATTCTGCCTTTGTACCTTTGATTTTGAAAACGAATTGGCAAGGGCAATTTTACTGATCAGGTAGAATTGATTAAAATACTGTATTAAAATGTTCTATGAGGCTCGCAGGTATATTGCCCTTCGCCTGTAGGTTTCCTCTATCTCAGTCTGGTAGTACAGATTCATCTTAGTAACTGAAATACAGCCCAATTCCCTGCTATACCTTCTTTACTATCCATCTGGTCTTTCATGTTGGTTGGTTCCAAGTACTCCAAATAAAGAAGGTGTAAGCAAGTTCTCAGAAATGTTCTCAGCTGCTAATGCAAAGGAATACACACATCAGACTGCAAATAACATGCACAGGAAATTTCTCCTCAGTCCAACAGAGCCAATGATTGTCTTTCAGAGTAAAAAACAGGAGCAATATTGTCATTGAAAGGGAAATAAATGAAGTCTCATTTCAGTGGTTTGAGAGGGATACTGCAAAGACTCGCACTTCTCATTTTCAGCTCTAAGTGGAAGTTACAGGGGAGGTGCCTTGTCTTGTTGTATATAATTTTCCTCCTTTGTAAAATGGAGTATTAATAAATACCTGTAAGCAGCGTATCTCCCCAGACAAGGTCATGTGCTTACGTTATTTCCATTACTGGTGCTACTGCTTTCAGATTTCAGATGCCCCTTTGCATAAAAAACAGGGAATTCCCCAATGCCTGGTACCTCTGAAACTTTGACAGTAATACAGCGTGAAAATGAGAAAGACTAGAGCCCCTTACCTCTGAACCCACCCAGCTGCCCAAAACAGGGCAAGCTGTTGGGCAGTAAAGAATCTGATCCCGCACTAGATAGAAGTGCTGCTTCTGCACAAGCAGTGCTGATGGGAGGAGAGGGGTTAACAGTTACTAACATCATCATCCTGCAGAGCCAGCCAGCCATCAGCTCTCCTCTTGGAGAGCAAGAATACAGAAAACTCCCATACAAGAGCAAGATTTTAACAAGCTCCAGAAAAAGCCTTGTATTTTCTGGTCTTTCTCCTTTCCTTACTGCACATGAAACCTGCAGCTCTCCACATCTGACCGGTGACTCTCCTTGGAAACATCACCTCCACCTTGTCTTTACTGGTGCTCAGTCTGTTTCTGCTGAACTCACGGCTCTGCTGTCACTCACTCCCCAGTGACAGAAAGCACAGGTAGCTGGGATCACAGGAGGACATTGTTTGTCTTGTCCAAGGTCACCCACAGAGCTTGTGGCAGAGCTGGGAACAGGCTGATGAGAGCCTATCTAGTGGCTTCTTTTGTTCGAGTGGAACTGCAGACTGGTGAGACACAAGAATAGGCAGCACCCTGTGTTATGTTACCACAGGGTAAGAGAAGCCACACATGGACAGTGGCCCGGTTTGCTGTCCTCAGCCCTGACAACACTCACTCCCATGAAGAGTACAGTGCTGTGCTTGTCACTTAGCGTTCATTAGGTCTCCGGTGGACATTAACTGCACAGACTTATTTACACAGTTTAGAGGGAATAACACAATGATTTACCAATCCCCAAAAGAAAAAAAAACACAGCCCAATTTTTCAGCTGAGATTAGAAGAGAAAAAGAGGGAAGGGACAAATCCTTCGAGCATAAACAGGTTGTACTATTTATACATGAAAATGTTTTCTGCATCTATAAACTTACCATGCTCAAGTACTTTAATTAATCGCAGTGGTTGCTATGGTAACCTTCCTAACTCAATTATAGATCTACAAAGAGGTGCAGTGTATTTCTGATGGAGAAGCAGGTAACGCTTTTGCTGAGACTGAAGGAGAGAGCAGGTATCGCAAAAACAAACCCATTGTGCAGTCACTGTCAGAAGGTACACAAGGGATGCAATGGATTTTTGATTAACCACATCTGACCCCCGAGGTCCCTACCAGCTTAAATTATCCCGTGATTCCACCCACTCTCTAGCCTCTTGAGGGATGATACAACATGGGAGCATCATCAACAGATTTGTGCCAAACCAACTGACTAAACAAAGCCGATTTCATGGGCTCCATCCTGAGCTGAGCAGAATGGCAACGTGACAGGTGGAGAGGAAAAAGATTTCAGTGAGAGAACTGTAGCTTTTGACAGGATGACTGAACTCACAGGGCCTCTAGCTACCGGGGAATGCAGGTTTCACAGGAGGCTGAGCAGCATGACCTTAACAGGCAGAGCTCAACCACTTGACCCTAAAGATACCACTCTGTGATTTTTGCAGTGTCAGAGGGGAAAATGTGCAGTAGAGCAGTCTCTGTTGTTTTGTACCTCAGATCCCCATCTGTAAATTCTAGACTGCAGTTTCTGATGCCTAAACAACTTAGAGGCAAAAATTATCAGCTGCTCCTACTCAGAATAAAGTCAGGTTTAAGGATACTATCAAATTAATGATGCTAAAGATTGATGATTTATGGCCAGCTCTCTCTCCTACCAAGTACTACAGGAGTTACTCTTCAGCTGCAGAGACTGGGGACTAGAGAAGACTCAAAAGTCTCACCAACCTAATTACTTACCTGCATGAGAGCAGACAAATGGTCTGCATCACAACCAGTATTCTGCCTGCAGTAGTGATGTGTTTCAAAAGCCACTGCAATGTTCCCAATTTGTGCCACAACGCTGAATGTTCAACAAAAAAGGAAAGGCTGAAGAAGCAAGAAGAAAAATGACATTTCCTCTTAGCCTTATCACCGGAAATTTGAGGACTGATAACCTTTCTATCTATTACAAAAAATCATCTTGCCATGTGAATTGGGTTCCATTCTCTTCTATACCCTCATTGCTCACATTTTCACTGCTCTGGTATCTTTTTCAGGAATGGACTTATATGACAAAAGAGACAGTACTTTTCCAGCTCATGTGTCTGTCATCTGTTATCCAAGATGTGACTTTTAGTCACTGTGGCAAGATATTTTTTGTTGCCCCTCTACAGATCCTGTCACTTATATTAAGTGTCCTTTTCTCCCATTTTAGATTAAATGCCTTGTTAGATATTTCTAAAGGTGTCTTTAGCGAGACACAGCGATTATTTTTTATCCTCTCTGCCCCCATCCTTCAAGGTCACAGACAGAGACTTCAGCTTGTTTCTTAAAGGTTAAATGCAAGTTCCAGAGGTGCAACCTGAACTTTGGAGAGCTAGAGCAGGAAAGAAAGCAAAACCTTCAGAGAATACAATATTGTATGTGAGAAGTTGTGAATATGAATGATAACCTAGCAGTCAGAGAAGCTGGACAGAAAAATAGCAGCTCCCTTTCTGAACAACAATTTTATCTGTCTTTGCAAACCAAATGCTACTTTTTCATACCTTTTTTTCAAGCCTGCCCTGAAAAACATTGCAGCCTGAAGAGAAGGAGGTTGCCAGAGGCTTTTTATTTCAGCAAAGCACCCCACCAGCTGTGACTGTACTTCCTGAAGGATATACAGTGTTAACTCTTCAGACATGGGTATTTTCCAGTCTGTGAGGCAAATGGATGCTTAGTGCTCAGAGGTGGAACAAATTTTGCTCTCCTCTTCAACAGACACTTTAAATAATAAATTCCAGCTCAGCTTTCTATACGTATATTACTCTCTTGGGGCTGAAATTAGCCCAGTCCAAAGGATCTTATAATTTAGGAAGTACTTCTACTTCTTCTCTTTTATTTTCTACTTTTTTTTTTTCTGTGCTGAGGAATTCCAAAAACACCTCCCTGGAAAACACAGCAAGAGAAAGGCTGTGGTGGTCTTCATCATAGTGTGGCTTAAGCAAGTAAAGACACAGAGCAAACCTGCTGTAGGTGTCAGCTATGGTGCTCAGTTATTTTTGGAAGTTCAGGGGTGACTACAGGGTTACAACTTGTTTATTAAGCTACATGAGATTTCTCCTTATTAGCAAATGGATGATTACATTAGGATCACCAATGAAAAGACTGGTAGGCACTGCAGCCTTTCTGGATATGTTTTATATCTATTTAGGTGTGTAAATATGTGTAAAAGAGACAGTGGGTTAAAACAGGTAAGAAAATGGTAAATCAGACACTTCCATTTCCAGTTCTCATTACCCAAGACCAAGGGAGATTGGTGGTCCAGAAACAAAGAAAATTTACAAAATACAGGAAACATTCAGTGCTATCTGCTGAGAAGCACCAATCTCGCACCAAAACTGTAAACAGAACAAAGCAAACCCAAGCTACTTAACACATGCACAATGAGAAAATTCTACCTTTGCACCACTTTCTCCGAAAAGGAGAAAAATTGACCTTGCTTCGAGGCATAAATCGACCTCTAATGGATTAGGATTTTTCCTGCAAGCAGGTCTTAATTAAAAAGTTCACAAAACCACTTTGCAACATAATTGTTAGTGGTAGCCACTATTGGAGAGGTTATTAAATTAAAGTACTACCACACTTGATAGGGCCATATGGCCATTCCCATGCCACTAAAGAAATAATTTTTACATGTCCAGAGTGTAAGTCGACTACAGTAACTGGTTGCTATCCTGCCCAGTAAATAACCTGAGCAAAACCCAGCAATGTACCTTTTGCATTTACTCCTCACTGAAACTGGTATGCTGAGAACTAGCTACAGCTGTGCAGTCCATAGAATGACACAAATCATAAGGATGAAGGGATGCAGGCCACTCAGAATGGCAGTAGCTGCAAGGCTTGGTTTGGGACCAAACCCAGATATTATGGGATTTAAGAGCAATAGTTGCCATTCAACACTATGAATACGGATTTTACAAGAGAAATACAAGCACTCCAGTGAGAAGCCCCAACACAATCATTTCTGCTATTCACAGTTTCTCTTTTCAGATTTGCTCTCTTCCCATTGCTCTGTTTCTTCATCAAGGACAGGTTAGATGTGGATAACATCAGGCTGACCTTTAACACTGCTCTAACACTTCACCTTCTTGAAGTCCAGCTAATTAAACCTATTGTTCCTCAGTACAACACAAAAGGCACTACTCCTAGTGCTGGAGATCCAGTTCTCCTCCTAATTGCATCCTGCACGGTGCATTCTAACAGGTCAAACGGTCCAAATCAGCACTGCTTCACTGAAGCAAAAAGAGCTTTGCCAATTTACACCAGTTGAGGTCAAGTTATATTGGGTCAAAGGTATTCCTTGGGAGTATGTACAAAATCTTTATGACTATTACTACATGAAGTATTGAACAACTTCCATGTCTTACCAGGCAACTTAGAGAATCAAATGCAGAGATACTGAGAATCCAGCTAATGCTACTGAAAAAAGTTATACAGGAATTTTAGATCACAGCCCATGTCAGGGTTATCCCTCGTCCTCATCCATTTCAGTTCTGTGTTTGGGAAAAAAACAAGGGCTGTGGAAACTGGAAGCTTAATACTTGATGTAAAGGTAGATGCTCATCTACATCAGCAACACTGCCTTTACAGTATTAATCTCTGAATATGAAACTATATGTGAACCTAACCCCTGGCCCTGCACTTTTGTTTAGGAAAGAATTATCCACACAACATCATCTGCAGGTTTAAACAGGTTCAGAGAAGGGATTTTAAACAATGTCAGTGAATAGCTATGGAGTCAGGTAAAACAAAAGCATGTGTTGATAAGATCCTGTAACAAATGCTAATAATGGGGAGAGTGTTTGCCCTGTATGAGTTGACCTTATTACGTACAAACAGTTCATCTATAATGCATTTAACTCAAGTTCTTCCTCTTCTAATGAATTAACTGCACTCCAGTGGACTGCCACTGAGAACTTGTTTGGGAAATAGCTCCAATAAAAATCACATCAATAATAACACCTCCAAACCATTTAACAGTCAGGAGATGCTTAAACAATGATTTTCTTTCTCTTCTCTTGTCAGAAAGTCTTCAGAGGAGATAAGCTTTCCATGATAATCTTCTGTAAATTGAGTACAAGTAATGCTCTTTTTTTTAATAAAAAAATATCAATAAATAAATAATAAAAAATAGGACCAAAATGGGATGCAATTTCTTTTTCAGGCTTAGAACTTGATGTCCTTACACTACTCAATTACTCCACCCTCTGGTGGAGTAATTAAATAATAATAAATAAATATAATAAATAAAAATAAATTCTCTCTTGTGGCTGCTGACAACACAGGACATTTGCATTACAAATTTTTTCCAAACTTTTGAGAGGTACTCGGGTCTCTTGTGGGTAATGCCATGCTGGTATTTAGATGCACTGACTTGCATTTGATACTCTCAAATGGATGGATTGCACAAGACTGTCAATTCCTAAAGTGCCATGAAGCTTGCAGGCTTGGGCTGAGACCTCCTCCCACTGTCCATCTGCTGCTTCATTTGCTTCCTCAGCAGTGGAGAAATCAGGAGGGACTCTGGGTGGATTCACTGGGGAGTAGCTGTTTAAGGCATCAGACAATAAAAGTACGTATTGGCAAGGCTACGCAGAGGCTACGCAGTAACCAAACTACTGACACCAACAGGCGGCTGTTCAAGACAGCTTGCTCAAGCGTTGGGAATATGTGGGTTGTCACCAGCAGTCACACAATGCAAGACTATTTTCCTCAAAGTGCTAGCAGAAGAGAAACCCAATGAGTCTGGTGATCACGGCTCCCTACCACAACTTTCTGACTCTCATTCAGTTTCAGAGTAAACAATAAAGCAAGGATCATCATTAATGACTAAAAAGAACTAAACGAAATTCATAAATGAGCCAGAATGAGGGTGGAAGAGCAACTGGTGAACAAACTTGGCAAGAGCAGACATGGACTCCATAGTTATTCCTCATTCCTCTCTCACACACCCACCCCAAAGCTGGTGATTATAGAAACAGAGGTAGAGTTCTAGGAAGCCAATGAATCAATACACAGTTAAATTATACAACCCATAAAAATCAATGGAACCACAAGATGTAACACTAGGATATAAAAATCCTGCATACAATAAATAAAACAAAGCTCTATTTAGGGACTGTCTCACTCTTTATGTCTAAAGTAGAACTTGGGCACCTTAGCAAGTTACTATCAAAAACTAAAAGCCTACAAGCAACATAGCTGTCCAGATCTCACATGTTCCCATTTTCCCCTTAAAGGCCAAGTATCTCCACATTTGCAGCCATTTTCTTTATAGACCTTTCCCCAGAAAGGCTCTGTAGTGGGACTACCATTTCCATTAGGGTCAGCAATCAGATCAGACCATACTACAGAGACTCACATACTTTTCAGTGGTAACATCTCAAGTATTTCAGAATCATTATTTTAAATTCTACTTTTCCTTTGTTTGCATTTCCTTTTAAAAACAAAGACAGAAAAAGGGAACTGCAGTCAAATTAATGCATATTTGTAGAATGTATTCACTGCACAGTGTGCTCATATTGTTTCTGGAGGACAACAGGCATAGTAGTTTCAGACAATTATGTTTCAGCCCCCCAGTCAGCACTGCACAGTGTGACAAAACACTCTTCTAGCACATGACAGCACCTATGCAGCCCCATCCTGTAAGGAATAAGGTAGCAGAGGAGGATCCCAGTTTTCTTCAGCTCCTAACACCTAGACCAATAAATATTTCATATAATCCAAAACTGAAGAGCTGAAGATTAGCTGAATGGCACTGATGCCTACATTCAGCTCCTGCAATCTTTTTACTCTTTCCAGAAAGGTTCCCATCATGTATCTTGCATGTGCACATACCTACTCCTAGATTCAGGCATGCGCTCTTCAGGAACACAACAGAAATTCTGGATCCTTTTCTCATTATCATTTCATAAGTTTCAGGATTTAAGGCTTGTTTGTGATATAGCTGCTGATGTTAAAGTAAAACTTACCCTGAAGCTTTCATAAAATTTTCAGAACTGCTATTATTTTTAACCTACTGCCAGAGGCAACTCTTCCAGCAGAATGCAGCTGTACGAGGTCACCTACTTCCTCCTAGTAAGGAAACTCAATCTCCTTATCGGACAATAAATATTACTATCAATAATGTAAGTCCAAAACAGTTCCCACTTCAACTGCCTCCATGGTAGCACATTGTTTCGATGATGATTTAGTCACTTAGCCCTACCAATCTCATTTTTTAAGGAAAAAGAAATTACAGTAAAACTAAACAGCTTTCCATTCAACAGTGGGATTATTTTACATATGTTCTAGGTTAACACCTCCTGTTCTCATTACGAGATACCCTGAAATCCACAGAATTCATCATTTAATTCAAATTGGTCTACAGAAACAGTAGGTTCTTTTGAAAGCTATATCAAAATTGTTAAAAAATACAGACTTTATCTGTTAGGGGAAAAAAATATGTATACAAAGGAGGGGAGGAGAAGAGATCTCAAACATAGGAAAATGACAGTATTTTCTACCTTAACCTCTTCAGCTATAGTTGCTAAGTAACCATGACACACCACTGTGTATTCTCTTCAGCGTCTGGTCTACAGCCTGACAGTTTGATTAATTCTTCTGAGCACCAAACCTGCATGGTGAATATTTTAAATACTCAAGCATTTATCGTGAGGGGGAGACAACCACAATAAAAGAACATCTATGATTTATAAATTAAGTTTTATTACTAGACTGCCCTATTTAGATGGGAAACTAATACCCTTATCCAACAGAGGGAGGTGACATATGTAGTGGTTTCTTCCTCTAACATTTTTGCCACACATATCAGTAAGTGTATTGCCTGTCCTCGAAAGCATGAAGATTTAATTACAGACCCTGGGTATCAATGCTTGTAAAGACACAATAAAAGAAAAAAACCCAAAACAACACTACATTGTTATTGCATTGCCCTCTAATTGCTTACTTTTGTACACGAGGAAGTTCAACACATCAACAAGGATTTCCCCTTCAGTGTACACATAAACCAAAACTCTCTGTAGCTAAGCCCAGCCAGGGAGCTGTCGCAGAAATGCCTGGACTTTGGCAGAGTCATGTAGAGAGAAGCAGCCTCTGCCCATCTAAAAACACGGGGAGGATTTACAAAGCCAGACAATGTTTTCAAACTTGAGCTGGAGCAGGCGTCTTTGCTTCACCTTCAAGAGAGGCGACTCGCAGTCTGTGCTCTGGGCGACTGGCAGCACTCAACCACCACAGGTTACAAGGCTCATCTTCACTGCCAGGGCTTCTGTCCAACTTCAGGCCGACAGAGCAGTAAGAAAATACTCTCTTACCCATTACTCCAGTATTTAAAGAAATTACGACTGGAAAGCCATTCACAACACTAACCTTTTGCTAACTAATGCAGCCAGTATGAAAGAACTGTTTGAGAACTCCCAACTTGTATGTTCCAAGGAGACCACCCTGTTTCTCCTGAGCCACTGCCCTTCCGTATGGCAACAAACCTGAATTCCCTCTGTGTTTCCATTGTACCATAACGGTGTCATGCTTGCTAAATACAATTTGACTTGATTGACTAATTAGGCACTGCAGATTACTAGTCTTTGAGCAATCAATCTGTCTGGTCACATCAAGTATATCCTCTTTTTAATTCTAAGGAACGTTTAGAGAGGCTAGGTCATTGCTTTGTAGGAAGAGAAATAAACTAAAGTTAAGAATCTTTCAGGGACGTTTTAATTCAAAGTATTTTTTAAACACTAGTATTTCTAAATTATATTTCTCCCCAAAATGGAAGAACAGTATCGACTTTGGTCAAGCTTATTTTCTTCAATCTGATCACTGGGACATAAGATTACAGTGACTACTTTCAAAGTCACTGCACAGATGCCATTGATACGATTTACTTCTGCTGGTTGCAGACTGCAAGACCTGCAACAGAATCTCAAATGTGCTATTTTGGGTGTTCTTGAAATTAATCCAGACTGAAGTGTCACTTCCTGCCACAGAACACAGCTCTCCATAGCAAAATTAATCATTCTTTGTGCTTTTACCCTAGCCAAAGATACCTCTGGATGTGCAAAGAGCAAATCAGATAAACATGGAAGTGAGTTTTCAGAAGGTAAAGATGATTTTATTTTAGTCATTAAAGGCAACTTTACAGAAGTTTATTGTGCCAACATATAATGCATTTCTTTTTACTTGTATGTTACTGACACTAAGAATTTTCTTGCCTATTTCTAGTTAGGAACCTTTCTATGAGCTGAATTAGAAACTGAATTCTAGATGTACTATAACTTTTTGCTCATCACCCATTTTGTGAGCATCCTAGAATTACACTTGCACTGCAGTTCTGCATTTTGCAAAGACTCCTCCTGCACGACTCCATGCTTCAGCTTCAAATGCATTTCCAAAACTGAACGCGTCCAACTCAGTTCCTTATTACTGAAAAGGATCCTTTTCCTTTATGCCACTTTTCAACGAAACACCTCAAGCCACTTTGCAAACACTGAACTACTCGTCAGCCATGCAAGATTATGACCAATTTCTTCAAGACTAATAAACCAAGTTTAAAGGGTTGGTATGTCCTACACAGCAAGGGTCAGAATGAAGATTTTCTCTACAATGTTTTACTTCTGTACAATCCTGGAGTCACACATCAAGATTCCATTATGCTTACTGGCACACAAAGACAAGCTAACATCAGGCACCCCGCTGCTCCTCCACTCCCAGAGCTGAACGTCTAAATATCCTTTAGGATACAACTGCAGAAAGGGATAGGGATGTGTGGACACATGCACGAGGAGTGTTTAATTCAAATTAAAGTTTTAGGATTTAGTAATCCTCAGCTTCATTCTCTTGAATTAAAGAGACTTTCCTCAATGAACAAGCATGCAAATCCCTGTAAAGGATTTGATACGGGAAGTATTGGATCTTTATCACTGAATTCCAAAAATAACTTTCCAGTTTACTGCAATTTCAGTCCAGTTAGAGTGTCAAGGGTTTAACTTTGGTCTGTTAGCTTATTGAACAAGAACACACCACACATTTGTTACCTGGTTTTGATCAAAGCATGACTTTGCTTGCTTTGTAACTGCATGCTAAATTATTAACAACTTATTGGCTTCGATATGGCTTAACACAGCAGAGATGATGACATTTATGAGAAGTGACATGTTTAAGTACATGTAACTTGGAGTTCTTCTTTCCTCTTTAAAATGATCATGATGAAGGCAGCTGTTGTGCCAGGCAAAGAATCACTTCAGTTTACCACGATCAAAAGCTGTGGAAGAACACAAAGCCAGAGTCTAGAATTCTCCAAGGAAGGATAAAATTAATAGCTTTGTAGACAGATTGATCTCCTGATGATTACTGTTAGCAGCCTACTCCAAAGAAAGGGCGATGTCACAGACAGCGTATGATCTTCACTTGTTCTTGTAAAGCATACGGGAAGAGCAGCTGAGGTACTGTTACCTGCCTTTCCTCAATCTTCTCTCTCTGGCACCTATCAACTGGTACTGGCAGTAGTGCTGCAGCTGAGCTGGTATGGGCAGTTCACTTCATCTCTGTAATCTCTTCTTTCCCTCTCTGTCAACCTCACACTGTCAACCACAGCCACCTAAAAATCTTCTTGCTAGACTAAAAATGGACCTTCTGGCTTTGCTTTACTGCAGAAGTAGAATGAATGGGTGGACACTTACCTTCTGGATCTCCTACTCTGCTTGTTCCCCCCTCAAGTTTTTCCCTGTAAATATCCTGACAATCTTCTTAGATGTCTGCTTTTTAATTATACTTTCTAGTTTACATCCTCACCAGTTTCATTAATCAAGCACATCACCAGTAAATAGAAATTTTACTGTAAATTTCAACCACGTAAGGTAAGAATTATCAAATTGTATTTTAACACCGAGAAATTGATGAGAGCAGCGATGAATGTTATTCACACTGGAGCATCATGGTAACATGCTCCTCTGATTAATGAGGTGACAGTTTTACGCTGTGAAACAGCAAAAGGACTTGACAAGACTCACAGTTTTGCTCATTGACTCTAACAGCTGGAATGATGCTTCCTAACATTCACTCGAGGTTTGTCAGTAATATATTGTCCTTGTCACAATCTTGCTCTGAACGGAGCAAGCAGCAGAGAGGTGAGCTCCAGCAAAGCAACAGAGAGCAGAACTGGAGGTATGGTCAGCCAACAGAGTGCATCTCTCACCAACACCAGCAGCCATCATTGGCTTAGGTCATAGTGCACATTTGTCTTTATTTTCTTTATACAGAGCAGAGTATAAGCAAGTAACTGTACTGCACATTTAAAAACGAGAGGCAGCACTTCATACAAGAATAAACAACCCTGAGGGGAAGTGTGATACCTGAACTGGGCACCTGTCTGTCGCCTTACGCAGCAAGGGCTGGAGGTACCTGGCCGAGGGACCTCCACGTGACAAAGATGTTGCTACCAAGAAACCACATCACCAGGAGACATTCTTGCAGCCTGGCAGTGAGCTTGTAAACTTCACTGTCTACTACATATCAATTTCCTACTCTTTAATCTGTATTTGTTTTACATCAGATATGCACAAAACTCAATAAAAACATTGTCCTATTATTTCTCACACTAAGCACTCTAGTTAGCTGAAAGTTTTCCTAGTAATTCATCTAATGTCTTACGCTTGTTTTAACTGACCCTCTCCATGTTTTATCCTTGAAAACACAGAGTACATTATATTAAGTCTTAACCACAGATGCTGCAAATCATCTTGGCTCCAGTGTGTTTCTGTGCATTTCCTCAGGGTAATGAAGGCAGCTTAGAAAAGAAGTAGTAATTCATTTACAACAGCTGCAGGTAAAAACCACAAGGTGCCTTTAACTAAGGAAAGCTGGAGGTACACACAGGTAGCAAACTGTGTAGTGCTGAATATGCTGCAGTCCTTGACTTCCTTAATGTTAAATGAATTAATCAAAAAATAATTAAACATCCCGGACATACTTGTGTTCACTAAGTGGGACATGCTTCGTTTTCCTCCACGTGAATTCCTACTGATGAAGCACATTCTGCTGCAACACAGAAATAAACCCGTGTCTCTTGGTGATTCAATGCAGATCCAGCAATTAATTCCACTTCTCTGGGATTCTGTTTTATAAGTTCTATTTCTTTAAAAAAAAATTAAATAAATCTTAATTTAAATCTCTGCAATAACTGATAATGATTTTCTTCTACTCCCACTGGGGCAGGATGGTGAATATATTTTAGGAGAAAACCAGTTAATCTAAATAGCTTCAGTGATGAAATTCTTTTTATGAAGGTTGCAGATGTCCTGGGGGATGGTCTCCTCCTGTACATATCCCTTCACCTCTGTACAAATCAGCTTTCTGACTGGCTTCCTGGCTTTTGCAGAGTTGCTCACAGCTTCTGCTCTGCGTGGAGCACAATTCTCTAGCAGCTCCCGGTTATGCATTTTCCGTTTTTTCTGGATTTAAAAGGGTAAAAGCTGCAAACCAGATCAGCGTGACTGGAAAGAAGTTAGCTTGAGAAAGTTTATGATCAAAGTAGGCAAAGCAGATCGAAGTGGATCAGAAACTGTTGGATGAGGGAAAGGAATGTAAAATAATGGGATTGTTTCAGCGCAGTCACCTGCATGAGCTCCTGCTAGCCAGTTGGTGGCACAAAACACGATCAGCACTACAGAGCTCCTCATACTAATCTGACAAAATATAAGGCCCACGTGCATTTTCCGTGGCAGATTTCAGATCAGCAGCTACGTTAAAGACTGTAACCAGAGTGGGGAAATGCGCTCCTATCGCTTCTGCACCACTACTACAAAATTTAAGCCTCTTAGTAATTTTTTAAAAAATCTAACCTACATAGATCCAGATTTAACATTCAAAAAGAAAAGAAAAACTATTCTCACTTCCAACGGGGAAAAGAGGCAGAGAAAAATAAAAGGTATTGCTCTAATTGAAGGGAGTACAGCTGTATCTACAATTGTATCAAAAAAGCCGAAGCGAGAGTAAAAAGATTTGCCTTGCGCTGTGATTTATGTAAATAACAAAGGCAGAAGAATGAATATTCATATACAGCGTGCTGCTCATTGGGCCACTACAGTCTGTTCTATGAAATCTAAGGTATTTGTAACCGTGGCAGTCTCACTGAGACAGCTGAGGAAGCCTCCCACTGATGCTAACAAGAAGGACAAAAGCCTTTCCAAACTCCTGACATCAGGAGAAACATTTGAACCTAAGCATTTGTTTCCTCCATCGCCATGTCTGTATTAAGGCAGCACCGTGCTTAGGAAACACGATGTGCTTAGGAAAACACATCCTTGCCACAGGATAGAGCTGACGTGAAGCTGTGTTTCAAAGCGTACAACACTTGTGTGACCTAGACTGGCTCTGCACTGGTGGTTTGTGGCTTGGAGCTAAAGTTACGCCACTTTCTGAAGACAAGAGAGCACCAGTGCCAGCCTTACCTTATCAAACCCCTTTGAGAGCCTGATGGGAATCTCACAGGTCAGTCAGCGACTAAGCACAGATAACACTGAAGGCAGAGGAACTGTCACCTGATAATTTGGCTATGAACTCAGCAGAGTGCAGAGCTAAGGATGGACAGATTGGGTCAAGAACTTGAAAAGAAGGACCACCAAGAAGTGGAAGGAAAAAAAAAAAAATTAAAAAAATGAAATAAATTACACTGCAGCAAGTGATTCATCACTAAGCCAGGTGCTGATATTTTCCCTTCCACAGCAGCAGTTCATCAACAACAACTTGGGGCACTATGCAACGCTACACACAAAAATGTTTTTTTCAGTTCATTTCAAACTAGAGCAGCTTGGCACCTCAGTAACTTTCAACATGTAACTGAACATGTATGAAGCTCTTCACTCACCACTCCATGCAGGCATTACCACAACCAAGCAGCCTGAGAAATCACAGAATCATAGAATGTCAGGAGTTGGAAGGGACCTCTAGAGATCATCAAGTCCAAGCCCTGGACAAAAAGTCTACTGTAGTGACCAGTAACTCATTTTTTCCACAAGCAAGAAGAGAGCAGGAAAGGGATACTCATCTTTAGTATCAGAGTAATCATAAAGGCCATAAAAGTGAGGAAAAAATGCAGAAGATTAATTTAGGCTAGCTAATCACAAAAATATTCAATGCACTCAAAACCCCTGATTATCAGGACAAGTGCTGGAGTAGCTAATGCACAAGCAGGCTCAATTAACCCTAATTAGTTCAGAGTCATGCTACAAAAGACTTAATTAGCAGTTAGTGGATACAGCTAAGAAAAGCAGCATAAATAACATTTGGTTGCAAGCTGTATTTAAGAATCTCAGAACTGATACTAAAACAAGAGGGAAAGAGGAAATTCACTGTTTCTTTGAGGGGACCAAACAGGAACTTGTGCCTTACTCTGAAGCTGTAAATATTTTCCTGACAGTGGGCTACAGAACATTAAAGGTCTGCAAGCGAACATCGAGAGCTTATTTTGACAATTTTTTATAATTTGCTACCTGATTTTCAGCTTCTTTCATACCAAGCTGTGCACTTTGAAAATCCTGTTTATTTCACATGGATTGAAATAGCTTAACTTTGGCCAAAAAACTCTCTCTGCATGCCTGATTGCACCAGCAGGGCCTTGAGGGTCCCCTACTTTTAAACAGCTACTACTCATCTTGGCACAAATGTATGCCTGGGCTTTACAAAATAAATGAAAACTGATTCTCTGCCCAGGAGACCTTACAATCTAATGTCCCGGTAGTATATCAAAATAAGCCATCAGTCTCCATGTTTTTATAGGAAAATGCACCGAGATGGGGACTTGCATCAGTTTCTTTAACATCTGCAAACAGAATTGCTTTAGTTTCACTCTTATCAGCTATCAACATCTGTTTCTTTCCTAACAGAATGGGAAAACACCACAATTTACAAGAAAGAAACTGCTGTTTACCCTGCTTCACTTGTGACAAACCCACATCAGCTTAAAGGAGAACTAAGCTGCTTCTACGTCCCTTCAACAGTGCTGAGAAATACTCCAGCTGTAACATAACATTTGCCTTCTTTTCAATCCTCACTAAAATCGAGTTTCCTGAAGGATAGGTATTTCTGGGTTTGATTTACGGGGATCTTTTGTTTGCTTCTGCTCAGGCGTGTGTGTGCAAACATGTAACTACTTGCTGTTAGACATTTCCCTTTCTGCATTGTAAAGAGACTGACATTAAAATCACTAACCTGTGAGAACACGGCAATGCTGCCGAGCAGAGCCAGTTAACTATCCTGGATAGGAGAGTCCCTTTGGACTTTGATTAGCTCATATGCCACCGTCTTCCTAGGCCAACACACAAGTAAAGGTACTGGGTAGGTCGGCGAAACAGCAGCAGTAGTTAAATGGCTACTGTCCTTTGTACATCCTATAAATCTCAGATGCAGCAGCAATATGAATAATGAGGAAGTTTTATATGGGGATAATCTGCTAGACACCTAGGCAAATTAATCCTGCTTTAGCCAACTCATTGGCCTGGTTAAGGCAGCAGTGAGATGGCGTTATGCTGATTTGAATTTCAGAACCCCCTTTGCTAGGGTTAGCATCCAAAACGTTCACGAACTTAGGCTCTGAATGTGAAACTTGGTATGATCCTGGATGACCTCAGACTCAAAGTCAGTGTAAAAAGTGATCTGTATTTTCTCAGGATCTCTCTCAACTGGCCTGCCTCTGAAAGAGATATAAGCCTCTTACTTGATAGAGATCTCCCTAGTTTCGCATAGGCAGTTCAAACCTTCCCCCCCGCCCTCCCTGTTACTCTGCTTTATGGTATTAGAAAATGACCTACTTAATGTTCAGTGTAACTTCACTTATAAAATTTTAAATCAGATACAAATTTTACACCTGTTTTCATTTCATGAGCACCCATAAAAACCCCAAACTTCTTG
This sequence comes from Chloroceryle aenea, assembly GCA_013399075.1. NCBI lineage: Eukaryota > Metazoa > Chordata > Aves > Coraciiformes > Cerylidae > Chloroceryle > Chloroceryle aenea. Next base: position 403,294 of record VWZY01005342.1, read on the forward strand.
TGATGTTAATGAAACTTCAGAAACGACTGAAATATGCTACACTGACTGCTACACGCATTTAAATTTTATATTCTCAGTAACAGGATATTAGAATACCTCTGGAAAAAAAAAAAGTCACCACATGAAAAAAAGTCTATCCATAGCATCCTGCTATCAAAAGTAAATTAAAAGTACTGCCCCATTCCCAGACAAGACTGGAGTTAAATAGAAATGTCAATTACTCTAAATACTTATTGGATATAACAGCAACATCTAAGAATAGAAGTCAGGGAATCTCTGTTAATTAAAGACAGACTCCGAGAATTATCTGGCATTATCCAAATTGTCTCCACTGGTCAGAATTCCATTATGCAAGGAATGGCAGTGTAAATAACAGCAACCAGCAAAGACAGGTCCGTAAATTGATGTAGATGTCTGCATCAGCATCGTTCCACTCCACAAGCTACACACACACAGTACAAAAATTGTACAAAAGGAATTTGGAAGACGTCTAGGAGCTCCGAGATAAATCTGTATGTTAAGATCCTCCTGGTACTGGTATTAAGGATGAATTAGGTTTGTATTAATTGGAGCTTGAAAGATGTTCTGATGATGTTATTGCAGTCAAAATGCAATTACATATAAGAATGTTTAAACAGTGGAATATTTTGCATTTGAGTTTGATTTGTAAGACTTACAAACACACAGACTGGTGAGAGTATACAAAACTAAATCCAGATGCATTTCCTACACCATGAACCTGGCTAAGACTCTGAACTGCCTCCTTATAGAAATCATTAAATGTTTACAAGAATTACCAATCACATCCTCTGGTTTTCTGCCTTTCTTTCTCTTCTATTTCACAGCTACTGTAAAGATTCCATTTGAAAAACCGACAGGTATTTTTAAATGCTGGCCCAATCCCCGAGGCAAACTCTAGCTGAGATTTACAGCACCTTCCCTGCACTAAAGGATGTCTGTGCTTTAGACCAATCCTGTGCTGGTACAGGGTGCACTTGTACAACCTTAAGAATATAGAAACCAGACTTCATTAATTCTACTCTTTATTTGGCATAGGACAGTGTCAGGACTTCTAAATTCTACCAGCAGCTCTAGAGAGATTTTGCGACATAGCAATTATAGTAAATATCACGCACAATGGATAATCAAGACCCTTGGGCTTTGGACTGTAGTTCAATCAGTCACTCATTTGACTTTGGACAAATTGCTCTGTTCACTTTAATTGACCTTTTCATACAGGAGGATAAAAAACTTCATGACTCCCTAGTGTTTATAAGACAAGTTTAATGTTTTAAGTGTTTCTCAAAGTTCTCAGCCAAAAGGTGCTGTGCAAGTTGCACACAATCAGCTGTTACTACGTGAAGATTAATTTCTTTTTTCAGTATGAAATAACACCAGCTCTAAGGGGATAGTAGCAGTAAGTATGGAAGGGAATGATCTGCAAAAAGCAGTAGGAAAGTGCTTTGCTTATAAAGCAAGAAATATGTGACCCTTCATCAGTAAAGAATCAAAGCACATGAAGGGGAGACGACTGAGAATATGCTAATGGGAACCTAAGAGCCATGATGAAGTGCACAGCATAAATGGCCTCTAGCTGCCTCAGTGGCCTGGAAGCTGCACACCAGGCCAACAAAGCAGACCATATGGCAGCTAAGCAAAGGCTCCCTTCTCAAGGCCTGTGGAGACTGCGCTGATTGCTTTGGTAACTAACTAAGCAAGCCAGGGTCAGACAGCAGCTGCAGCGTTGGATTTCTACCCTTCCCAGCTTATGTTACAGCCTGGCATTTGGAATAAACCTCAGGGACTCTTCTGGCTACTCTTGTGTGGATAAGAAAGTAGAAAGTGCCTCAAAGGAGTCAGGGTAGGAAATGTATGAGCCCTGCCATGCTGGCTCACTGTCCTGCCTTCCTGTTTCAATCAGCTGAGGGAGGAGAGGAGGAGTTACATCATGCAAATAGCTGTATCACAGCCAAGATTCGAAGAGGAGGAATGTCTTTCCTAAACAGAACTTTTGGGCATTTTATCTCAAGTGCCTTAGCTAAACCTAGGCAAGCCTCCAATGCAGACGCATTTGGTTTAAGCTGATGACTTAATTGGGCTCCTCTTAAGTTAAATAAAAGTAAAAATGTCAATGGAGTCTTTAGTCAGGTTAATTAAATTACTTTAATCATGCCTTAATGTTGAGCCGGTAATACCTCAAACTACCCCATCTAAACTGCTAGAGCTTATCACCCTCAGCTGTTCATTATCAGCCAAAGATTTGTCCAAGTGCTTATAGACACCTTGACTGGGAAGTTGGCTGGTCAGCACAAATCATTGCTACAGCCATTGCCACAGTAATAGTTTGTCTATACTCTTTACCTGAATTTATGCAACTCAGCACACAAATGAATCCGCAGCTCCCATTATCTCATTTTCACAGACATCCCACACTTAGCAGTTTGTAGAAACCCGGGTAGGGATCATCCCATACATCAAGTTATGTCTCTCCCTCCGTGAATAAAAGAGTGAACGTAACCATTTCTTCAAAGCTAGGTATTTATCTTGGAAGTAAAAATAAAGATATCATTGCAACTTAAGTGTTTAGTTTTAGGAACCCCTACTGAAAATTCAAGCTCTTGTATTGGGATTTTATTTTTTTTTTTAATACAAGCACACTTAAAAATTCCACATTTGAAGTCCCGCTTCGTTTGTTCCTCATCAGCTGGTTGTACAGATGCTAGAATCATTTGTTTATTAGGAGGCACATGAGATTTATGGCTGGGTACATATTTGGCCAGCCTTTCTTTGCTTTGCTGGCACACATGCAAGCCACCCAGCACAGGGACACACAGACCTTCTTTTATGGAAACAGCTGTCCCACACGGTACCTGCAGTTTTCACCTGGCTACTCTTCACTTTCTGCTTTTCTTTACAGAAGGTAATTACAAGGCTATTCTTGATAAAGACCATTACACTGACAGTCAGAAAAGCATCAGTCTGTCACCCGGTGCATCTGGTGGTACAACACTGACTGGAAGGAGCAGAGCCAGACCACACATATGCTTTTGTTCTGTTCACTTACATTATCTGGACTGCAGTCTGGGGGATGCCTGGTGCCCTCCTTACAGCATCCACAGAAGCAGAAGATGGTTCATTTCAGGATGAAATTGTTCCTCAAAGTTCCTGTAGAAACCTATGAAAAAAAGGCAGAGCACAATACTATGAGCACAATTCCCACGGAAGCAAAACAGCACCATGTGTGGGGCAATACAAGGGAGGAAATATGGATACACACGAGTATCCTTCCTCTGTCCCTTTGTTCATCGAATAGCAAACAGATTAGCAGCTTCCTCGTGATATGGAGGTGTTTCAGGTTTATTTTCATGAGAATACCTGCACACACACCTCCCTGCCCCATCATCAATGTTTAGTTATTCATAACCAAGAGGCTAAAACACAGATCATCAAAGTTTTAACTACAGCTTGAATGGTATCCATAAGCAGAAGTGCTCAAGTGCTCGTATAAGTGTTAAAAACAAAAGTTCACTTCAAAAGCATCTTGGTCTGGTTTCACAAGCCTATTCCTGGCTTTTCTTCTTAAAGAAGGTTTTAATCTGTGTACGTAAGAGACTTTGGTCTTGTTGCTAATGTTCCTCTGGGCATGCACTGCTATGGAAAAAGTCTGTCAGTAGAAGCCTGAGGTTTTCTGGAGCTTTTACAAACTGTTAAAATTGAAGCCTAACAGGTACATGGGATTTGAGAGAGAAAGTAACTAAGATTAGTTCAGAGAGTTAAAAAATAAGGGGAGGAGCTAAAGTGAGCCCCATTTTTCCCAGGTATCTGCTGTGATGTGCAGTCACCTGTCAAACAGCAGATTTCCTTGGAAAAGATGCAATATGGAACAGAACAAATACAGCAATCTCCTCCTCCAGACTCTTGCCACATGTGGCAACCAAAACCTTCTGTTCCTGTGTGGCCTGCCCTTGGTGTTCCTGAATTGGCAGAGAGGTTGGACTTGGTCTCTAGAGGTCCCTTCCAACCCCTACCATTGTATGATTCATTTACATGCACTTGTCTACATAAAACATTTCGGTGACTGGCTGGGATTATTAGGGAAGTCCCAGTACAACTGTGACAATGGCCCACAGAAGGAAAAAGAATTCTCCCCTACAGAGAGATACTCTTTTACAAGAGAAAAGCACTTTGGAGGCCAGTTTGTAGAGAAAGACCACTTGGCAAGGATTTCAGCCTTAAGCAAACTTAAATCCTGGGCTGAGTGCAGACCTGAATTCAAATACCCTCGGGTTGAATTTCACTTCTGGGTTCCCCTATTTCAGATCTTCCAAGAGTTGAGTAAGCACTTTCAAAAATTACATCACATGCACTTGCCAGCAGCCTAACAAAGCTCTTCCAAGTAGATTCATAATTAATGAACATGTGAGGTGGTGTCAGCTTTAATGATCTCTGACTCCCTCAATCTTTATTTGTTTTCTAAGGCCTTCCCTCTTCAGTGACTGACTGTCATCTTATTAAAACCCCTCGTTTATAAATGGGATGTGACAAGGTGAAATAGAGCCTGAAGTGATGGCTATCATATGTGAATGCACTGTGCAGCTCTTCAGCCGCAAGCACTGATAAAACCCTACAGTGTATTTTGCATGCAGAATACAGGAATGATGGGGATTTCTCCACTGATGCCTTCCTGACCCCAAACTTGTGGGTTTCCTTCCAGACTCCTAAGCCTGGAAAATAAAGTTTCATTTAGAAGTACATATGAGCTGCCTCCTAATAAATGCCATTTTCAGGTTTTTTTTCCTAAATGGATCTTAATTGATTTTTGCTTTCTGTTTTTGATTTGGAAGGAGGGGAATACTACATGTATGAGATATAGGAATGTACTACTCAACTCAGCAGTGCTTCCTACCATCCTCCCAGGGCTTTTTATTCACAAAAATAATCTTTACACATACCGAGAAGCAAGAGAACTTTAGGGTGACTCTGGAAACAACAGGAGGTTTTCACAATCAAGTTAGAACAAAAGAAAACCAAGAAAAACTTCAACATGAACAGCAAAGGAAGTCTGCTTGTATAAGCAATAAACAGTCAATACCTGAGCATACACGGTGACCTTGTTTCAGCAAGAAATGCTTTCAAAAATACAGAATATGATAACTTAGGATATCGTTTCCCTGACCTGTGAAATTCTGCTCCTTGAGCTCTGAAGCACTTTGTTGTTATGCACTGCTAGTATAGAGACTTTAGCCCGCCAGTAGTGTTACAGGCACTGGAAAGGGGATGCCCAGTAAAGGATAGAGGCAGGACACTGTTCCTCAAACCCATACTTTCCTTGCCCTTCATCTGCAGGACGAATACGACAGCAACACTGTATTGATTCTAGCAGGGTTTGAAGTGAAAATTCTGTAGGTTTTGGCCTAGGCATAACAGCAGTAGCCACTTTATTTAAAGAAGAAAAATCCCACTCCCCAGACAAGTCTTAAGAATTACTCAGAACTTCCAGCCAGAATGCTGTGGAACATTATCTGCATTTTTTTCCTCAGTCTAAAGAAAACAGAAGGGAAAACAGTAAGAAACCTACTTGCATGTGGAGAGAGGTAATAACAAACATGGGACTAATTATTGCCATTGGCCAGCTAAGGCTGAACAAGATGTTTATGGGCCTACAGTGCTGCTGCCTTCTTAACAGTGCCTCTGCATAAAGACCATTGTGGGGCTCCATATCTGTCACAGATTCCTAATAAAATGTGCTTAGCGTACACATTTAGAAGTAGGCTGGGTTTCCCTCTCCACTCCTTGTAACTCCGTTATAGAAACTCAACTTTGTATCACAAGCTCTAGTGACATTCTGTCCAACCTGAGCCTCAGAAATAAGCAGAGATAACAGAACAGTTCTGAACCTGCTTTCTGCCCAAGTTTTTGTAGCAAAGCACCCAATGTCAAGGAAGAAATGGCTGGACAGAGCTGTGGAAGACACCCGCCTTTTTGCCCCATTTTACTTTTCGTTACACTTGAGCAATTCCATTTTGACCAACGAACTAACATACGTATAATTGAAGACATAATTTTGCCTGAAGGTCCTGAAGTATCAAGAGACTTAGAAGTGTGCTGAGCTTTAACCACATGGTTAAATACTTTGCTGAGCTAAGACGTTATTTAATGGTTCTGTTGAAGATATACCAACCACCAGACTCCAGTGAAATGAGGTGTGTAATTCAAGTAGTTTAAAGGTTCAAGTATGTGGACTGAAAACTACAAAGGTGCACCTGAAATCACACCTGTAAAGAAGATATGCAAAGCTGGCCATAGAGTTCTCAAGGTCTTTCCAGAAATATCCCTGAAATGTGATTTTACCATTTACAGGCAATACAGCTTTACAGTAATACAGTTTTATTACGAGAATATCCTGTGCCTTCCCAGTATAAGTGAGATTCAAACCCAGCACTGCAGTCAAACTTAACATTTGACATTTCTGTTTACATCTTTGCATTCTTTTACTGTGCTGGAATTGAGACAATCTATGCTCTCAAAACACAGGAACACACTGGGACACATTACTACAAGAAAAATTAGGTCCCTTGCTCTGTGAAAACATCAAATTCTACAAAGACTCCATTTTGCTAGTCACTAAATTGGAGCCTATATTCTGCTGTACTGAAGTGAGAAAAACCTCGAGAGACAGAATGCAAAAATAACCTCTTCTGATACATGGTCCATTGCTGCTATTCAAGATCCAGAATGACCAAGAGTCCTAAGTACATACTGTAAGTAAAGACAATACTGACCTCCCATATTTACAGGGAGGGATATAGCTGAACATCCTCTGGAAACATAGCCTAAGGGCTTGGAGACTGCTTAGCTGACAGCTCATTTGCAAAATGCAGTTGATTCACCGCCTCAGAAAACAGCTCTTGCATTTCTAGTACACAAACATTTGAATTCTTCATGCAAAAAGAATACTGACTACAGCAGGTAGTCATGAAACCTGTATCACATACCACTAAACAACCTCCCTCTTCCACCTCATCTCATTAAATCTCAGATGATTATTAATTATTTATTCAATTATCATCCATTATTATAGGGGGTACTCACGCTTTAGCAGTAGACAATGAGAATTTTAAGCACACAGCATTAGGATTTTTTTAGTTTGTCCTCAGCAAAATAATTTTGAAAAGAAATGTCTTTATTTTACAACAAATCCTTATTTAGGGGACCAAAAAAAAAAAAAAAGAAAAAAAGAATTTCAGAACTATGTAGAAATTCTTAAAGGATAAAAGAATAAGAACCTCCTTCACCTGCTCTTCCTGTCCTTAATTCTGAACAGGAACTAACAGAACAAAAAACAGAATTGTAGAATCCCAAATAGTTTGTTTAGCCCCGTTACAGTGTGCCACAAGCACCTGCATCAGGTGCCACAGGATGTGTGGAATAGTCAATGGGTAGTACTCCTCCCCAGCCCTAGGAAAAATAATAAAAGTATATTCTTTGTGTGCACATTACCCATTAAGATCCAGTGCCTCTCACCACACAAGCATCCAGAGATTGGCACACGCAGGCTCCCAGGAGCTGCTGCACTAAAAGTATATCTCAGCATTACTAGGGGACAGTAATAACAGGAGGAAGTGACAGGATTTTCATAGCAAAACTTTGCACACGTGCAAATTCACATATTCTAACTTCTTTTGCTCTGCTACTGCTACTTTCAGTATCTTTCTTGGATCCTCAGGACTTCTAGAATGTACATTCTGTACTTAAATAGGAGTCCAGCCACTCAGGTAAATTTTGTCCTGAACACAGCATCATGCTCTCTCTCCATCTGGTCCTCACTTTCCTCCCTGGAACCTTAGTGCATGGATTTCCCATTCCATCCAAGGACATTCATTACTACAGTTTACAAGTTGTGCTTCACTCCACACAACTAGTTCACTCCTTTCAGGCAGGTTTCTTAATTCCTAATTTTCAGCAGGCGAGCCCAAATGAAAATCACTATCAGTGTGGTTAGCATTTGGAGCTTTAGTATTGATTTATGCCTTGGGTGAAGAGGTTAATTAAATGTGAATTTTAAGCCGACAACATGATTAGGGGAGTGAGGAAACCTGAATTCATGAATACTTCCAGAGCTGTTAAGACCATTTAAAATGAACAACTGAAAAAACCCTGCCTGTTACTGGCAACTGTATTAACAGGTTTCTGCAGACTTGAAAGAGAAATAGCAGGCAATCTCAGGTATCCCAGTCCAGCTGGGTATTTTGATTTGTATTTATATTGACATTAGCACTAAATTGAATACTTCACAGAAACTGCTCTTGTAAATTTTACTTTTTTGCCTTTTCCTCCTTTTTCCATTTCAACAAGGAATGCTGGAGCTGTATGAACTACTGGCTATGCAAATCCTGAAGCCAGTCTCTTTGCAGACAGAGACATGCCCTAGAACAAGCTACTGAATTGCTAACTGAAAGCTGTGAAAGATCCTGGCCACAGCTCGAGCTGACATGCCCAGCAAAGCCAAAGGAGCTGTATGTGCCTATTTACCTTAGAAGGAAGTCTTCCAAGATGTACATGGCAGCAGAGGTAGAACCACCACCAGTGGAACTTCCACAAACCTATGCTCTTGAGTTCTACCGTGACAGGAAATTGGGTTTTTAATTTTTTTTTTTTTTTTTATGCTCATGTACTCTTTCTTTTCCCAGATCTACTGTTTTCTTGTTTCATCTTTACAGAAAACATACAAGTGTTTGTTCATACAAGCAAGTAGGAAGTTCTATTTCACTTGACACACTATTCTTAGAGGGAAGCAATAAACTGAAAAATACCTAGAGGTGGGAGAGGAATGAAATGTGTTAAGCAGCAAGACTTCTTGTAAGAGACATATCCTGATGTAATAAAATTCAGCACTGGAATCCAAGTGCGATTCCAACTACAGAAATAAGAGAAGAATGGGGATAACAATAAAGCAATTTAATTGCTATCACTACCCCACTGCCTCCTGCCACACAAACCCCTCAGCGTGCTGACCAGCTCAGTAAAACACCACCACCAGTGAGCTCTGTGTTGCCAAACAGGAGGGGTCCACAGCCAGTCGTCTAGCCTTGCCTCACGCGTTTCTCAGCACTACGCTACACACTGCAACACAGGTACGTCTCCAGTGAGTTAGCAAAACCACCCCACTCAACACCATTCTGCACATCCCATGGCAAATGACCACCCTGCAACAAAACCAACCCATCTGGTATTTGTTTAGACAGCCTGTCCTTGTCCCTTCCTCTCCATCCTTCACAGCAGACCATTGCTAATAACAAAGGGCAGGGAAAAGGCCAGAACTGGTTATTTATGCAGTACATTGCCTCAACTAATGGACAGAAAAATGTGCTCAATTGCCTTTTCTTTTCCTCCCCACCTCCTATGAAACCATAGGCTTGTGGAACTTCTTTTATTAGTGCTCTATCTGCAGATCTCTCTGGAACATCGCATGACAGCAATCTGCAATGAAGTGTTACATCCAGTCTTTGCCCTTGGCACACTGTGCACTTCTGATAGAAAGGCAGAGATCCTGTCTGAGCCCCTTTCACATTGTAACAGGCTGTTGATATTTGGTTTCTAGTGACTAATGGGGGAAAAGTCAACAACACATTACTGGTTTTTAATTCCCTCTCCTCTCACATGAAGGCTGCTTATCTATTATTTTAAAGGTTAAAGTGAGAAAGATTAACCTGTGAATAGGCAGTGTCTGATTAAGTACCAAAAAAAATGAATACTTGTATTGATTTTGAGTAAAATCAGAGGCAACACAGCATCAGCATGGACAGAGAGAAAGCTTGAGCCCCTCCACCAGTCTTGCAAAACAGCGATAGAGCTCCTTTAGCGCAGTGCTGTGTCCAAGCAAACAATCGTAACAAAAAGCCAAACAACAAATACCAAAGAATCATAGACTGGTTGGGGTGGGAAGGGACACCTGGTGCAACCCCCTGCAGGGAGCAGGGCCATCTGCAGCCAGAGCAGGGTGCTCAGAGCCCCGGCCACCTCCCCTGCAATGGGGACAGGGATGGGGCAGCCACCACCTCTCTGGGCAGCCTGGGCCAGGCTCTCCCCACCCTCAGCATGAAACAAACAAACAAGCAAACAACTGAACCCACAAATAATATCAGTCTTGCTACAACTTAGCATACATACAAGTCTTGTGTCAAGATTAACTATTATTAGAGATTAACTTTCTGCAGCACTTTGAACAGGTGTAAAGAGGAAGATAAATGAGATGGTGCCACGTCCTGGAAAACAAGGCCTGAGTGCTGACAGACCCAACATCAAATAGCAAAGACTGTAATTATTTAAAATTAAGAAAAACTCATTTACACAGTATCTTATTATGCCACAGCTTTTCCTGTCAAGCTGGAGACCTCTGCATTAATGTGTTATTTCTATTTAATCTTTTCAACAGGAAAAAAAAAAAATTGTTTATCTCTGCTGAGCCAGAGCGGTTCAAGCCTATACAAGAGCTGTTCTAAATATTACACTCTCTCTACTTCCAGCCCCTGTTGCTCCACCGAGAGCTGCCTCACTCTACCCCAACAGATTCACAAATGTCACCAAAACCTGCAGAGCACTGACCTTTAAAGTGCTCTGCTAAACTGCAACACGTGTCACTCTGAATAATTGAGATTGTTGATTTGAGTGGGATGTAAAGTGGAAAACCATGTGGTTATGTGCCTTGTTTTCTACTGGCTTGCCTATTTAGACTGTAACCTCTTCAGGGCAGGAAGCATTTATGAGAGTTCAGCAGTATCTAACACGGTGTGAAAAGAAAGAAGAAAATAAGTAAGCTGTTAGTTTATCAAAAAACCAACCAACCAAAAAACCACCCCAAACTCAAAGCTCCAGGCATTTTTTGCCAGGTGATGAATGCTGTAGATCACAGGGGTTTTCTGGGCGTTGTCATACAACGCTTGTGTACATGAGTGTGGCAAGAGGCTTTTTTGGGTGTGTGGTTGGGTTTTGGAGGGGCGTGCGTTTGTTTGGTTTGTGTGCGTGGTGTTGGTTTTATTTATTTATTTTTACTGGGGGGAGTTTATTGGTTTGGGTTTTGTTTCTAATTTTTTAAAAAAGTTAACTTTGTAGTAAATTGGCTTTTTTTCAGACTTTTAATACATTATGAAAGATAACCCCTTACTACATTTTCTGCAGTCAATACCAGTCAAGATTCCAGCAAACAAACAAACAAAAGAATTAGATATGAAAACACCAACTGTTAATACCACACGAATGGATGACCAGATTGCTCTTCTGACAGAAGCGGCCACAAGTTGTTTACAAGGGTAACAAGTTATCATATGTGTTTTTTTCTTTCTGTACATTATGCTACTAACAGTGGGGGAAGCTTCCATCAGCTTTGGGGTGGAGGAGAGGAAATGGAGCCCATCTGGGTAGGAATTCATTACAAGTCTAGTAATGACAGCATCATATGGATAAGTTCACTGTTTGTAATGGAGGGCAATCTAAAAACACTGGGAAGCATAAACAAACATCTGAGAAGAAATACAAAACCCCAAACTAGGCAAATTAACAAACCTAATAGCAAGATGAGGCTTGCTCTCATTTTCTTGGTGGGTACAAACTTAAAAGGAACAAAATACAGCTAAAGAATTCTTGAGAAATTTTTTGTGAGGTGTTTCTTTACCTGGGTCTGTCCTCAAATACTGCTGCTTTTATCCCAAATGCCGATAATAAATTAACATAAAGATACCGTCACTCCAGGAAAGGGTATAACTGGGACTTGGTATGTTGCCACAAGTGTCATTTGACCCTTAAGATTCAATAATCTAAGTAGGTGATGACCATAAGCCAGATGTTTAAACACATTCAGGTACCTCACATTGACAGCAAAATGAGGAACTATCCATTTGTATATATGGAATAATCCGATCCCATTTCCAGATAGATTTCTTAATTCTTTCCCTGAAATGCTTGGTGCTGGCACAGGCATGGTCTGGCAGTCTGAACAGACCTCTGCAAAGCCTCTGTTGGGGCTCTGCTATCTGCTCCCCATGCTGCATTTTGCTCGGGGTAGATTTATATGTAGGCTTCTGCTGAATGGAGAACAGTAAGAACAGCTTTCGGACATCCTCCACCTTAGCAGCAATACCCAGTGCAGAACAAAACCATGACTGGCAAACTTCAGAGATTTAATTTCCCAGCATATTTATTTATTCAACTGACTATCATAAAACGCCTGTCACCTTGACAACAAGACATTTATTTACAAATCTGGAAGCACAGAATGGCATAAAGATACCTACAGCGTGTGCAAGAGTATGGGAAACGGCTGTCACTGCTTTTTCAAAAGCCTAACTCCAGAAGAGTAGTGGGAGTAGGGAGGCCCAGGAGAAGAGAACATCACACAGGAGCAATTCTGAGGCAGTTTATTGCTTCTTACCATAGAAGGCATTTGTTTATGGGCATTTCTGAGATTTGGTAACCATCTGTAGTTAATTAGGAACCAACTTCTTAATAACCTGCTAAATGCCATGGGCTCCAAGAGGTGTAAGCAGTAAGTATAGATGAGGAATATTAACACTGATTACCTCTGGAGGATGAGGCAAACTAGTGCAAAATTAAAACCAGATGGAGTCTCTGTCGAACTTCAACTTCTGATTCAAGACAGGACTAATTCATTCTGCAGGTTCTGTTCAGGACAGTCCATGAGGTAGCACTTGTTCCTTTGGGGACTAAACTAAAACCTAAGTTTATCTGACCTACAAAAGAGTCCCAGAAAACCTATAGCTTCATTAACCCAGAGTAGCTTCCTATCATTCATCTAAAAAGTAAGGGGACAAGGCACCAAAAATCAACAACCTACATTTGAAATAAAAGAATGCAGGTTCTCTTTCCAATGACATTTTTCTTTTTCTAGAATTGGACTAAATATGCTGATGAAAGCATGATCCAAATAGTGGCATCTAAGCCCTGATAACGTCTCTGTGTGTGACAATAGTGTGCGTTCACACATACAGGAAGAATTTTATCTGGTGTGATGAAGCACTCAAGCCCTGACTCTGCTCAGACTTACCTCCAGTACAAACAAGAAATTAAATCTTCTAGATCTACAAGTCCAGCTGTCAATCCCCTACATATCAGAACCAGAAGCTGTTCAGTGTGTTATCGCACACATCCTTCCAGAGAAGGAAGAGGCTGCTCCTCACAGGTCTGTCAGTCATCTGACAAAGAAGTTTCAAACTTGTCTTGTGTCATTTATTGGTCAATATGAATCAAAACGTTGTCCTAGGCATCTGGTGCCCTTGGGGTTCTTCAGCACCACAGACAAGCTGAAGCATTATGACAAATATAAGGAAGAGCAGGGACTCACCCTGCGGTTGCTTTTCCACAATCACATACTGTGGAGGCAGGCACAGGAGCCCTCCACCACATCACTGAAATCTCCCAGTTGTACGAGACCAGAATAGCAGCAGTACTTACTAAATGATAACATGCAAAAATATCCAAACTAGCCAAGCAACCTCCCCCATAGCAAAAATGTTAAAGACTAGTAACTTGATTCACAGACATGAGCTGAGTATGAGCTACAGGAACATCTAGTTTTAAAATTGGCAAGTCTGACTGTCCTGGTTTGGGTGAAAACAGGACTAATTCTGCTCAGTGACTTTACTGTTCAGTTCAGTACTTCTAATTAACAGCACGTTCTTGCGGTGTCTGCTGCCAGCAGTGATAACAGCCCATGTTTAGAGTTACTACCAAGGATTGGTGTGCAGGCCAAGGCCACTGCTGGACGGTGGGTACCACACAGGGGGGTGCAGAAAGGAAAAGACTGCACCTAGGAAGGAGAGGACAGGGCAGATAACCCCCAACTGATCAATGAGGTATCCATCCCCTAGACAGCATATTCGGAAGCAAGGAGAGGGANCAGCAATTTTTTGCAGCTTTTTACCCTCCCCTTCAAAAATAGGTTTTGTTCATCTCTCATACGCTACAAAGATAAAGCTGGTCAAAGAGGAATGCCTCCCCCACCCCAGCAAACACATGAGTTTGGGTTTTGACCGCTGTTTTAGATTTGTGGAACATGGATTAGCAGCAGCTTTATTTTTTCTTTTTAAAGAATATTCTTACCAAAAAAAAATTAACTCCTCTAACTACACCTATAAAATAAAGATATATTCAAAATAACCACCAAGATTAGCAAACAAACTCAGGAAAGCTATTTCAGGAGTTTAGATCTGACTTTTAAAACCAAATCTGCCTATATATTTTAAAGGTTGTGTCTTCAATGTATCTGAGCCTGTCTCAGACATTAGCAAACAAGGAGAGGAAGAAAACATTATCACCTCCTTACAGATGGAATCCATACAAATATTACAGAAGCAGCTCAGGATTATCCAGAGTTAAAGGCTGAGAGAAGAAATACATCAGGAGCCCACAATACATTCGAGCTGCATCATCACCTCTTCCCTCTGACTGAGGCAACCTCCCTAAAATTTGGGGCTTTCACATGAGGCATTTGGATCAAGATAATGTCTGCGATAGACCTCACTGTTACATCGTGCCATTCTCAACACCAGAAGCTCAGAGAAACAAGGTGGGCTCTCTAAATTTTTACCCGAATTTATAAAAAACCAACTTCTTGCCGTTAATAGCCAAGGTGTAGCATCTCAGAAATGAAGAATATTGGTGAGCTTGAAGGGACACCTACTGGCGTCAGGTGACAGTACAAGCAGATAACATCAGCCCCGTGTTACTACTGGGTATTGGCATAGGAAGAAATGCTCAAATGATACTACAGCCTGTGATTGTACAACCATCAACAGCCTGGAGGGGCTATCAACCAGAATAAAATACTCATTTTGCTTAATTCGGGATTCAGCTGCAATTGCATCAGGGTAAATCTATCCAGGTGGGTTATGTGGCTGTCTTAAAACATGGATAAATGGAATACTGCATCTGCAAAGGGGGAAGATGCTGTTTAGCTAGAACCCAAATGCATTGTCACGCTTCTCCTCAAGGCCCTGCCAGCCTAGCAGAGAAGCTGTAGCAATGGTACCCGCACCCGGTGAATGCGGGATTCTGCCTCAGCAGGGAGCAGCCAGGACTGCGGGAGGAGAGGTACCACCCTCCAATACACAGACAGCTGCGGATTGCCACGGGAGCGAGCAACTTCAGGATCTGGATGAGAGAGGAAAGAACAGGCTGTACGAGACGACAGCATGTTAAGAGCACCACCAGGGTGTTTGGACACCTCCCCACACTCAGTCAATGCTCCAGCAAAACCTACCCTGTCCTCAGCACGGGGATTACAGGCAGCAGGATCTGGACCATACCCAGACACGAGGGAGGATCCCCATCCAAATGTGAACATTTCACATTCTGGCAGTGCCTGTGCCAGGGGCTCATAAAGCACCAGGTCAACAAAGCAGGGATGTGAAATCCTTCTGACACAGTGAACAGCTTGCCTCACTAGACTGTGTCTCTGAGCCACCATACTGGTCAGAAGGCTGTAAATCAAGGACTACCCTTGTCACTACCTCTACACCCCACCACTCCTCAATTTCTGCTTTAAACACTTCTCCGATCCCATAATGATGCAGATTAGCTGATGTTTGTGAAATTTGACCTAAAATATACTGACTGCAAACAAGATGGTTCCATATGTTTAACAGTGAAATTCTTTCCCAATTCTTTTTCAACTACAGTTGGGGGGATCCCCTCCACAGTTTTTTCCTAAATGTAAAGCTTTTGAAATCCTTTTGCTTCAAGCTGATCCTCATAATTAAAAGAGCTGATAAAAAGCCTTCGTTAAAGGGATCTGTGCATATTAGAGTTCATTAAAATGTAATTCCCACAAAACAAGACATTTTAATCTATCCATACTTGGGAAAAGAGGGAGGAAATGTAGATATCTTTCCCCCCCTCCCATATCTGTAGGCCATATGTATTAATTACAATTTGCTGGTCTAAATGAGAAAAGTATACATTAGCAAGTAGTTGACTAGTTATTAACTCAATTACTCTTCACAGATTTGGGAGAAATTATACTCCCAGCTAAGGTGTCCATTCCATCTTGTATATTATTCTGCACGTTCAATCTACAGAGTTGTTGAAAGGATTAAAACCACATTACACAGAGAAATACTCCTACAACCATTTTACAAGAAGGTAAAAGGAGGCAGAGGTTACATACAGCCAACACTCCACGACGGGCGTTATCACTCTGGCTATATGTTATCAAAACAGAACACTCTTTGGAGTCAGAGCCAGCGTTTTCAGCAGCTGCAAGCAAAGAGTGAAGCCGGCACGTGCCTTGATCTGTGCAGCGTACAAAGCTGAATGGGCTGTTTGAGTTGCGGAGGATAGAGCAGAAGGGTCCCAGGAGAGAGCAGCAGGCAGCCCCACAGTGTTTTACTATCACTATACTTAAAAAAGGGTTGTGTTCCATGCTGCATTTTAGGTCAATGGATGCTTCATGAACAACTGCAACTAACGAAAATTGTGAACGAAAATTCCTTACGTGTTTCACAGCTACCTTGCCCTGGTATGAGTCACCACATGGGGTAAAATGGTCCAGAACAGGTCTTAGCCTCAACTGGGGTGAACTGACTCCTTGGAGTAGGACCACTTTCTACTAGTTCACCTGTACAGTGTATCAGTGGCTTACCTTGATAAAAACCCCCTTTCAAAATATCAGATATCCAATCTTGTAGAGAAACAGGCTCAGGATCTTTATATATGAAGTTGCTGGCTTTTTCTTTCCAAGATGCATCCAGTAATACTTTTTGCAAATGCTATATCCTCAGTCTAACCAGGATGTAATGAACTGTTGATAGATGACAGCAATCATGAGTGACTGCTATTATACCTTATTCTGTGAGTGGCAGAATGAATAGCAGGAATTCATTTCAGAGTGAATGAATACCTTCAAAGCACCTTGCATAAAACAGGAGCCTTCAAAGCAGGGTTACTGTATCCAAAGATTCAATATTGCTCCAATTTATTTTTCAGATGGAGGGCCAAGCTCATCCTCATCACACGTCTTTTGAAGTCAGGCACCAGAGCTGACTTTGGTTCACCAATTTTAATATACAGGGTATGTCTTTGAAAACAATCATTACTGTACCTCCTGTATTGCATTGTAAGGCACACAGTACAGTTCTGCTGTCAGCTGGTGGACACCCTACAGACAAGCTTAACCCATTACTTCACTGTGCTATGCTTCAGATGGATTTGCTGCATGTCTCCAGAAGGCAAGAGCACCTTTAGCATTCACTAAAGTCCAGGTGAGAGTTTCCAGTAGAACAACAATAGCATGCATTCCATAGAAGGCAACAACCTTGGCTGAATCACAGGACTCACAATAAAATATTTTCTACACTCTGCCAAAGTTCCCACCTGGCACCTGTTCTGTCTCTCCTACCTGGCATGTTCACCTAGTAGGACAAAGTTTTACTACAGCAAACTCCAGTCCACCAGATAAAACTCGCTTTTAGAGAGAATTAGAAAACTCACCTCCTACTGTGTGTATTGAATCTTAGATGATGAAAATAAATAAATAAGTAACCTCTCAAGTTTCCCTCTGAACTGCAGTGTAAATATTTCTTAAGAGTGGAGCAAGTGGTTTGAAGAGCTTGTTTCACTTGTTCCATGCAAATATCAAGATTAACAGAGAGATTAATTATGTCCCATTTCTCTTCTTACAAAGGATACAGGCAGATTTAGAATAACAAAAATAAACACTCTGGTTTAATATTCATAACACAGTGCTGAGCAGTACAAAAGCAACTCATTTTTTATGTAGAAGGGGGGAGAAAACAAACTGTCAAGAGTGCTCCAGAAGCATAAATACATACTAAGTAAGGAAGTCTCGCAGGATGCACTTTCTCAGTCTGTTGAAAGAGGGCTTGGGGCTCAGAAAGTGTGTGCAACATGTTGTGGTCTCAGGGACCAAGTGAAAGAATTCCAAATCAAAATTTCATCAGGGTGATGTCGGAACTTCCATTTGTTCCTATTTAAGTTTTCCTGGGGCAATTATGTCTGTGTTATTAGCGAGTCGAGTGCATGACACAGGGAATACTGGACAAGCAAGTGTGTCACCGCCACTGCCCTGACATTTTGGGGATAAATACAAGCCCAATTCTGAAGCATGCAGCACTAGTCTGAGATGGGAAGAATGAAACACTACCCGTTAAACAAACTAATCTTGTAGTTTACAACAGGTTCTGACTTAGGTTGAAGAACTTTGGGACTATTAAGTTCCCACTTCCCCTAATGCACATCTCTCGCCATCTATTTACGAGTTCCATCGAGGAAATTTTTATAAGGTATTTATTTAGACAAGCTTAGTTTCACCTTTCACTGGTAATCAGAAAAATCAACGAGATTAAGTCAGCCCTTCAATGACATTTTGACTTATTTTTTGGAGCAGTTTAAGGTAACAGCCCATTTTATATATTGGATGCAACAGAGACAGAACTTAATACATATAATTATGCAGTTTGCAAATGTGACAGCTCTGATGTTGCTGCAGTACAAGTCTATGCAGTTAAATTAGAATTATAATGACAGTAATTACACTAATTAGCCTTTTTTCTATAGTTTGTTACCAGCAAAGTTTTGCATATTTACGTAACAGCTACTTCTGCATTCTCCTAAAAATCCACCATAACCAATTCACTGAAAAGCTAATTTATCACAGCCGTGTAATACAAAAGGAACATTCAGAGACTAAAATGCAGATGCCAAAAGGGTAAGACTTAAAATCCATACAATGTTTTTCGTAAGTTATTTACATGCATGGTCTACCAGTGCAATGCTTAGAAGCTTAGACAGGCATAGAGTGGAATATTTAATGTAATCCACTGGCAGCACCACAATCTATATGCAATAGTACTACACACACAAGAGGCTGCTCTGCAAATGGCAAGCAAACAGCAAGGCTTTCAGTTCTCTGGCAAGGCAACAAGGCTTTGAGCAGGACCTGGTCACCAAAACGCTTTCAAATCATATTGCACTGCTAAGATGTGAAAACTTAACACTGCGGATGCAAGGGTCTCGGAGCCTGACGCTGAAGGCAGTTAAATCCTAGACACAAGCTGTACTTCATATCCTTGGGGACACACGTGAAGTAGCACAGTGATGAGGGAGCAGAGCCTTCTCTGCTAGGAGCTGAGCTCTGCCCAGCAAATCACCTGGAGGGCAGCTCAACTGTGAACCTCTGCACCAGGCTCCACCACCAGGAAAGGCAGCATTTGTCCTGACTTAGCCCAAGAGCACACAAGTGACAACTGTGCACACTGGCCATCAGCTTGGGTAATTTAGGACACACGCAATGACTGATTTTGTGGACTAGAATGTAATAGGTGAATTTGATTAAAAACATCTCAAAGCATCATTGAAATGATGGATTTACTCTCACTGAACACTTTCACAGAAGTGAGACATTAACCAAGTTAAAAGAAACAATTCTATTCTGTATTAGGCTCACTGTGACATCACAGAAAAAAAAATATGAACTAGGTAAAAACACACAATGGGACAAAGTACATCTTTAGACAGATGTCCTCATGTAACTTTCAGGATTCAATTTACAAACAAACACCCAGTTTGAAATTTCAAGTCACAAAAGCAGTGGTAGAGAGCTGATAACCAAGTAGTCATGCTTTTTGCAAAGACCATTCTGAATTTAAAAAAAAAAAGAAAAAGAAGGAAGACTCAGATGTATTTTCCTACAGAAATAATTTGAATCCCTTTAAAGTCAATCTCTTATCCTTTCCTCCAAAGACAGAAGACTCAATTAAGCTACAGTTTCAGCAGGGGTTCCCAGGTTCTTTCTAAAGATAATAACAAACACCACAGCATCAAAACTCCATGCTACATTATAATTTGACCTTTTTTTTTTCCTGTGATGAGGCTTGTTCAAGGTTGTCTAGAATACTGCTAAAGCGTCCTGGTGTATGAGAACAGTTTGTAGTACAGTCTGTCACCTCTCTCCCATAGGTGCAATCCGAAAACCTGTTAAAGCCTGTAACAACACGTTTCACTGACTTCGCTGGGCTTTTTATTGTCAAAGCTTAAGCTTGAAGCAAAAGCTCACTTTATAGGCTTCTATTAAATACACTTTTATAAATAGCACTGTCCATATGTCTTTCCTAACCCCTGTAATATCCACTTGCAAGGTAGCGTGAAGCCCAGCGCACACTGTTGTGCGGGATGCTCTCCACTGGCCTGCAGCACACAAACTCCACCCCACATTCTGAATATCCAGCAGGATATTGATTAGGAGAACATAATATTCACTGACTGGGGTGTGGAGCTGTTTAAATGGCTTTGTAGAAACCTTCAGGTCATGTAATGCTCCATTTCATTTAAAACATGCAATACATTAAGTGAATCCGCTAACAGATCTGGTTCACACATCATTCCAAAGACAACTATCACTGAACATTTAACAAAGACCAAATCTTAGCACGGACACAAGAATATCCTCTGAAGAATTCTGGAAGATAAAGCAAGCCTAAGAACATCCACAGTTTTGTTTTCAATTAAAATAGCAAAGAAATGATGCTACAAAGTTATACATATATTGTATATGTAATAGAAGGATCACAAATCAGAAAAGTTTGAACCAAATAATGTGCTTATCCTCAGAAAGGGGAAAAAAAGATGCAAAAAGACAAAAGCTTAGGTCTATTTGGTTTTGGCTTATATTATATAATAGACCACATCAAACCAACATACTCAATACGCTGTAACATTTCAATAAGCCTATGGATATCGTGCATATGTGATGCACACTTGCTCTATCTTTTTGATAACTCTATTACTTGAGTTCAGAGAAGGTTTATGGACTAGAAAGCCTCAGATATGGTCATGAATGTTTGATGCCTTCACATATACTGTTATTGCTGTAATGTCACTGCCCATTGGAATCATTACACTCCGGCAGCCTGTGGTCATTACAGGCCAACAGGAGTGGTACAAGTATTAAAATTCTGCACTTCCCACACTACTGGGTTATTTTTTGCATTGAAATCAGTACTAGCTCATTCAGCATGTTTCTCAGAGAAAAAAATAAAAGTATGGTCTTTGGAAGTGCTAAAGCTACCAGCTATCAATATCTGTACAGTGCCTAAAGTCAAGCCTCACGTTAATGTGAGGTACCTTCGGGTTTTTTTACAATCTATTAGAATGACTGAGGAAGGGGAAAAAAAAATTCAAAACTACACAAGATGATTTGAATATGGCAAGACATTTGCCATTCATTGTTTTGTCATCCTGAAGACAGTACTGGCTATTTTAAAATTGTAAACAGCCCATCCCAGTACAGACAGATGTTAATTTTCTATTCTACAAACACTGTCCTGTGGGAAGCAGTTTACAAAGGTCACTAGCAAAGAGAATTTAATGAAGTTGCTTTGTCCGCTATAGCTTAATTCCAATGACATGCAAAACCAAATTAAAATCCCTTCTTGGAATTTTCTGTACAGGTTTGGCCTGTCTTGGTCTGGAAAATCTCAATAGGGGAACTATTCAAAGAATAACAAGTTAGTGTTTCATAGAAGGGTTGGACTGTTGCAAGGTCTCGACTGGTTTTCATTGTAACAAGCATTGACAGCAATTCTGACTCTGGACTGGTATCTTGCCTGGAATTTTACCAACACAGGGATTTCATTTGGGCCAATCTGTTTACAATCTCTGTACTTCCCGGATTGCACAGTTTAGCTGTGCTGACATCTGCTATCAGCACCACAGGGTCATAAAGATTAGCAGATGTGTGGGCCCAAAATACAAGGAAGATGTGATATATGGTGAAAGAACACCAATAACCAAGGATTCTTTTAAACACTACTTCACCTTTTTCTTTTTAGAAAAGCACACCAATCCCAGATGCCTGCAGTTTTGCATGCATACCTGGCCACCCTTAGTTTCCCTTCATATCTATTATAAACTACCCTAAGACTGCAGTTCTGTCAGCTATTTTTATGTTCACGGGGTGGGGAGAAGGGTACCGTGCTGCATCACTGCAGTTTCACTGCAGCAAGCTCAACACGCTTCAGTAGAACACAACTGGGCACAGCTACTAAAAAACAACCCCACGACAGGGCTCTTGCTGCATCTTCCCAAGGCTCAAGTTTCAGCGTCCGCATTCCGAGCTCACTCACACAGGAACACACCTGCACACACAGCTGCGTGCAAAAACTGACCAACACTTCACAAGGACTATTTCAGCGCACGCCCTGCTTGTGCATCCCGCAGAGCACTTGCTCTCAGCCTTAACAAGTGCTGACAGGGCCCAGCCCAATTATAACCAAGCAACCCACGGGATATTTTTTATTGCAACATTACCTTTAAAATGCTTCAGTCATTTTTTTGTCATTACTTGTCATGGCAACTGCAGTTGAGGCTTTTCTTCCCTAGCCCTCCCATTAGTTTCACTCTAAACTCTCTGCTCTTTGAGCAAGAGGAATATTGATCTGCTGTCCCATTGGCACCTCAGAAGGGCCTTAGCTCCCTTCTTGTGTTCTTGCCATTCGGCTGCATCCCAGCAGATTTTCCTCCCCATCAAATACAGGAACTGAAGAGAGATGGCCCCGGGAACCAGCCAGCACACCAGTGTGGCTGCAGCCCTCGCCTGTCTCTCTCTGGCATAGGTGGGGGAGCCGGAGGAGCAGCTGCAGCTATACTCCCATCCTCAGTCCCAGCAGCAGGAACAGGAGGATTCCTCATCTCCCAATTCTCTATTGTGGACTTGCCTCAAGGAGGATTTTTCTTTCACGATCTTAGAATTAGATCATGCTGTATGGCTTAAGGGCACTTCAAGTAACTTTTACTAGAATCCCTTGATTTTATCTTTATTCAGGGAGATGAAAAGTTACCATCGCACTTCGTCTATGTAGCTCGCCTTCAATCTTAATACCAGACTGCAAGGATATTAGAAAATTATAAAACTTCTTAGACAGAGGTCTATAAAATACTACTTGCATTTTATTAAAGCATTTATCTGGTCATGGTTCGTAATCTTGAGCAGTACCGAGAAACCATATCAGATTAAACCAAACCAACCAGGATTACCAGCCAGCACAGGGTTGGCTCCAATCTCCCAGCTTAGCCCTGACCCCATCCAGCACAAACCACAAACAGGAACCAAACTGGAAACCACCACTTTCTGCAGCATCAAACAAACTCATGGCCGCAAGACGGGGGATGGCAGCAGCAAGTCTGGGGGTGCTGGGGCTGGAAGCCTCAGTCTTTATTTATTTATCTCTCACACTGGCCCAGCTCATCGTTCTGCTTGGAAACTGCTTGACTTATCAAAGCCCTGAGAACAAGGTTAAAACCCAGCCACCCTTTCTGTAAGGAAAGGTGGGGTTTGGTTTGGTTTTTAGGAGTGTTTTTTGTCTATTTTTGTTGTTTTTCTTTTTTTTGTGTGTGTGTTCCCAAGTCTGCATTTTATTACAGAACTAAAAACGCACCATGTTCCCTTTTTCTTTCACACCGAGAGGCTTCGATTTGAACGCGGAGCACCAATAATAACAACAATAAATTAAAAATAGTAACAAAAAAGCAAAGATGAAAACTCTTCCCCATACCTGTGAGCCACGGTTACAACAAGCTTCTCAAGAGAACCCCTCGGAGATATCCCATTTACACACGGCTCTCTACCCGGAGGTACCTGCGCGGCTGCCGAACCCTTCC
>VWZY01005342.1:427381-503908 GCA_013399075.1 Chloroceryle aenea
CTGCCCCCCACCCCACCCTGCGGAGCACTCGTTGCTGCCTAAAGATTCCCCACGGCACGAAGCGGCCTCGACCCAGTTGAGGCAGAACCCGGGAGCCCTCAGCACCTCTTGCCTTAAGCAGAATGAAGACCAAGTAAGTTTGCCCGCGCCCTTTACCTCGCCTGCGTTTCCTGCCCGCGGGACTGCAGCAAGTCCAGACCGCTGTGAGGGCTTTAAGAGGGGCCCGGGTTTGTGCCCCTGCCCCCTCTCCCCGCAGCCGATCTGGGTGCCTGGAGCCTGGGGGAAGAAGGGCAGGTTCTGCCCCTCGCTGCCCCAGGTGAAACCAATACCAAGGTGTGAAGCCTCCACTGCACCCAGTACAGGGGCCTGTGGTTGCAGCACAGGCCTTGGCACTGCCCAGTGCTGCTTGTTATGAACTGGCAGCAACAGTGGTGGCCTTCAAATGTCCCCAGCCCTTCCCCCAACTGGATAATCCTTTTTCTAAGTATAACTTTTACTGTACAAACTCCAAAATTTATGTGGTCCTGGTGTAATTCTCTCTGGGTAGTCAGTGTCTTCTAAGTACTGGGCAGTGCAGAGTAGAGCACCATATTCCAGGTGATGTCTAATGAGGAGCCTATTAAAAAAAAAAGAAGAACGAGTCTCAATTCCCTGTATGCCATCTGTTCGGGGCTTTGCTTATTCCCTAGGAGATCGCAGAATTGTGTGGCAGAAGCTCTGTGATTCTTTTATCAAGACAGTTTGAGACAAGAGTTTTATTATGTCTGTTGCATGCAGAGCTTTAAGGGTTAAAGGAATCTGGTATACATTTTAAGTAAAAGTAATTTAGCACCTTACTGTGCTATTGATCTCATTTTCTTCAAGGAAGTTCCATAACTGGTGGCTTTTTTAAGCACTGTAGGAGTCTTTTATTACTGCTGTAATGAAAATCAAGCAGTTACGATCACCACAAACTGATCTTGCTCTTTAGAGATTAAAGCCCTAGGGATGGAATTATCTTCTGATGAATTTGACCAAATGGATTTTCAGGACTTTGATGATCTTGCTCGTGGGTGTACGTGTGTGCTTGTGTCACTTTCCTCCGGCAGAATTTACATTAAGACAAATGAAGGATGAAAAAATAAACCGGGATTGTGGAGACAATCGTCAGGATAAACATACTTTATAATTAGATAGCTATTACCATAGAGTAGGGGAAGAACTAAACCAGTATAAATCACTTTTATAACTCACCTGATTGCATCCACCGAGGGGTTCGTAGCAGTATAACTCTTATAAAAAAAAAAATCATGCATGTTACCAACACTCTTATTGTAGTGAAATGTAAATGCAGACTAGGCCTTAGATACCAATTAAACTGCAGTTGACAGAGAAGTTATTGTCTAGATAGAATAAATGTAACAGAACAAAGAGCAAAATAAATAGTGAAATAAGAAATAATAGCAACATATATCTGTGATATTGTCAAATTGCTCAAGGAGCCAATGGGAAGATTTGAGGGGAAATTATTATATAAATCATTTAAGCAATTTCTTCACTAAGCGAATGCTAGTAGTTTGGAGAGAAACTGTGGAATCTAAATGGGCTGACATTAACACTTACAGTCTTTTGTGTCTGTCTACATCTCTCAGTTACTGTGTTTGAAATTGAAAGCAGAGCTCTAGGTGCCAGTTCATCACTTGCCCACCAACCAAGTTTACTCCAGTAGAGTAAACTTAGTAGGTAGGCAGTTATTCCAAAAAGTTAATGGCATTCCATTTCCTTTAGAGTCTGTGGCTACTCAGAACACTGAGCGAGCTCTGGGAAGAACTCTGTAATGAACTGAATTACTGGGATGAGTCTATTGCTGCTATTGCCTGTAAAAGAGCTTGTCATCGTTGCCAAACCCTTTAGCAATTCCTAGGTTGCAGAGTTCTTAGTCAGTAGGACTTTGTATCAAGAGTCGATTTATTTCTTACTGGGTTCACCTTCAGGTTTCCCCACAAAATATGGTTACATTCTGGTTTGTGCTTCTTTTTTTTTTTCTTTCTTTCTGGTCGAGCTGCTGGACTTCACAGCAAAGAGAGGAAGAAAAGGGAGGGAGGAGAGAAAGGAAAGAGCATTAAAAGAGTCATGGAAAAGAATATCAGTAAGATTTATAGGTCATATATCACCACAGAAAGGCTGTAGGTGGTAAGGAGCATGCCATGGCAGTAATTTATAGTACCTTGCTATGACAGACTTCAAGACTGAAGATGAAAAAGGTGCTATTAAAGCAAAAGCAGGCTCTCTGGAATGTTACTGTAAACAAGAATCCTCTTAGCAGAGCTGATAGAAGCATTTGTTGATCATTTGCTGGGAAATTAGCAAGGTTGTAATGTTTTCCAGGTTCAGTCTGTGACTCTTGGAGTCAAAAATAATTTGATTGCTCACACCACTTTGCTAGTATGACTAAAATGATAAAGATGGAGCAGAACAAGGATTAAAAACAGACTAGTATAAACTATGCTTTAGTCTTCCAAAACTAGGTAGGTATAGATTTAATGTTTAGTTAAAAACCATACATCTCTAACTAAAAGAGCTGTACCAATGCACTTTTTAAAGCTCAAGCTCTGAATTTAGCTCTAGTGTACAGGTTATAAAATTCCAGTGGCCTTTCCCAGGATTTTGATGTTAAATTTAGTTTCCATGTTTCTAAAATCTTACTGTGTTACTCAGAGAGCTGCTCCTAGTGCAAGGCTGGGCAGTTGCTCTTGAAATGTGCTGTAAGATGGAAAGAAGTTGCAGTTCTTTAGTGAATCATGAAGCTGAGACAATTTCTGTTCTGTGCTTTTCTTAGAATCGGCCTGCTCAGGTCTGATGTAGTGTAAGGTGTCCTGAACTTCCCAGGAGGCAGTGGTGACCTTCCAAGATTATCTAGCATGCGAGTCACAGAGCAGGAGTTAATCCCAGGGTCTGCTGAAGTGCTGTCTGCAATGCAGCACTCTCCCTGGCTGTTGATTACATTGCATACACACCCTTACAACTTGCTGAACAACAGTTAAAACGTACCAGCGATATTCCTACATAAGTTTGGAGCTTGGCCCTCCCAGAGTTGTTCCAAAAGTAGCACGAAGGCAGCTGTGGCTGTTGTTTGTTAGCAGATAAGCAGAGGATTTTATTTTCAGGAAGCGTCAATCCTAAACCTTTCTACCAGCATCATGTTCCCTTTAATTAAATCTCAAAGCTCTGACAAACTCTTAACAATGGAGGCACTTGCAGGCAACTCTCCTATTAAATGGAAACTGTTTGCATGGCTCTATTGTTAATTAATTTTATTAACTATTCAGTGTAGGGAACACACAGTAGCACTCTGCAACAGTCTGCAGTTAAATTCCAAGAATGTGCTACCACTGATGATAAACTAAATGTATACACACCTAGTCTCTTGCATCATTCCCTTCATGTCCCATCACAAGTGACTCTAAGGTGCACAAATAATGCTATCTGCAAAGCACATCAGCCTCTCAAAGCCAGGTTTATGTCTCTGAAATCAACTCTTCCAATTTCTATAACTCTAAGGGAACACCGAAGTAAATTTTCAGCCAGAGCCTGCAGAGAATGTGCCTGAAGTTATGACTGTCCCATGACTCTTGTAAGTTATAGCATATTGTCCACTATTTTGCCTAAATCAGCTTGCAGGTTTGGGGTGTAAATATGTTCTGGATTTACTTTTCTTGATAAAATAAGACTGCTAAGAAAATTTCCATGGGGAGGTTTTTTTTTGTTTTGTCTTTTTTTTTTTTTTTTGTAGTGAGGCATCTCACCTTGACTTGTTAGTTCTATGGGAAAGAACTTGCATCTCTGTGCATTTGAATGTGAAGTTCCACAAGTGTAAAACAGAAAACTTCTCATCTGGAAAAGACCTAAAAAACGTTAGCTGTAAACTAGAAAGTAGAGCGTATTTGGAAACGCGGCGTTACTTTGCTTCTCCTCCTCCTTCCTTACTGCATTTCATTTTCTAACAGCCAGAGGTGAGGCGCAGCAGATGCCAGGCAGTCCTCAGTTCCCTGCACAGATTCTGCTCCATGGCTGAGAGGCCTGCTGTGTGCCAAATTAAAACACAGCATTCTCGAAATTAAACTTTGATGACTGTGAATGGGGGTCTGTTTTGGTCTTTGCTCCTCTGGATATGAACACTTAGATATGATTTGGATCAGACCTTTCTTGGTAATCTGTTTTCCTCTTAATTCCAAAATGCCTATTTGAAAAGCCCTCCCTGAATTCCTCTGAAGGAGGATTAGAAAGCCTGATAAGACACAGCATCTGAAATAACACAATCTGCAGATGGATTAGGAATCAAAGAAATTAAATTGTCAGTAACTTTAAAAATCTTATTTCTCTTTCCTTCTCATGGCCACAAAGAATTCTACGGTGGTCAGAATAACTCATTGCAGATCTCAGTATTTTTCTTCCTGAAGTAATATACAGTGTGGCTATTTAAAAATATGGGTTTATCTGAGAGTAATTTTAAGGTGAGAAAAATAGAAAATAGTTTCCCCCCTCCGTGTTGCAGAAGGATGCGAATTATGTCTAAGTGGATTTGTAAGTGATGCAGGCAAATCTGGACTTGGGAACAGGCCTAGAGTTGTGCTTATCTGTGACAGCATTGGTGTGCCCTTGATCAACCTGATCCAGATGATGTTAACTCCCAGAGTTCTCAAGCCTCTTTGCCTTCTGTAGGCCAATAATGGACCACATCAGTGATAGGTGATCCCATCTCTTCTACATTTCTCAAATGTAGTTCCCAACCTACCTGCTTTCCACAGGGTGGATTCCGGTAGGGTTCACCTACCCCAAAATCATCTTGCCTTGCATTAAGAGAACATGCAAGCAATTCTTAAATCCTTTGAATTCCTCTCTGTGATGTGTACATAAGGTTGATCAATATCTTGCCTTAGCTGCATAATGTAGACATGCAGCCACTATCATAGAAGTGTCTGATGGATGAAAAGAAGTCATTCTGAAAATACAATCCTAGGCAGTTCCAAATTTATTTTCTTGCCAGGCTGTTCACATTCTATTAGCTGAGCTCATAAGATTACAATATAATATAGGCTTTTGAAACTGCTACCATAGCAAGTTCTGATCTTTCTCTTCACCTCTTGCCCAGCTTTACTACAAGTCATCTGTATTGTAATGTAGCTATTTATGCTCACTGTTACTCCCCTGCATGCATACACCTCATTTGTATCCTGGCAGGCCATATTAAGACAGAACTATCAGAGCCTTGTCTGCACTCAGGTTACATGGGGATATATATTTTGATATAAATACGTGCTGGTTAAGGACGGGGTTTTGGAAGGGTTGGCATTTTCAACAGAAGTTCATTGTGAAAAGGAGAGGCTGTATGTTGTGTTCCTGTAGCAGCACAGCAGTAAGATAGGACAGTGGAGGGGACTGTATGGCTTGGGTTTTTTTTTAAACTGTCCCCATAGAAATCAGCAAAACTGACCAAAGCTGGCTCTCCTCTGATACCTGTATAAATAATATCATCTCTGAAACTGTGCCTGCTTGCCTTTATATGACATGCAAGAAGCAGGAAGCTCAGTGGTCACCGACTAACACAAAAGAGGTGACTCCCCTTATTTCAGTACTTAAGGACGAAAGGATAACTAGTGATTTAACTATGCAGCCTCCAAGAAGTCTTCATCTCAATGTCTGATAAATGTGGGTTTTGTTGGAAACAGCCACCTCTCTGCAGCTGGCTGAGGAGTCAGCCTGGCCTATTTAACTAGACTTACTACTACAGTTGGGGTGCTACAGCTACTTAGGCTTTATTTCCTGGTGGGTATTCCTCCTTCAAAATACGACGGAGTCTGAAAAGCTCCTTGAAAAGCAGCTATCTGAAGGGAGATCATTTAAATGATGGTATGTGAAATCATCTTTTTAGCTTTTTGGAATAAAAACGTAGCTAGTACCCTGCTCCTTGCCACTCTGCGGGACAGGCATCTCACAAGCATCCCAGGACCATTCTCTGGAGCTGTCTTAATAAACCAGAGCTCTCAAGGCTTAGAGAAACTGAAAGGGAAGAGCACAAGGGGTTTCAAGGGATCCAGCTGACAGCAGAAGCACCACATTTCTTGGGACAGTGAGTATATATCTCAACTCACAGGGTGTCAGCAAATATTCACAAGTATTAGGTGAGAAAGGAAGAGGAGGGAGGCTCATCTTGTACCCCTCTACACTGGGAGTGAAGACAGTCTGAATTCGGGAGCTACAGGGAGCAGTGCTATGAAGAGACCATTACAAGCACAGAAGGAAATGATCTATTAACATGCATGTTGACACTAACCGAAGTGCTACATTCCAAATATTACTCTCTAATTTCTAATTGTAACAACTCAAAAAGCAGTAGTCTTGGAAGCCAACTGTCAGCTCTGCTGGTTTTATTCTTTGTATATATAATGGTGTGGAGATTTGGGTTTTTTTGGTAACAAGCCTTATGTGAAATGTCTTGAATAAAAAGTGATATGATAATAATAGAGCTATTACCATAATAAAAAACAAACCATAAAATAAAAAGGGCAGAGCTCATAGACTAGGTGAGAAAGCAAAGTTTTTGAGAAGAGGGACTATAGGTATTTTTTGGAAATTCTGTTGAGCTGCTTTTCCCAGGGAGTTAGTAGTATGAACCTGAGCCTGTCACCTCATGTTGAAAAAGAAACTTGTTAAATCTTCTTTTAACAGCATATTTGCTTTTCCATTATCTGCCCACATTCACCCACACAAACTGACTAAAAGCTTCCTGAAGTATATTTTTCTTTTTTTTCTCCTCCTTTTGTTCCCTGCTCAACTGCAGTGTGACACATTTAACTTACCCTAATTTCCAAACTGCCATAAGTAATAAGAAGATAGGCCTTTCCACTAACATGCAATCTTCAGCAACCCTAGAGAGTAGGGGGGAGTAGGAATCACAAAACTCACAAGTGGCCAGGAACAGAAGAGCCAAGGACGTATGTTCCTTATCACAGAAACATCTTTTCAGCATAAGTCTTTCATAGATAAGATGCTGAATTGTTTGCAATACCTATATTTACAATTATTTCCATCAGACAAATGTGCTTTAGTATAGGAGGATAAAAAGCTACAATTATTATGTTTAGCTAAAGTAATTACTTTAACTTAGAAAATAAAGGGTTATATTTGAAGGCCTACAATCCAAGAATCACATCTTACTGAAGGGGCTTATCTCTAATGGCCCCTTGTGTTGATTAAAAATCTTAATGTAGCTTACTTGTAAAAATAGTTGCTTTGTAAAGTTTGGTATTTTGTAATGAAATGAACAAAAGGAAAATACAACAACAACAAAAAGTCTATCCCAGCAGTCATACCATCAGCTCCCAAGCAAGCCAGTCCTTGACCTGCCTGGGCTGATAACCCCAGTTTCCACCCAGGCTCCTGCTCCCACTGGCTCAGGAGCTCCCTTTCAGTTCAGCCCTGCAGCCCCCCAGGCTCACTGCCTGCTTGGCTGTGTTGTGTCTTCAGCCCTGTCCTTGACTTGTTCTCTTGGTTCGGTGTTTGCTGCGCTGTCACCATGCTGGCTCTGCTCAGGGATTGTGGGTTTGGCCCTTGCTGATGTTCTTGTTGTCACATCTATGATGACTGATTACTCCTAGTTCCTTGCTTGGCTTTCTTGTGAACTCGTACTACTCTTGCAACTCCATGGCATTCTGAAAGATAGTGGAGACTTTCCATAGTGGGAATTAGTTTATCTGAGGCAGAGACCTGTGTTACGAGTTGGAGCTGGTGTCACTCCTCTCTCAAGAGAGGAAGCTCTAGCTTAGCTAGTTGGAATCAGGCTGTATGTTCAGTACAACTTCTCTGCAATTATCAAATTACTTGCATTTTTTTTCCCTTGGGTTTTTGCAGTGTTTATTTGTGGTTTTTCTTTCTTCATTAGAGTCAACCAGTAGAGAGAGATCAGGAAACTATAGCAGAGTTTAACCTTCTTAAAGGTTATTTAGCATAACCCCTGGGCTTCAAGGACTTCTTAAGGAAGAAACTGTCTTTAAGTTCTGCTTTGGATTTCGTAGAGATAATACCCTCACAGCTGAGGAACAGAGAACACGAAGAGCTTAACGCAAACTGTGTGACTTAAGTGAGACTTAAAGTTTTGTGGTAGTAAGCTTGTATGAGACTTGACTATGCTCATGAGATCTCCTAATCATTTTCCCAGATCTGGGGTGGAGGGAAATGTTACATTCATATTCAGGAACTCTCTCGAGCTTTACGTTTGTTTTTCAATAAAGGCTGAATTTCAGAGCCTTCCCCAACATGCAATTACAGGAAAACAGAACTGAAAGGAATCTCTTGAGATCCTGTGTTCAAAGGCAGCATCGGTGAGACTTAACGCACCTCGCATGTTTCTCTAATCTCTCCTTAAAAGTCTCCGGTGGGATAGAGATCCAACAGATTAAGCATTACTCCCTAGTTACTGATTTCTGCTTTTTAACAACTCTAGCCATTAGAACATGATTCCTGAAGTTTTTATCTTGGCAGGTTTTAGCTCCTTCTCTAATTAATATTTCACTGTTGGCTTCTCTGTGTCTGTCAAGAAAGGGGCTGAAATGGTTGTCTCTGCCTCATGACTTTTCTAATAAGGAGAATAGTGAGTCATGCCAGTATTGGCTTTCTTTGTTAATCACAGTCTTCTGCAGTAAACTAGAGCTTTAATAGTAACAATGTATGAAGTGAAAATGCAGATTTAAAAGCTTCTCCAGAAAGGAGGATGTGGCACCTCTGTCTGTAACCCACATTGGGGGTTCTTATACCTGCTTCTGGAATAAGATCAGAACTGGAAGGGAGGCTCATTCTTTAGCAGGCTGTCTGATAGCTGAATACAGCCGCAGTCTGATACAGGCAATGTGCTAATGTGCAAGTAGTGTCTAGGTAAGAACTGTCAACACGGAAAGTAAAAATGTCTAAACATGTTCCAAAAGCCCCAAGTCACTCCAGTCAGTAGGATGAAACTTAAAAATTAACTTTTTTCTGCTTAGCTACATCAAGGAAAGGAAAGACAAAGGCCTCTGAAAAACAGTGCTGCCCTTGGGCTGCAGAGACAAGGAGGCTGAAGAAAGTGGCAGCAGCAGCAGTGGTCCAGTTCATGCTTGGAGCAACTCTGAATTCCGAGATGAAAAGTTCTTTATATGTAGGTGTGCTGTCTACTCATTGGCAGTTTGATTCAGCTGCTCCAACGGTAACTCGTTGGTGGCTGGGAGCTCATGGTAGCTTCACATGGAGAATGGATTTCAATCTAGCTTCTAGATTTCATGTCTGGATGATTCTTCTAATTCTATTAAAAATCTTGAATTACTGAGCAGAAATCACCTTGAAAATGTGACTTGTAAATCTGATTCTGAATTAATTTCAAATTTTCTTTTTAAAAATTGGATGTGTAATACTCCATGGCTCAGTTAGCTCACTGATTATACAAGGTGCCTCTTTCTAATGACCGTAAGCCAGGTGCTGTCCTTACCTCATGCTTTTCAGCACATTTCTTCCTCCTTGCATGCTTGTGCTTTCCCATCTCCTACTTGTCAACATTCACCACTCTTTCCCAGCTGCTGAAATAATGCCGAGAAATCCCAAATGCTGCAGCGCTGAGTCTAATCCTGCTCACTATAGCAGAGGCTCCGTGGAGGCAGAGGAAGAGATGCTTTTCTAGTTAATGGGAGCAGTTAATTGTTTGCCTCTGCTCTCCTTCCTTTGATATTTTTTATGGTTTTAGTTCTTCTCTAGCCCATTACTGCTTAAGAAGACCCTATGGCTTCATCACACTTTTTTTTCCCTGTGTGAACTTTAACAAATACATCTTCATGGGGTTTTTTTGTTGCTTCCTCTTAGATAACAGAGTGCAAGTCCCTAGTCATTGTAATTATTAGTATATTCCTGGAGAAAATAGCAACATCTACATTAAAGGGCTCCCTGCAGAAATGTACACAGTAGGTAACCAATTTCTCTTTAAATAAAAGGCATCTTGGAACAGTCAGGGGCTTAAGAGAAGGGAGAGGGAGCAAACTGGATTTTGAGGAACAGCAGGATGATTTGCAATGGTCAGGAACAGATAGTCATGCTGAATTAGTTGGATAATTAGTCTTCATTAGTAAATTGGAGCAAATTATTGTAATAGTGCCAGGTTGTATAATATGCTGGATGGAGAGTTTGAGTCTTTTTGTTTTTACTTTGGGTTTGGAATAGTACTAGTCTTGGGTTTGAATGTTCTGCCAGCAGGTTAAGGAAGGGTGGTTTATCATCTACTCCCATTCCTACTGCCATTTTTGTATCCTTAGATCAGCTAGAGTAAACATTCCGTATTTTGCTATCCTTCATTTTGGGAGGTTGTCTAGGAATAGAGAAACTTCAAAGGATAATGAGCATGACTGTTTAGAACCTGACTTTTTTTCTGACCCATGACAGGCAAAAAGCCCAGGTATTTTATAGATACAGCCTAGAAAAATGTCTTTTTGCAGTGTTTTAGCTTTTATTCTTTTCCATCTAAACAAAACCTTAAGTTCAGTGTCTGTTCTCTTGTCTCAGTGGAACTGGAAGGAAATTCATGTCTATCTTCTCCTTAAAACCACCTGTAATATGTAAATGACTAACTCCTCAGGTCATGACATGACCCTTGTCTGGCACACTTGTGAACAAGATTAAGACTGCAGGAAGAGTGGTAGCTAAAGAATCCTTATGAACTGCAGAGGGGACCTGTATTTGTACTAGGAAAAAACAAACAAAAAACCAAAACAACAAAAAACCCCAAGGAAAAGTTCAATTTTCTTGACTTCATTAGCAGGTGAAAAGAAAGGAATGAGGGGGGGAAGCCCAACAGCCAGCAGGTTAGAAGCTAATTAAGAGCAGTGCTGAGGGATTGCTGTTTGACTCTGCTTATGGAGTAGTTTAAAGCTTTTTATTGTCACTATAAAATTTTGATGCTGGCAAGCCTTCTGACAAAGGAAAACAAATCCCAGGGTAACTGTGAGCCAGGTTGCTATTAGCAGTGGGGCTTCCTGACTGCAGGGATTTGAAATCTGCCCAGCAACACTTCTTAAATCCTGTATTTAGTGTATTATTTTAAGAGAAAATCGTTGGGGGAGTGGGATTGCACAGTCAACATATTCTAGCTCAAGCTGAAGAGCTGCACTGCTTGGAAGGGTAGAAGGTAAGAAGCTTTTAGAATGTAAAAGCAATGTGTACAAGCAATGCAAATTAGGACACTTTTGTGTGTGCAACAGATAATAAAAAGAAATGGCCTAAAATTATTTGCCTGCAGGAAAGCTGACAGTAGTAGTTCTGTTCTGAATACCTTCCTTCACTTTTGTCTTTCTTATCTAACCTGGTGATGCTGCCCTTCAAAGGACAAGAAATAAGATTTGTCATTTAGTCTAACTGTATTGACTAGATAATCTTCAGTACCTTTTAACCCCAAACTCTTAAAATACCATTCCTGTGCAACAGTGAGTATCAGCAAATGACAGGTGAAGGTTCTGGTTTTGGTAATACCAAATATCTGCATTACTGGATTACCTGGCAGTTCAACTTTACTGCAGGTAGGACGAGCTCACAAGCATCTTTCAGCAAAATTATCTAGAGTACAAGATGTGGTATTTGCCATGTCTTACTAGCTTTATGCTGCCTGTGGTGGGAATGTTCCTGATGGAGCAACATCTGCTCTGCTGGGACAGTTACCCCTTCCATTTTTTTTTGCCCACCTCATTTACACTGGCAGATGTCATTTGTCCTACTTCAGTATTCTCTCCTAACCTAATCCAGTACTAGACACCCTAAACTTGATTTACAGTCCCATGGAGCTATAGTTTGAGCTTTTGTAAAACAAAGAGCATGAAATGCAGATTCCACCTTACCTGGGGGTGTTAAGACTGCAGCACTTTCTGCAGCAGGTATTTAAGGACAAACATACCGTAACCTTAATGTCCTTTATTTCATCTCAGCCTAGGTAGTCACCAATGACCTGTCATTATGAAAGAGGCTTAGAATCTTGTCATCAAGTTACAGTTTGACTTCTTGATTTGATTCTTTAGTTAGGAAAGCAATGGATAACTCATTCTACTTGCAAACTGCACAGCAGCACTAATGGAACTGAAATTAATACCTGTATTCAAATGAGGATTCCTCCTGGAAAACAAGATACTCTGCTTGCAGGGACTGCAGTGTAAAGCTTATGTTTTAGGCAGTAAGTTCTCTCTTGAATAATGGAGAAGCAAATGAGATTTAAAGGGATGTTCAGAAGCCTGTGCTGCCATGCTGTGGAAATGCCTGTCCCCCTCTTGTGGGTGCTGCGTGTTTCCAACAGCACTGGCCAGACCAGTGCGTTGCCAAAAGGGCTGATTCCGGGGTCCCCTGAACTGCTGTGCCCTCGCTTCCCGAGCTGTGAAACGGTTAATGAGCATGGGCAGTTAACAAGGGATGGGCCATGAATGGTTCCAGCTGTGTATAATTAACTGGAATACTGGGAAGTAAATGACTTTTATTGGCAAGCATGTCATAACTTCATTAAAAGTCATATTTACAGCCCTCTCACATGCAATGAGTACTTGTGTAGTCTGCAATTTAATGAGCACTCATTTTCACCTTGTTCCAATTATCTTCCACCCACCCCTCCCTCCCTCTCAGTGTGGGGAGCATGAAGATGAAATACAATGGGAGTGTAATTAAGGCTGGCACAGATTCTTTCAGGAAATGTTTTTGTATTCCAGAACAATAATTTCTGTTGCTTACTACTACTAATACTTTAATGTTTAAAGTACATAATTTTGGTTGGTCCCTAAAGCATTCTTTAAATAACAGTTATTAAAGAATGACTCTGGGAAAGACTTCCCAAGCCCAGAACCCCTGGCAGCTGGGTTCCTGAGATGCTCTGTCTAATGAGGCATGGTAACCTGACCAAGGCAGTGTGCACAAAAGGAAATTACTATTACTTAGAAAAAGAAAATTTGCTTTTTGGCTTAATTGCATCTGTGTGCTGTGGGAAGCAGTGGAAATCCCCTGTACCGAGCCAAAGAAAGGTCCTTTTCCCCCTCTAAAGGGAATTGCTCTTCATAGCCCTGTGCTGCCTCCTGTCATCTACTGCTTGATCATGTAGACACGCAGTGAAAAGGAGTTGCAAGTTGGGAAGTTCTTTCAGCTCTTGTGCTTGTGCATGTACGGACGAGGCACTTACAGAAAAGTAATAACCACAGCAGGAAGTCCCGGTTAATTTTTTTCTTCTGATCAAGGATTGCACAAGCCTAGAGATGAGCTTAAAGGAAAGGTAGTCAGATGTAGAATACTGGGGACACTGAAGTCTCTTCTAGCTTTTAAAAGCAGGTTTGCAGCAGTTTCAGACATGACTCAAGTTCTTGCTTGAGTTTCCAACTTATGGTTCATCTTAATGTTACAAAAAATAGGACTACTTGCCAGGCTGTTAGTAAAATTGGGTTCCTCAGGCTCAGATCCTGTTTCGTTTGTTTTGGGTTTTTTGCTAGACTTTTCCATAGACTGTACAGTAAGTTCATCAAGACTTTTTTTGGACCATCTCTCTAGTCATATTTCTTGACTGACACAAATCAAACTTAATAAATAGCCCAGGTCAGTGCCATATGTGCACCCAGTACAGTGGTGTGAAAGCTTGTGGTCAGGTGTGTAACTGTGCCAGCTCTGGTCATTACAGCTGCAAAGTCTCATTGCAGGTTTAAAAGTGGAGAAAAAATGCTGCCTGTTCTAGTAACTGAGCAGTCTGGAAAGAAGGGGGATGCACTTGCCTGATAGATGTGCTAACAATTAATATCCCTTGGGAGCTGCTCGGAGGTTCAGAATGAAATCAGGGTTATGGGAGATTAATTACTGGGCACTGGGAAAGTGACATGGTTAGAACCACACAATAAATATAACTTATCTGGTGGCACAGTGTAACAGCAGTGCAGTCATTGTCTGTTGCCTACGAAACACACACGTTATACTTACTCGTAAGAAACTGAATTAGAAATTCAAGATCAGGGACTAGGTCTTTTGCAGATATAAATCAGCTGAGCAATTGCAATTTATAGTGGCTAAGACTTTGAACCAGATTGTGAGTGTCCCTTTATAAACAAAAAGAAACCTCAGTAGAGGCCTTAGCCTGATGTGTATTATCATGGTTCTGTTTTGACTAGTCACCTAGACAGTAAAGGTGGTTGAGGTTAAGTGTAGATGATGTACCAGTGAGATAGCAAAGTGGACCTGCTCCCCTGAAAAAGCTATAGCACTTGAAACTCCTTAGGAGGAGGGCTATCCCAAAATATTATCAGTGTAGATTATCATCTGTATTCCAGTGATGTTTGAATGCTTCTAACAAGGTAATTCTGTGCAAAGGCAAGTGACACCCCTCCCTGCATTATTAATCTTGTCATCCAGATAGCCAGGATAACTGCTTACCCTGCCTTGGCAGCATCTGGATTGCCTGGCTGGGACAGCGAAGTCTGCTGCCGTTATGTTTATCTGGCTCTGTGTAGTAGTTTTCACAATCTTTGGGGAGCTCTGTGCCATTTGTGGTGTTCTTGTGGTAGCTTTTACACTGGTGAGACTAGGTCATGTTTGTCATAGTGCCAGCAAAGCAGCCTGTGCATGTAGCCCACGTGACTTGCCTGAAACTGTACAGAAAGTTTGTGGAAGAGCAGGAAACCAACTCCTCAGGTGTGTGATTGCCTTGTGTAGTGCTGCAGGAGACTCTGATTTCTTACAGTTATTTCTGTATGTGAATCAGTGTCGTGAGCACTTCCAGGAGTCCTGCTGAACTCTGTCCAACTTTGAACAAAATTATTAGAGGTAGCCTTTAACACACCAGAAATCATTCATACTGACAAACCTGTGCTTTTCTGAGAAGTTAAGACTAAAATCTGACTTTGGAAGGATTGGTAACATCTCTCAAACAATTACAGGTTTGGGGCAGGTTGTCTTCAACTCAGCACAGGATATTTACTCCATAGAGTACAAGTTGTGTGTTGGGTCAAACAATACTTGATGTGACAGAGTATATATACTATATATAGTAGAGGTTTTGCCATTCATTTGCTTTCATAAAACTTGGTAGTTACTGTACAGTCTGCTTTTGTAATTAAGATGCCCTCCTGCATACTTTACATCATGAATAGCATTGATAATTGTGTTATACAGTAAGTGAAGATAGCAATGATTAATTCTTCCGATATAATTCGTCCTAGGTACAATTGATTTTACTGCCAGAAATGTAGAAACTTCCCGATGGAAATACTTTCACATAATTATTGTTATTAGTTTAGCTTGTTGGGGGAGGGAGGAAAAGGAAAAAAAATCAATTACTTTGTCTTTACCCCTAATCTGTTATGATCACTTTAATACAGAGGAGTTATAACTAAAATCACGTTTTTCTAATTCATGAGCTATTGGAAAAGTTTACACAAAGTATAAGGGCTGACAGTTACAGGCTGATTCTTGAGCCAGTGGTTTGTAAAATACCTCAATCAAACAAGATGTGCCAGACCAGCCAGATGGGGAGGGCCTGAAGATGCTGAAGTGGTAGTGCCAGTCGGTAAACTGATTCATTCAGAGATGTGGGACAGTGCGGGAACTGCTAACGTTTGGGTGGAAAAGGTACCGCACTTGTTTTGCTCTGCTGAGTTTCTTGTGTGTTGCTTACATGAACAATTTTGGGGAAGCAGACCTGCTTTCTGTCATCAGACTTGATATGTTAGGTTGTCTAAGGATTTAGATACGACTATTCTAAAATTGTTAATTTTCCTTTCTCCCCTAAATTGGGAATTGCAAGGAAATGCCTCTTGTGTTCTGCTTGGATTTTGACAGTTGTGGAAAATTAGCAG
The DNA here is from genome assembly GCA_013399075.1 of Chloroceryle aenea. Taxonomy (NCBI): domain Eukaryota; kingdom Metazoa; phylum Chordata; class Aves; order Coraciiformes; family Cerylidae; genus Chloroceryle; species Chloroceryle aenea. Next base: position 443,233 of record VWZY01005342.1, read on the forward strand.
CTCACTTGATTTTGCTAAAGCTCTGAAATTTCTATGGTAACAAGGCTGTTAAATAGAAACTCCTTTCCCTGCACCCACCCTCAATCAGTGAGAGTGGGGAACAATGTCTGATAGGCCTGTGGTCTAATCAGGGCAATGAACTGGAGCAGCCAAGCTCTAGCAGTGCATGAACTCAGGTTGTAGCAAGCAGCAGTTGTGTGCTGCTGGGGAAGGTATTAAGCTGGTAAATCATCAGTGAGGATTCCGTGAGCAGGCTTTTTAAAGAAGTGTCAGGAACAGGTAGCACATTGGTGGAAAAAGGACTTTGGCTGCTGGAAAGGGGTATTTATTAGGAGCTGTAATCAGTGCTGGGTAGACTGTAGCACAGGAGTGACTTTGTAAGGCTGCTGTTGTGTTGTGACATAGAATGGAGTGCAGCTGACATAAAGACCTGAAAAATGATCTGCTTTTTCCCTTGGGTAGTGAAGAACAAGCCCTATCTCTGGAAGCAAACCCCAGTTCTCCAGAAACTTAAACCAGAGGAGAATGTTCCCATTGTTGCATTTGCTGCAGAAAACTTTCATAAATATGGGACATTGACTGGGGCTCAGGAGGGTCAGTGCTCTAGATAGCTTTTGGAGCCAGCTGGGTGTCTGATCCACTGACCACAGATCCAGGATCTGTGAACACTTAACTGTTGCTTCAGACAGGAGCCCAATTGTTTGTGCTGCTAGTGAAGTGTGAACTTGCATTGATAATGGGCATCCAAATGCCAGAGTATGTCAGCCTGCACTGTGAAGTATCTGCTGTGTAATTAGTCTCGAGATACAAAAAAAACGATTTGTGATGTTATGCTTTGTAAGAGATTAAATTATGGTTACTGCTTTGTAGAATATTCATCATAAGTGTAATTACTGCAGTTATTCTTCTCCCTAGCACAGCAGCGCAGTAGCATATCGGTGTGTTTTTACAGGTGCATTACACCACCCTATACACAGTAACCCCAACAAGTCTGTTCAGTTGCATTTGCCCCACATATTTTGCTTGCTGAACCAGCAGTGACTGTATGAATATACTGCCCTGAATGCCAAATCTGTATTATGATAATGTGCAGAACTTGAAAATTAGGGCTTAATGAATGCATCCCAGTTAAAAATAATTAATTCTGCTCTCAGGGATTGATTTGGACCACGAGATCAGTAGTGTAGCTAAGGTTGCTAACCTTAGTCCTGAAAATAATTTTCCCAGCAATGAAGATTAATCCCTTTTTATTGTCTTGATGGAATAACAACATGATCATAAAGCATAAGAGAACAAGAAGTTGACAAAGTATGTCTTTGATTAATTGCCATAATAGATTGCAGGTTGCTGACTGAGGAAATTTTTTCAGTCTTTAAAACTTTAATGCACAAGGGGAAGACAGAGAAGAAACAGCTTGTTAAACGCTGTGCTCAGTTTTGTGTGTGACACCTCACAAAGCAGTCTGGAGGACAGCTGTTAACTGGGCAGGAGCTGGGTGAGACGCAGGAGAATGGTGCAGTAGTTAATGGGATGAACTGGGGCTTCAGAGCTACCCGCAGTTCCTAACTTCCCCTTGGGTATCCGTGGCTGCATCTAAATCACTAGGCAGTAACTTGCTTAGTGTGTATGAGAGATTTACTCAGTGTGGGAAGAGATCCTGGTTTGCTGAGGAACTCCCATGTGTTCGAGATAACCACATGTTGAAGGACTTTGGGACTGAATTTCTGACCTTTTTGGGGTCACAACTAGAACACGGAGGCACTAGGTGAGAGATGTTACTATTGTATGGTGAAGGTCTCACTGTCACACCTTGGAGTGCCACTCCTGCAAACATTCACTTGTCAGGATCAGTGGTGCAGGTCTAAACCCAAGGCGTCCTGACTCACCTGACCTGTAGAGTCCCAAAACAACATCAGCAGATCAACTACTTAAAATCTTCACCAGAGAGACTAGTAATTATAGCATGGTTTTCCCCTGCAGTGCATGCAAGGAGATGCAGCTTAGCTTAGCCAGTGAGAATATTCAACAGCAACAGGGACATGGTACGGGGAGGTAACGATGGGGGTATGGCCAAGGCTTTCTAGTACACATTGCTTATCTAGATTATTCACAGACAAGATGCCTTTGCCTGCTTGAAAAGTTGACTTTCCTGCAGCTGGCTCCATGGTATAATGAGCTGCCTGTCTCCTGCCATCAGAGCCCTGGAGAAGGGAGGCTGAGAGCACCACCTCTGCCAGGGCTCACTCCCCAGCAGCTTGATGTGCCACAAGCTGACAGCAGCCGCAGTATGGCAGCCTGCAGTACCATCTGCTGGCTGACACCACCTCTGCTCCGGTGGTTCGTCTTCCTTCATATTAGTAGGGAAATGTTCCATGCTAAATTACCTTTAAACCACAGGAGAGAGAGCAAGCTCTACAGCTGTGGGAAAATATACATTTTTGACACACTGCTTTTGGGCCATGGGATAGAATTATAGCTATTTAACAGACCTTAGATGGGTGCACGCTGTCAGGCACTACATACCTCTGAGAAAGCCACAAAACAAGGACTCGACTTTCCTGTTCTGCATCAGAGTACTTGCAGCTTTTACACAATTTAACTCCATGCTTATCTACACGAAAGAATTTCTGGTTTGATTTTTACATGGCAGCACTTCACTGCTGTATTCAAATTGCCATTGCTATCTGTGAGTATTTCTGCAGCACATTTTTAGACATTTTATCATTATTCTTCATTTAAAATGTCAGTCTTGTTCTGACAATTCTTGTGTGCTTGGTTTGAACAGCTTTACAAGTGTCAGGCTGGAGTTGTCAGAAATAGTGATGAAGACTGCATCTTTTGTTTCCTAAGAGAGCAAGCACAAAAGATTTTCTTTTTCTTTTTTGTCTAGAATGACTGGATTGAACTGGTACCACAAACGTCAGATTGCAGAAAACCTGATGTATAGGAACAAAGTTTAGGGAAGACTATTTTACTGCAATCCAGACTTGGGATTCAGCTGTGTCAGCAGGCGTTTGTGTTCTTCCTGTCTCAAATCCATCTCGCCTGATACTGCTTTCCTGTGACTTCCTTTCTGGTTTTTACCTGACTGGGCAAGCAGATATTCCTACTCGCCACAGGCCATGATGGGAGAGGAAATGTTGACTGCTCTATTCCAGTCAGGCTCCTGTTCCAGGACTTCTAACCATCTTTTCCAGGTACATGAGGAATAGGCAAGAAGCAGATTCTGGTAGGGAGAGATTTCTGGGTAATGGGATCTAGCAGACAAATCTAGAAGCTTCCTCTGTTTCTAGTTCTGATGCTTCTGCAAACTGAGCACTTGGGAAGGGGTGGGGGTATCAAGGAGGAGTTCCCCTGCTGCAGATTACTGCACAACTTGTTTTAGCTTGATAGAGATTCACCTTCTCAAGCATCAGCTAGTAGCTGTGGCTGGAGTCAGCATGCCTTGCTGAGTTGTCTGCACAAGGACTTCTGTCATGTCTCTGCAAGGGTAAGGGTGTGCTTTCTCTTCAGTCCTAAGACACTTCTGGTCTTCTATTTCACTGTAGTCCTCTGGAAACACTTCATGGACTGTAAGAGGCAAGTGAAGCGTTTCCAGTTAAGAGCTATTAATAGTATCAGTGAGGGATGCCCCCTGAAATCTGTTCATCAGAGACTTGGGTGTGCAGATGCAAATAAATGATCATTGTGAAAAAGTTGATAACTTAAAAATTCTCAAATGTAAAGTGTCCCTTTCCTTTTTTCCTCACTGAATTACATTTGCAACAGAGAAGCTGCTCTAGACATAAGAGCTTCCTAAGGAAAAAAACAATCAAAATAAGAAGCGATTTAAAAATCAGTGCAATTTCCTCAGTTTTTCTTGTATGTCCTGGTTGCTGGTCCTCAAGGGATAGCTGTACTTTCTATCAGCACTAATAAAAATTCATATTTGTCTGGGCTATTATGTGCAAAGTATTGTGTAATCCCTTAGGTTAGAGTGAAAAACCAAGTCAAATATTACCGGAGACCTTTCAATTTTGGAAGGTTTCAGAAATAAGCATAATACAAACATATGAAGGGATCCAGTTATGTAAACAACCTGTTACTGGAGTCTCCTCCTTAGAAAACACCATTAGATTTCTAACAAGATTGCTTTTGGATTACTTGGATTAAGTATTGCATTCAGAGCCTTATAAAGTACCTGGAATTTCTTCTTTTTTCCTCCTTTTCCCCCTCCTCCCCCCTGCACTTCTAGTTCTAAAATGGCTACAGAGGGCTTGCAGGTTTCCAGCAGGTGCTAAGTTGCTTCTGCCTGGTCTCAGGTGCCTGTATTCCTTGGAACAGATGTTACACTAGTAAAATGTGCTTCCCGGTGATAAGGAAATGGTTAATCCATCCCAAATGAAGACTCTATAATACTCCTCTTGCTCAGTAATCTAAAAGATAATTAAAAGAATCCCTTAGACATAAATACAGAATTAAAGCTGTCCCCTTCTGATAAAATACTGAAATCACTAACAGTGCCCTGGGGAGAGAGAGGTCTCCTTTCTTTGCATGGAGAATACCTAGATACAGAGAAATCCCAGAGTATGGGATTTAGCTGGAGTCTCTCTCTTCAGCACCACTTAATGGAATCAAACAGTTGAAAATGGCAGTAAGATGGTGAAGAGAACCAGACAGTGGAAATCTCACTGAGGGAGAGAATGTCTAAGACAACTTTGTTTAGCTTAAATTTACTACTTGCAATGGTAAGGGCCCAGTGACATCTGGGGGCCTCTTTCTCTTTGCTTCAATAGCAAGAGATTCAGTTAATTCATGTACTTCTACTGTTGCATTGATTGGTTTGCATCAGCTCTAAGCACAAATCTTTCCTGCAAGAACTGCTGACAGAAACAGTTTGTTGCTCTTTCCTCTTTCTTTTGCTGTGTATTACATTGCAAGTCTTGAAGTAGTAAATCTGATTAGGGTATGGTCAAATAACCTCTTGGGTTTGTTTGTTTTGTGGGGTTTGTTTCATTTTGGGTTGTTTGTTTGGGGTTTTTTAAATGACCAGTAGTTCTGCTAGTGAAATGCAGCTCTGGTGTGAAGGGCAGAAATGTAACTTAGCAGTGTGTTGATATTCTCTTCAGGAAAAATACCTGATGTTGCTGAGAGCACAGAACCCGGAGTAGCCAAAGCTGTCAGCACTGCAGGGCTTCTCCTTCATACTTACAGGGCCAGTTCTTCTGGGCAGCTGGGAAATTACTTGCTGCTGAGTGGTCGTGATTGCTAATGATGCAGTGATGGTAAGAATCAGGATATTCCAAATAAAGTGAGAGTTGTGAACTGTAGTAAACAGGGTAATAACCAGCTGTCCCAGAAACTTGAACTGTGCTTGCTACTAATCCTTTTCCTCACTCAGTTTCAAAATCTGATGTATTCTCACTGATGCATCTATAAAATATGCCTCTATTTCAACATAAGGCTTCAGAACAGAAGATCTTTAGGATTACTTTGACCTCCCCTCTGTTCTCCGTAAACTGGGGACTGTAACATTGTCCTGGCTGCTGCCAAGAGCTTGCCTGATCTCCGAGGTAGGAATGAAGTGGTGTAAGAAAATTACGACCCGTTTGGCCTGAACAAAACATAGTGGTGCATCACTTACCTTCTGCAATCAGAAAGAATGAAGAAAAATTGGCCAGATGCTTGTTCCATTTCTGAAAGTCAAATATGTATTAGTGCCAGCAAGACTATTGATTTTTTCCTTGACTTTTTTTCTTTTCAGAACATAAGAGTTGGTTTCATTCAAGTTAGATGAAAATAAAAGATTAGAAAAGCCCTGCTCCATTTCTGATGTGATTAATAAAGTTTAGGCCGAGCTTGTTGCCAGTGAATAGAACAGTAACAGCAACTAAAAGGAGATGGGATTGTACCAGCTGGAGAACCTTTCTTTTGTATAGTTTTTTTTTCTCCTTATTTTGACTACCTCACAAACTTTTTTATGGAGCTGAACAGGGAACCTGAAAGATGAGACCAGATTCACAGATCAATGGTGATTGATGCTGTATGTAGAAAAATGACATTTTCTTACAGGGACAGTGAAAATGAGGGTTAATCTTAGTTTCTGTGTTTGTCCTCTTGGTTTTGTCTTAAATGCTGTCTCCTGCACCCAGGGAAACTAAGAATAGAAGTGGATGATGTGAGGCTGAGGAATAATGCAATGAATCAGAATTTTAATGCTATTAATCTACTGATGGTGCTGATTAATTATTACTGGAGCTGATGGGAAAGCCAGACTCTGTAAGCTAGTTTAATTATTTTCTAGTTAGTGTTAATCTCAGTTAATGAAAACTAACAAAGCCAGAAAAGAGATGACACAAGAAATGGCTGGTATTCATGAGACACTCACTTAATCTATAAAACATCAAAGATGTCATCGCAAGTGTCTTTGCTTTACTTGTATTTTATTTTTTAAATGATTGAAACACTTTGTTCTCAAGTTCTTGATGAATCAGCATGTGACAGTTCAGAAGGGATGCAAATAGGAGATGATCACTTTTCTTAAGGAAATGAACCGCAGTGACTCAGGTGCCAGCCTCTACCCAAGCCAGGGGTGTCTGCTAACTGTGATGCTTTGTTGGATCTCTCTGCACAATGCATGTGTCAGGACACACACACAATAGTCACTAGAACTGAGAACAAGCCCTGAAAAGTATTCACACACTGAAAGCCTTCATCAGTGAAAGCTGAAGTGCCCAAATACCTTTGACAAACAGCCTAAATGAGTAGCCTTAAATTGCCTACAAATCCCTGGTCCAGCAGAGACACTTGGGAATAGCATCCAATGTTTTTAAGGCCCCCAAGTGTGCCTTAGCTGTGTGACTATTGATGCTAGTGAGAGAAATAATCTGTAACATTGGGATTGGCTCCAGGCCGATGAGGTAGAACTTGATCTGATCATATTTTGATAACTGTATCAAGACCATGAAAGATAAAGCAACATACCAAAGTAAGCACATCTGCTGACTATTCTGCATTGATCAGAGAACAGTAGCCCAGTGAAAGAGAGGTGTAGAGGAAGCTGGTAGCTGTAGCAATATCCAGTGTTTAATTATAAATGTATGCCATGTAGAGCAAACAGCATACATCTGTCTGGGGGGAGAAATTGCCTCTTGGCAGAGAAACAGCAAAACCGTCAGCTCTGCACCCAGAAAGAGATCAAGTGTACAGATGAGCTTAGCAAACACTGGTACCCCAGTCAAATAGATGCTGAATTTACTTGCAGACTCCAACTGGAAGATGAGCAGCAGCCCTCTCTCATTCTGTTATTTCTCAGAACAGTCTTGGAATAAATATTGCTGGAGATAGGGAAAAGCATCTTCGGGTGTACTCTTTAATAGCTGGTGCTGCTGCTGCCACACTGTGAAAGCTCGGACTCGATGGCCCAGCTAGTCCTTCCAGTGGAGTGTTTCTCCATTGCTTTGTAAGTAATTCCATGCTGTAAGCTAACTGAAGTTGCCACATTTCTCATTTTGAACTTGCCTGCTTTTATAGGAACTTTTCCTAGGTTCTACTAAATGTTTGGTTTGTTTTTTTCTTTTTTTTTTTTTTTAAAGGGAGGCTGATCTATTTGTGGAAACATTGTCTCAGTGAGAACAGCTGGCTTAGAAACTTCTCTTTGAGAAAAAAAAGAAAGTAATGAATAGGTCTGTTTTTTGAGCACTCCTGGCAGATCTGTCATCTGATCCTGAGCCCAAAAAGTGAGTTATACGGTGGGGCTTTGCAAAGTTCAAACCATATTGTATAGCAGATGCTATGATACTATTATTCAGTAAGTCCATACAGACTCCCCACTGTCATCTCCTTCCCTTGCAGCAATTTATGGCCAGCTCTCTTTCAGTGTTACATTATGACTACATTAATCCTAAAGATGCATTAACCCCACCTCTGGCTTTACAGATTTTTCTCAAGTTCAGCTCTCTACCCCTCTCACAGTCTTCATGCTGTAGATTTGTTCTACACTGTTTTCTTATTAGCTCCAAGGTGATCAGTTTGACGTATGTCAACGTTTTCCCTTTAGGTAGCCCATAAATCCCCCAGCAGCAGGAGCATCCTTAGAAGGTAATGATAGTTCTCTTTCTGTTGTATCCCATTTCCTAGTCAATCTTGCCTTAAAATTGTTTGGCACCTCTCCATATATAAAATACCAGGTAGTACCTGTGGTTATTATTTTAAATCTGTGGAATTACTGGTACTTGCTTGGTTGAATGTGTGCCTAGGAGCCATCTCCTTTCAATTCTTTGAGTGTGGTTATTTGCTTACCTTGGGTGACTTTCAATTTCCTGGAACCTTTGTAATTCCATTACAAATATTGAGGTCACAGTGACAGACTGCCTTTCTTGAATATGTTGAGATCTACAACTAAAAAGAATTGGCATACTAATGACACTTTCAGGGAACTCCTATTACAATTAATAATACGAGCCTTCGCTACACGTTGTCTCTGTATTAGAAATGTGCCTTCTTTCTGAACAGCAAATAATATATTGTCATATTTACATGATATTGTCCCTATAATGATTTGCTTATGAGCCATTTTTCTCCCTCACTGTATATCCGAGCTGTCAGTTGCTCAAGTTTTCCCAGTTTTCCTTGGACAGTCTGACCAGCAAGCACTGGGCCACTTCCTGTCTCAGGGGTGCTTCCCATGGCAAGTGCAGTACACTCCACAGGACTGAAAGAGCTGCTCAGACTGTCGCTGACTTAACTGAACTGAGGCTGCGAGAACAGCAGCGGAGGAATAAAGCACACAGGCTTTTTTCCTGCGGATCTCCAAAAGCTGCTTTCAGACCCAGGTAGAGAGGAAGGTCCCACCTAGGTGAATGTAAATGCTCTGGTTTTAACTGGCTGAAAGAAAGAGCAGGGATGTTGAAAAAATTGACTTGCTTAGTTGTCTAAAGGAGAGCTGAACTGCTGAAAAGCTGGTGGCTGCTCACTGAATTCCCCAGCTAATAACACTGGTTTCCTCTCTTACCTGTAGTTCTGCCGGTGGTTCAGGTAGGATGTTTTACAGTGCTCCTGTACCGTGTACAGCACCGTGGGATGATGTTTGAGCTCTTTGAATTGTGCTGCAGTAAATACATGGGGAGGTTTGTTTTGGATCCATATCCAAATATTACCAAGATGCAGCACTGAACTGAGTCATCTTGACCAGAAGCAGGAATCAAATGAAAAATACAGCGAGTGTTAAAAGGTTTGATAAAGAGTTGAGCAGGTTTTCCCTGGAGGTGACACATAGTCTGTTACTGTCTCTGAACTGCATCACCCATTCCTAATTGAATCCCTCTGTGCCAACACTTACAGGTGAAATTTAACACACCGACCTCCAGTTGATCTCGGGAATATTATCCTATCCATTTCCTAGCAAATTACAGTTCTTTGTAGGAATGCATTAAACTATCAGATCTTTCTCATTATGGATTTCTCATAGGGCTTTTAGTTCCAAATGAGCTTTGAGGCTGAGTAAATCTCTGATGAAGCTGTAGTTTCCCTCCCTGCGTGAAATGAAAAGTGCATCTTCTATGCTACAATGTGAGCACAGGTTTGATTTTTTTTTCCCCTTTTTAAAGAGTTGGGCAGCACTAGGCACAGATTGCTGTAGCCGAGATGGAAAGACTCAGCACTGCTAAATTGCAAATTGGCTCAGGCTCTGTAGCAGTGCTGGTATGGTAAAAAAATATTGACTACAGAATGTTTAATATTCACTTTTTCCTTTTCCTCCAGAGAATCACCCATGGGGGGATTCTCAAGGTATTTCTGGCAGTCTGAAACTCTCCCTGAGTAATTATCAGGATGTGCACTAGCAGAAATACTGTTACACCAAAGGAGAAATGAATTGTCTCTGATCAGCTCTTGGCATCCTTATGATTCTGGGAATATTTAAAAGGTAAGAAGTCCCAAATTAACTGTGTGGATTGATTTAGGATGCGCTTTATCTGTTCTAGCTAGCAGTGTCAGCTTTATTGCCTGAAACAAAAGCTGTTTCTCCATTTGCATGAATGGATCTATTGCCATTTTGCAAAGGCAAGGGGAAGGTGGTGGAGGGGACCTTATACGGTGTCAGTGCTGGTTCAGGCAGGTGCCCCAGCCCAAGATTCTGCTGGAAATGAGGAGCATGAATGCTCCTTATTTCCCAGTGCTTTAGTTAGAGGCAAAGAGTTGCACAGTGTCTCTGGTATTGATCCCACATGGGGCTGAACCACCAAGAAGGTGGGAGCAACATGGAGGGTTTTCCCTTCTGGAGCCAGCTGAAAAGATTGATGAAATAACAGATAGTCTTTAACAAACTAGCGAGTCTACCTGACAGGAACCACACATCCATTCACAGGGTACAACAGCAAGACTGATGCATTTTAAACATGCTCCCAACTGGTTTGTCAGTAACAAATTAGACTTGTCACATTCTCTAAACAGTTTCAGTGAGAACATTAACAATGTTAATGATCTATGGTCTCAGCAGGAGGAAGAAGTTTGAGTCTAGTTCCAGGAAAGCATAAAATGGTTTGCAGTTGTTTTGTTCCTGAAACTGCAGGGATTTCAAAAGATGTATAATGTAAGCAATTGCTCAGTTCGGAAATTTAGAATAATTGGTAGTCATTATGTCCTCGATCATAGAGTTGTGTCAGCATATGCATGTCTTGACTCACTTGGTATCAGATTGAAAAATACAGCAGCTCCTTTCTGAACAGTCCCATAAGGGCTGGAAAGCCTTGGCACCCAGTTCTGCATTCTGAGCTGTTAGGAAAATTTTGGGCTTTGCATCTGTCCGCGTGGTTTTTGATCGACAGAAATGATTCAGGCTCTTATCTGGGTGTTTACAGCATAGAATGGTTGGGGTTGGAAGGGACATTAAAGGTCATCCAGTTGTAGGCAGGGACACCTTCCCTAGAGCAGGTTGCTCAAAGCCCTGTCCAACCGGGCCTTGAACACTTCTGGGGATGAGGCATCCCCAGCTTCTCTGGGCAACCTGTTCCAGTGTCTCACCACCCTCACAGTGAAGAATTTTACTTGTATCTAATCTAAATCTATCATCTTTTAATTTAAAGCCATTATGGAATCTTCACTGAGACATTACTATAGTAAAAGAATAATAACAATAATAGTAGCAGTAAAAATCCTCAGTCGTCCTTTGAAGTTTTTCACTCTTAATACAGGACAGAGCCCTTTGAGCACCAAAACCTGTGTGAAAAGAAAAACCCAACAGTGTTTTGTTTTTCTTTTAACAGTCTTACAGCATTACCTTTCTTGTTCAAGGTCTATTTCAAAGCAGAATATTTTATGAGGAAATATGTTTGTTGTCAAGTATACAGGAGAACACAAACAAATCAACTATTTCACTTAATGTCTGGTAATTATGCCAATGACCCAGACTCAATGAACAGAGGAAAGCTTGGAGTGATGAGTAGTTCAGGTTGAAGCAGGCTGATAATTAATTCCGTGAAACAAACAGTCTAATTACTAAAATGTAATAAAACTTTACATTACATTAAAGAGTATAATAGGTTTTCTAAAAGGATTCTATTAAGTTTAGTGCATTAGAAATATTCTGTTTATAAATGAGAGTCTTGCAAAATGTCAATAGCTTGGTATTTACCTAGGAAATCAGGCAACTGCATAAAAATTAAATAATTATATTTAAAAACACATTTAGAATTTATTTGATTAGTGAAATTAATGAAATAATCCTAACAAGGCCTTTGGTGCATAATAGGTGGTAATTCCTGAAGCTCTGAAAATAAGTGATGAACAGAAAATGAAAAAAACAAATCTCCTTTTCCTTGGTTTTGTTTCCACACCAGAAGCTGTGAATTTAACCCATTTGAAGGAGAACTCGGGGCTGTGGGTAGGGGATGTGGGTGTGGAAAACCACATCAGGGTTACTGATTGCTGATCAGAGGCTGACCTTTTCTGGTTTAAGTTACCACCCTGGGACAGGGTAACTGATGACTCTTTGTGGTAGCTGCAGCTCACCAGTTTGTCTGAATGAAAAGGATTCTCTTGATAAGAAATGAGGCACTTCATTGATGTGATGACTGTTTACCTAACAGCAGAAGGGCTAAAGCTAAGGAGAGGCTGGGCTGAGACTACCACAGTCATCTAGTAAGGCATGCTTATTTCTACTGTCTGTTAGAACCATTGGCCTACTAAGAAAAGGCAATTCAAGCCACTGTTGATTTGGCAGACTGTCTATTCCCTCTAAAAGTAATGTTCTTTCAGTAAAGTACCAGCTGTCTCTGACCTGTTTGAAATAAATAGTAGTAGAAATGAAGCACAGTACCTGCACAGTCCAAATGCTATATTCCTGTGTACCACTCACCCCGCCCTTTATCTTGCTATTTAAACCTAGGCAAAAGCATGCTTCTCGCTGGGGTTTTGTATTGAAGTACCTATCCTGGGTCAGCTCTTCTGACAGGAGATAGTTCTTCTTTCTCCTGCCCTGAAGCTACCGATTCATCCAGCCACAAATATGCTGTTGACAGCATGCCCTTATTCTGACTGTTTTTTCTGGTATGGCTGGTGCTAAACTGTACTTTAAAAACCGCAACAAAGGGGCGAGGAAGTGAGGAATATAGCAGATAGGCAAGTAAATCCACGGATAATCAGCTGGACTAATCCTGACACCCATCTCTTGGTATTGGGACAACAGAGAGTCTCAGCTTATGCTGAAAAAACCAGCCTGTTGTCACTGCTGACAGCCTTATGGAAGGAGCTACAAAGTTTTGCCAGTGCTCCCTCTGCTTGCACCAAGAAATCTGCATTTCCCACTACAGAAAGATTGATAGTGGGCTATTTTTATATGCTGAGCCAGATTTATGCATTCTGCAGAATCATATGAAGCTAACCACATAATAAATGCATGTATCAATGAATGTGCCAAAAGTTGTGCCAGCTCTTCCTGAATGTCTCCCTGCATATCACTAATACTGCAAAAGCACTTGGGGAAGGCAAATGATGTGGTTTTTTTCTTATTGGTCGTTGGTCTGCATGGAGGGGGAAACTTGGATGCGTGCAGAAATGTGTGAGAAGAAACATTAATCTAAATCCAGTTGTCAGGCAGCCCCAAGTCAGGGCAATTCTGCCCCAGAGGGCTGTCTTAAATGAAAATCCCCTTAGCTCTGATAATGCTGATCCTATAGCGGAGGTGGAAAGCCTCCAACAGAACAAAGTGGATGGGAAAAATAGAAGGAGAATGACAAAACATTTTCCCTTTATCTTCTGAGCTACTTCCCCACGGTCTGATTTCCGAAGAGAACTGCTGTCATGAGTGTAGCAGCCAGAGATGAGGGGTTTAACACAACCTTCAGGGATACTCAGTTTATACCAGTAAAATAATTATTCTTCAAAGATTCCTGAAAAATAGTGTTTAAGGTGTTTAATCATTAAAAACCTGATGCCCTTGAATATAAAAGTTAGATGAAAGAACTGCCAGGGACCTTAATGCAGTTGAAGTGATAAACATACAGGGAGCAATAATGATCAAGCCTGAGGTGATTACATTCTCTAATTAGAACACATGTATCATTTAGGCATGTTAATCTTTGTCTAATGCACTATGGCTAGACTAACCCGTATCCAGTGCAAAGTCCTTGGATGATAACGTCAGCCCATGTCTCAAGAAGGACTGTTACATGCACGTTGTTTTTCAGACTGTCACGTGTGTGGATTGAGATCTGCTTCTTCCTGTGACTGCCCTTCTGCCCTCTCCTGCTCTGCCCCATCTTGGGGATGCTGTGCTCATTCTGTTAAATTTGATTGCTGACAGGTTTCAATGGGAGTAATTTACACTAAATTGGAGCTACTTAAACACAGACCCATCTTAATTTGCAGGAGATGATTTTTAAACACAAAGGAGTTGATGACTGTGTAGCTCTTGCCCTTCTCATTCCCACTTGCTGCTACCCCTTCCCCCAGCTTCTGCCAGCATGGACAATTGGACTGTGTCTGAAGAAGGACTTGCCTTTTTCCAGCGCGCTGATTACACTGGAGCTTTCTTTGCTAGAGCTCAACTGGAGGCAACGCGTGTGCTGCCTGGTGCTTGCTTTTGAGATGTGAACCTCTCTGTGGGTCATAGTTCCTATGTGACACTGATGTGTTACGTCTTGTGGCCTTAGTCTGTGCTACAGGAGAACGTTTGCATGTGGCAGTAGGGGTGGCCACGACACACCACATGACTCACGAGGGAAACAACTGCGTGTGTCCTGAGCCTTCCTGAACCTGTGTGCGTAGGTGGTACCTCTTGGGAGTGTTCTTTACTTGGGGGGTTTAGGATCCAGAGCAGCGGGTTTCTAGTCACCCCTGCTCACACCACTGCTGAAATGATCTCCAGTGGGTGTGGGGAATGTAACTGTACCTTTTAATATATATTGGTGCCTTGCACTGGATGCCACAGTAGTGGAGTAAAGATCAGGCCCCAAACTGACCCTATAAGTAGGAACCCACTAAAACAGAACAAGTCTTCTGTAAAAATAGATATGCTGAGATGCCATCAGCCTAGCTGACATCTCTGCAAGGCAGGTTTGGCTGGAGAGTGGTTTGTCACTGCTGGTAATAGAAGGATAGCAGAGAGACTGGGAAGCTTGGGAGATATGGTTTCAGCTGCACTCTCCTGAAGACTTCCAGCTTGACTTTGGAGAGAAGAAAAATCACATACTACTACACATGCTGTTTTCCTCCCTGTTTGGAAAGTGGAGCTGTGCAGTTTCCCTCCCACACAGGCATGCTGTGAAGGGACCTCTGCAAATGACTGATATGCTCTTGTACTGTGGAGATAAGGAACCAGACAAACAGCAATGGCCTGGTTTATCCCTGTACGACCCACTTCAGACTTCTCACTCGCACCCTCTATCCCAGCTCCCAGATTACACAGCAGATAGCAGGAGCCCCATGAGGCACGAGAGATTATTATCCTCATCATGAGAGGGTGAGAAGTGATCTTACTAATAACACATGCATTAGATAAATAAAGAGAATTCTTAGGCAATTCGTTGTCTTCGTGGACACGTTTGATTCTGTCACGTGGGGTGTGTGTATGTGCATTGGGATCAGGCAGAATAATGGCCTCTCAGAAAAGATATTAGTGGATTATTTTAGTCTTGCTGCGGGTGGCATTAAGATGAGAGGCCTTGGCTATTGTGCTGTCAATTTGTTTAATGATTATTAGAGGAGCAGGTGATTTCTATTAAAGGGAAGTGACAGACTGTCCATTAGATAGAGATGCATGTTTATTAAATTGGAAGCCTGGAGCAAGCAGCCTGGCTCATTTGCTTCCAAATTCCAGACCAATCAGTTTTATTTTGCACCTGGAAGGTTCAGAGCACAGTAGAAGTGGGAACTATTTATGAAGCAGGGTCAAAGGAGGGTGGCCTTCCTGCACACGTACTCACTTCCACCCCAAATGGAGCTTGTGGTGGAAGGAGGTTGGGAGGATGCAGGCTGGAACACATGGTGCTCAGTTTAATTTCTTAGCTTTCTTACCTACGTAGGCTTGGAAGCAGAGAGAGATAACAGAAAGGATTTGCACTTAAAGATTAAATCCTTGTCTCTGCAATCTGTTTGTGGCTTCACAGGACAGTAAGATTGGTGATTTCCTCTATGCCCATTTATCCCAGTGGTCCAGGTCTGCTGGTAGCCAGCTGCTTCAGTGGGAGATGTGAGCTCTCTCTGCAGTGAACAATTACAGAAGGATCTACCCAAAGGAGACATTTATTTGTAGTCCCCACCAGCTATTGGTTTATGCTCTGAAGCAGCAGAATTTATCTTCCTCTCTAATCCGCTCTAATGTGACTGTGGATGTTCTCATTGCCAGACAGAAGTTTAATCCGTTCAGGAAATGTCTCCCCAGTTCAATGCCTCTGTTATCCTTCTTTCCTCTCAGCCAAACTGGTGCACTTTAAAATCAAATCTTTCCTTTCACAGATCTAGTGTAATAAGCTTACCATTCCATCCACCCCCATTAACCAGATCTTCACTGGGATAGTGATTCAGGGTCTGGTGACTGCAGATCAAAGAGGATGCTGAAAAATTGGAAGGGTTCATAAAAGAGACGTATAAATGATTCAGAGTCTGGGAAACATCTTTCTAGTGAAAGATGTAAGGAGCTTGATCCATTTAGACTATGAAAGAGGAAATAAAGAAGAGACTTCATCACAATGTGCGAGCACAAATACAGGGAAGTTGGCTTCTTATAATAGATGACTCCATGAGGCAGCAGAAAAATATACAGTAAAATCTGTCTGGAAGGTCAGGATTCAGCTTTCACTGGACACTAGAGTAGCCCAAGAGTCGGAAAAAGTATGTCTATTTTCAGGGTAAGATAATGAGCCGGTGGAATAATTTACCATCAGAGTAGCAAGTTAAGAACACCCCGAATACAAGCCTATTGAGGAAATCCATAATGCTCTCTGGAAAAGATTTTATTCTACTGATTAGAGAATGAATGAAATGACGTGTTGCAGTGGGCACTAGAAGTGGCAGCTGAGGAACATGCTGCTGTGTTTTGTAGTCATGGGGCTGCAGAAGGGCAGCAGCTTTAAACAGACTTCTATGCTAGAAAGCGATGAAATCAGGCTCCCAGTATCATGCTGAATTCCTTTGGGGCCTTAGTTTTTCTCATTGGGGTTTTCTACCTGTAAATATTGACAGCACTGAGCTATTTGCTGTCATGAGACAGATGTGGACATCCTTACATTCATAAAGCACCCTGCCTAGCAGCAATGCTGCTCTTGCACCAGAAATGCTCGGTGCACGGTGCCTCTTGGTGGATTTCCCCTCTGTATTAAATTGCAAATGGGTGCATCACTGCAGCCTGAACTACATTTAGTCAAACTAATGAAAGCAAAAATCCCCTGTCTGTGGCATGCTTCCTTTCCTGTTCTGTGCCTGTCATGCCAAGACAGGACCGCGTACGGCTACGCGCTGATAAATCATACATTTATTTTTGCAGCTCTGCGCTCTTGCAGCGTGGCTGTGATTTGTGCATTACCCGTTTCTGCTTGGGGGACAGCTGGACTGGGAATTCAGCTGGGAGTTACGGGGAGAGGATTGGCTTCCAGTCCTGGCCCAGCAACACCTGACAGGCAGAGGCTGCCACCTTCAGGCAGAACGTCCCTGCAGCACTGGGGGGAGACGTTCCAGAGGAGCTTGGGCCACGGGAAGAGCTGAGACAGAGCAGGGGCCAGGTGGAAGAAATGTGTTGAGGAAACACTAGATGTGGAGCAGAAGTTGTGCTTACTGGTGTCACATCTTTGTCCTCTGAGGGAGTTCCTATCCTGGAATTTGCTATAATTTACCGCAGGGAGAGTGAACCTTCTGTTCTCCACCCCATCATTCCACCCCTTCTCCTTTTGGGAACTTGCTGAAAATTCTTTCTCTCCTTGGCTCAGGCATCCTGGAGCCCTAACTGAGCTGAGGGCAGTTTTGTCCTATGAGTTTCCATGAATACCAAGTGACAGCTCCTGTCACTTGACAGGCTGTCCCCAGGACCACCCTCATTCAAAGCACACTGCTGGTTTCAGTCACACGTGGGAGGTCAGGGGAGGGCAGACATTAAATACTGCTATATTTAAAGGCTACAATAACATATTCTTTGCCTCCCTGCCAGCTATTTGCTGGGCCATTATTTCACCATTCTTTTTTTTGTTTGTTTCTTTTCCTTTTTTTTTTTCCCTAGGCACATGTTTTTCCCAATTCAGACAAGATCACTACTCCCATACTCAGCTGCCCTGATTGCATGAAGAAGAGTCTGATTGCATTATTCATCTGCAGTGCTCACAAAAGACATCGAAACTCTTGACTAGACCTAAAGCTTTTAATGATGTTCTGTTTCCATAGAGAGGGGGAAGGATACTGTGCAAACTGGTGGCATCCGATGGCATTGCCACACCACCAGCTGTGGATGGGACAGCCAGGTCTGCCTGGCATGGGGCAAACTGTTGCTTTTATTGGGCAGTCTCTGGAAGATGGCTTGCTGGGATCAGCTGCTTTGTTTTCCTCTTGGGCCAAGGCTGCGGTGATGCTGGGAAGCCAATTGTGTTTACATACTGGTGTGCAAGGGTAGTGTAACTGCAAGGAGCTGCTGCCATCTGTGGGTGTGAGAGCACACTCATCCCAGCCGGATTATTTTCATATCATCAGAAACTGGCAGTGTGTCAAAATTCTTTTGATTAGAAAGTTTATTAAACTAGAAGAAGAAAGAGGGTAACCAGTGAAATGAGACAGCTGGGGAAAGGTCACACTGAACTTGACAACTGGGCAGTTACAGAGACCAAATACCAGGCTAAGTGCATCTCGTCTCTGAGCAGTCTTATTTTGCTCCTCCTGTTACATTGCTGTTGCAGCTCTCACCATCACATCTCGCTGAAAAGCACCAGGGCATCTTGCTTGTGTTTGTTTTTGAGTGGCAAGAGTCAATCCAAAAGCTGAGTGGAGATTCCCAAGGGAGCACTGCAGTGTGTGTGTTGCAGCTCTTGAAAGGACACATGGAATGGGGTCTGAATGGATCAGTCTCAAGTGCTATGCGTGAGGCTTCACAGGGCTGCGGCAGGCAGCTGATGGGTGTACAGTGACCAGCTTTGTAGGCAGAGAGAAGGGGCCTTGCTAATGCCACTGCGAAGGTCGAGTTCTAAACGAGAACCCTTGTTCAACTCCTTCCTTTGCAGAGGGAGACCCTGTCAGTGCCCCAGGCTGTCACTGACCAGGGCCAGCAGGTTGCAGTCACTGGTACTGAGGCCACTACAGTGTCACTAGAGCAACACATCTGAGAAGGTCAGGACCAAGCAATTAAGGGAGCTGAGGAGGAAGGCAGCAGAACAAAGTGACAGTAAGCTGTGTAACTAATTAATGGGGGTTAGGAACCGAACTGTAGCAGTGAAGCTTTCAGGTTGCAGTGTTCATGGTAAGATGTTTTCTGCTGCGCTCAGTTCAAGGTATGTTTCCCTGTAAATTGCTTGGTGAGCTAGCTTTGCCAGATCCACCTGACCTTGAGTCTTGCCAAGTTGGCAATCAAATAATTGTCAGCGGTCTCAATTTCTTATACATTTTTTCATCCTGGGGAGAAAATGTGGAACTTACACTTGGTCATGCTGGTGTATGGCAAACGGAGGAAAGTGAAGCCACTTTTCTGTGCCAAAAATAGCAGGCATTTCAGCTGTCCTGTCAAGCTCCCTCCTTCTGCGTAGCCGAATGTATTGGATGTCTCTAAAAGTGAGAGCTTCAGAGGGAGGTGATGGCTGGGAGCACAAAGGTGGTTTTACCTTGGAATGCAGTGGAGGTGGGGCTGGAGGTGAGCGGAATATTGTAGGCATCTCTTCTGAAATACCACGACATTTTGAGAGAGCTATTGGATTGAGGATGCATGGAAATGAGGTACGGGAATCATGCAAAGAAGAAAAGGTGCTTTAGAGGAAGAAATGTAGACTTGAGTGTAACAGGAAGAGCATAGGGAGTTTGGCTCAATTAAAGTGCCTAAGTAGCTTCATAACCAGAATAAAAGTCATCTTTAATCTGTAAAAGATAGGCATAACAAAAGCTGTTAGCTAGAGTTCAAAGTCAAGCAAACTCAGGTAAGAAGCACGCTCTAGAGTGAGAAGTGATTAATAATCACTGAAGCAAACTACTCTGAGAATGGGTGGATTTTTCAGCTCCTGTCTTTAAATCAAGATTGGATGGATACCTTCCTACAGGGCACGCTTCATTACTGGGATCAGCACAGGAATATCCTGATAATGTATTGTACAGCTTGAGAATGTTCGGAGGTCCCGGATGAGGTACCGTTTGCATAAATGGAATAGGAAAATAACACTGGAGTTGGAGAGAAAGTTGAAATTCAGCAGTTGCATTTGCAAAGAGAATGTAGAATCAAGCCCTAGGAAGTGTCATTTCCTGACTCTTGTGGAGTAACAGTGAGCTGTAAAATTAGAGTTGCATGGATGGCTGTGGAATGATACTCATGAAAAATTAACGATAATAGCAAAAGACAGGAAAAATCCAGGAAACATTTCCATGACTGTTAAGTTTTATAAAAGCTTGTTTTCATTAAAATCTAAACTATGTACTTTAACTGAGCTGCCAAAATCCCCGTAGCTTTTTTCAACAGCAAGTAGTTATGGCAAATAGCTTCTCTGAGAAGCTGAGACTTGCAGAGAATGTAATTATGAGAGATGGATGGAATTTCCCCGCTGTTGTTGTTTGTATTGCATAGGTCTCTTCCTAGTCTGGAGCTGGAAGCTGTGCTTAAATGCTGTTCAGGCTACACAACTTTCTTTTATGGCTCTGCCCTAAACTGAAGATCTGTAGAGATTGGGGTATGAGCTGTTGACCTTTTATTGAGCTCATGCTGAGATGGACACTTAAAGCAGCTCTGCCTGTTTTAGTGGTACCTTTTCCATGCCAACAAGGCTCACGGAGCTGAGAGTGCCGGGCTTGGGCGTAACAGAGTTTTCAGGATAGAAACTTTTTCAAGAACTGAAACAGGAAGAGAAAAGGGGAAAGCAAAACTCTGATCATCTGGTTTTGAAAGAGGAATATTACAGAGTACAGGATTTCTGGAAATTGTATTGAAATAATTGTAATTCCTTAGTTAGCTCATCTTTAGAGTGTGCATCATATTTGTGTCTCATTCACGGATGCCCTGAAAAGAGGAGACTTTGTCTTCTGGAATACTGAAGTCTCAGTAAAATAATCCAATGGAAGCATGAAGAATGGACTTGGGTTAAAGAAAACAAACCGACACTACCAACAGACAAAGCCATCACTGGCTTTAACTTCAGTGTGGTTTCTATTTGTTAGTGTCCAAAGCTGCCTGGTTTGTCACCCCTTCTAGGAAGATGTTAGTGCTAGAAACTGAATTTCATGTGCTACAGCGCTTTGAAGGTAGGAACACGGGTTGCACGCTGTTTGACTGGAGCTGTCTCACTGCTGAAACATTCAGGCATATGGGCAACTCCACGCAATAGGATCGTGATGGTCTTACACAGGTTTTTAACTAGAGACATATGCCACCAAATCGCCTCGCTATCGGAGATTGTTGTACTTTGTATGAGGCTAAACCCTGATTTAACTTTTCTCTGCTGGGATATGGATGGGATCTGCGAATGCATGTCTCATTCTAGCAGATGTTCCCTCTCCACAACCTTGTACTGAAGATACTTCCACTGTCGTGAGGTAGGATGAGATACTCCAGTTCTTTTATTCTCCATCTTATTGATACTAACAGTGACAGAGATAGTGCTGCTGGCAAGGGAATGTATTTGTCCTGTCACGTTTTTTCTGCCTGGAGAACTCTGAAAGCCAACTGCCTGCTTTCTGCTGTGATTTGCTCAGATGTGTTGAAGGATTGAGACAGGTAGCAGCTGTGCAGCCTTGCACCCCCCTACAGAATATCATGTTACTAAATATGGTGTAATTACCTCCTCAATATCCTAAATATTAGCAGTTGAGGCGTCTGGCTCCTTTACCCAGGAGAGACTTGGGTGCTACTGTCTGGTACAGCTCTGCAGGCAGACCTGATGACACTACCCATCTTCCTACTGGGCAAACTGGAACTGGGGACTCCTTTAGTGCTACTGGCTTGTGTGAATCTGATGGCTTAATTGGCAGCCCCGCAAAACAGTCTGGAAGCCCAAGTTCCAAACTGGGTTATCTTTATTTTCTTGTTGTAGAGCACTTACCAAAGTGGAGATCCTGCTCCATGAATGAGATTTACAGGTGGAGTTGGTGAAGCAAATAATGCTCATTTTGATTGCCTCTTTTAGGTCTAGACTTTCAGTGGGATACTGGTATGATTCTTGCTCAGGCATTTCTAAAGAAATACCACATGTTTTAATGAAAACACAAAAAGACAGAACTATTGGGTGTGAAGTTGCCCGGATATGTCTTGGGTTTGCCAGTCCTGCGTGGACATGCTTTTGCTATCACCTAGTGGCTATTTGTGATACTTCCATTAATCTCCTGCACTAAGGAATTGGACTGTTGTCTCTTCAGGGACTTGTCATTCATAAAATTAATGTAGGCAAACTAAACAGGTATCGGGTGAAAGAAGGACAGGGTTTATCAGTGCAGAACTCGTACCTGGAATTGGGCTGCTTGTCAGAGTTTTGTCAGTGACACGTGCTGTTCATTCGAGTCCAAAGACTCCACAGACAAGCTTTTAAGCCTACAATCAAAGTTTGAGAAACTTCTCAAATTAAAAAAAAAAAACAACCAACCTCTTGATGTCAAAATCCATTAAATATTATTTGGAAAGCAAGACTTTTTTGCCTGGTTTTTATTGCCTGTAAGTTTTACATGGTGGGCATTCAAATGCCAGGGGAACAGCACATACTGTGACACTGAGTGGCAGCTGAAAACCTGAATGAGCTGTAAGCAGCAGGATGTTTGGCTGCTTTACCTGCTTAGATATAAACTGTAACTGTGTTTGTATGCAGTAATAACACCTGCTTTTTTGATGATAGTATGTTTTGGAAGGGTCTAGAAGGGTTGAGACTTTCCCTGGTCTGTTGTTTATTAACTCTGATATTGTTTCTGACAACACAGAGCTGATGTCATCCTGCTTTCAGTAACTGTGGCTCTTTGATCTCGTATTGTGTGGCAGTAGAGTATTGGCCTGGTGTTAGATCACATAGCCTGCTTGTTTTGCCTTTCAACAGATACATTATCTTATGGTAGATTCTTTTAGGCAAATGAAAATATTTAACGACAAAATGCTTCTGGAAGACAAAGACTCCAAAGTAATGACTTTTCATCTCTCCAGCAATTTTGCAGACATGGCTTTTATAGAGGTTTGTCGATATGTGGTACAGATGTGGTTGTGTTTTCTGTTATTTCCTTCCAGATGTGTCTCTTTAGAGTACAGAGATACTGTGACTAACTCTGACTCGCTTTCTTTCCCCAGATTGTGCTTCGTAAAACTGAATGTTGTCCTCTGGGGAGCCGAACAAATTTGGCAGCCAAGGGGAGAGGTAATGTCTGCGATACTTTTCTTCTTTCTAGAAGCCAACTAAACTACCAGTTCCCAAAGAACTAAGGAGAAACATGTCCCAGAGCCTGCACAGGTTTCATACACCTCTTTGCTTCCTATGCACATGTTTAGGAGATGGGAATAAGATGTCAACCCTGGTTACTTAAGTGAATTTTGCCATGTACAACAATCTCTTCTGTCTCCTCCGTTCTCCCAGATAGTCAGGTGAGAACAGGAGATGAATCACTGTTCTTACCTTCTATTCACATGCAACCAGCATAGGCCTCACTTTGATTTGGGGTGACTGACTCATATTTATTTTCATTCATAAAGTAAATGCCTTTTAAATTTTTTTTTCCAGCTACATGAGTTTACAGAGGCTCCCTAATGCTCTGAAGCATTGTCATGAAGGGATAATTTGTCAATGCTGCCAGCAGAGCTTTCGCTCTCTGAAGCTGATCTGGTCCTGGGCCAGATAACACTCCGTATGTTCTGGTGATGAAATACAAGACATCCTAATGGGGAAGCTGGAACTAGTTCAGAAAGGGGAATAAATAACTGCCATAGATTTTTAAAAAGCTGGAGAAATCACCCCAAAAAAATGCAGACTATTGAGTACAATTATTTCGCTTTCCACTTTTATAAAGAAAATGGCTGTTTTGATGCAACTGTAGAATAGCAACTCTGAAAACAGAGGGCTGTGTGAGAAACACACTGGGGCTCTCTTCCAGAAGTGTTGAATGAACTTTACACTGAAGTCAGTAGTTGTAGTTGCTTAGCACTAATGGAAAACAGGCCACAACTCAATCTGTTCTTCCTTGAGTTCATACATTGTCTGGCTGAAAGCAGAATGATGAAAAGAGAAAACAAGAGGGAAAAGGAAGCCGCGTGCTCTTTGAAATGTAGAGTGCATGTTTTGCTTTCTTTACACAACAGCTGGCACAGAAAAGATACTTCTATAGGCAGGATCTCTAGATGTTGCTACAATATCTGTAGTAATACTTATAGTAATTTGTGTTGTGTTGTCCTGTGAGCCATGAATCTGGAGGAGCTGAGTACAGGCCTTCTCTTGTGTGGAAGGAAAATGTCAGCAGCCTCCTCACCTTTCCCCGTGCCATCCGCACTACCGGCCGTCCTTAAGACGCAGTTGAAGGCGGCAGGAGTTAACACAACCCTCCATTAACCCTCTCTGTGAGGTGAGAGGCAGCTCACGATTGTATGGTCCGGGTTCTCACAACAGAGACAAAAAATGTCACCAGATAGACACACTGTGATTACTCTCTTGGTTGTTTCTCCATACAGTGCTGTCCTGATCTGCACAGATGAAGCTTCAGTGGAATACAATGGGCTTTTTTATTCATTCCCTGGAGGAAGTCCAAAGGTAAGATTCCCTATTGCTGTTTTGTTGAAAAATAAGTCTAGAACAGAAAATATTTCAAGAGCAGATGAGTGTGTGTGTATTCTCTCATCAGTTAAACACAATTCACTTTTGTTGTCTAGGGCACTGTTTTATTGTAAAGCCCATCACAGTGCTAAACAAGATCCAGAGCAGATTAATAAATGACAGTGTCAAAAGCAGAATCTACTCAAAACCTTTCTTGGGTCGTTTTTAAAAGCTGTTTCTTATTAAAGAAAAGAAAAAAGGGAAAGATTGCTGAATGAATATCTTTTAATTATATTTTTATTAACTATTTCCCTGAGGGGAGAGGTTGGAAACACAGCCCTTTACTTACCTGATAAAATAAGGAGTTTTCTGGTGATACTAGTAAGTCTTACAGATCATGGTTATACTTAAATGCTTGAATTTATGCATTAACCTGAAGTCAGGGAAATGTTTCTGAGGCTGTGCAAGTTGTATAACAACACTTAATGGTATTTGCTCTGCAAATGTTGCTGGGTGGAGAGAAAAGGTTAACCACGGTAACATCCATCCCTAAGCAGAGCAACTTAACTCCCCCACCTCAGAGTGCGTTTTGAAGATGTGAGGTTTTGTTGGGTGTTAGTGTTCTGTGGAGACAGAGAGCAGATCCATGTGTGACTACACCAAACTGAAGCTTGCTGCGCTTTCATGAAGCATTTCAGGTCAGAATGCTCTTCTCGGCTCCTGTAAACTTCTCTGTCAGTGTCTCCCCTCTGTGGAGATGGTGCTTGGCTTCCAAGAGCGGCTGAGCAGCTCCCCAGCCAGCACGGCTGGGCACATGCATGCCCGCTTCTGTTTCAAACACTCGCACCTCCTCTAAGCAGCAGATGGCAGCCGAGCCCCATTACAAACACGGCCCTGAACCGCAGATGGTGGAGATAAAAGCAAAACTCATTCACACTGTGCTCAGCCAGACCGAGAGAACAAGCACAAACATGCTGACACCTGGAGGAGCCCATGTAGTAATGTCATGTAGAAAGAGAAGCTGGAGCTCGTTTTCAGTCCAAAACACTTAGCATAGATGTAAGTGAGGTCCCTGAAAGCCAGATACCTCCCAGAAAAGAGACCTCCATAACTGCAAAGACATCTTAATAAAAGTCAATGGCAAACGAATAGAAAGACATTGACACTGTAGGAGCTCTCCACCTGCTTGGTTTTCTTCTGGTTTCCTAGGCAATCTTAGGTTTTAAAAGGACAAGATGACATTTCAGTATAAATGTGTATTAATAAAAAGCAGTTGTTTGCAAACCTGCAGTTCTGCACCAGTTATACTGCAAAGAGAGTAGTTGCCTGAGGTGGATCAGGAGCTTTGCCAGGCATAACACCTTGACATTGCTTTCCTTTAGGATTTGGGATGTATCAGAGCAAAACAGAGCTTAATTATAAGCACTCTGCTTCATTCCTCCACTCTATATTATGTAGTGCAAGTGGTATGTGGTGTTCTGGATTCTTCCAAACTCATTCTGAGGGAGGTAAGGAGAAGGTTGTATGGAAAAGACCCCAGACAGATGAGTGGTCCTCCAGTACCTGCACTGGAAACAGGGAGATTTAGCTGGCGAAAAGCACGTTGTCATGAATCTAAAATCTAATATGGGACCCTCAGAGATTGTGAGCTTTAGTCAAAGGAGCCACTGTTGTCACTTTAACATGACTCTAAATGGTGTCCCAGAGTGCAGGCAGAATGGAAAACAAAGGCTGTTTTTTCCTTTATCATCCAGACTTAATCAAAACCTATTACTACATATTTATGATTTTTTTTTTTCCAAATACCAGCATGTACTAAGAATCAATAGAACTTCTTGAGACAGTGACACCCTGACCCCTTTGGAATCTGGTCAGGCAATGGAAGTAGGTGAGAGCTTTTCTCCCCGTTCTGCATCTCTGCAGCACCTCAGAGCTGCCCTGGGCAGCAAGGCCCTTCAAGTTGTTCACAGTAACCCAGCAAGTCTGACAAAGGTTGGGACTGAGCGTCACTCACTGGCCAGCTATCTTGACATAGACAACCCTAAGAAAGTTGTCTAGCTATTTATTAGTGCCTGTGCAAGACAGGCTGTTTGGAATTTTGAATCTCTGTGACTTCTGATACTTCATTAAGTTTTCTGTAGAGGAATCAAGTGGCTGGCAGCACCCTGAGCTGACTCTGTCTCCTCATTCAGCTCGCTGAACACAGGGCTGTAGGAAGAGGTGTCCCGTTTCCATGGCTGAATGCACCTGCTTGTAGCAGAACTACAGCTTAAGGTTGACAAATTTCCTCTTCAGAGAGATGTCCCTCCTGCTGTCAGGGCTACGTTTGGAATTGCTTGCTGGTTCATCTGGGTTAGTATGGTTTGGCAATAGTTTCGACATTGCAGAAAAGTTAAGGGTATGTGAGAGGGTTCATCTGTCAGTTTGAGAGATAAGAAAAGTGTGTCTAAATGTTCCTTCAGTCCAAGCTTTCCTTTCCCATCTGTATGCGTTGGACATGTTTAGACACATGTGACATGGAGATCTTTGCTGCACCTCCTGTCAAATGCTGCCAAGGGGAGGAATGTAGATTAGCAGCAAAGATAGAGACCAGAAGAGCGTGAGGAGTAACATCCTGCATCCTGAACCAGCTACGTCGAGGTGAAAAGCTGGAGATGTACGTGGGCTCTGGCGCTCTTAAAACATCTCGGAGGGTGCTGTTGTACATCCTCAAATCGCTGCCTGGTGTTATAATGCTGGGCTTAATGGCCCATGACCTCAGATTATGGCCCAGAAAGGACTAGAGCAAGTGTCAGGGAAGAGGTGTTCCAGCTGTTAAATAGCTACTTCAGGATTTGGGAAACTTGAGCTCATTTTCTTGATCTGCTTCCTCAGATTCAGTCTGGGACTTTAGGCCACTTAGCCTTTCTGAATTTTGATTTCCTGAGGGGAGACTGAGGAAGCTAAAAATGGTTTGAATCTCAGAGAACAGTGTTGTAAATAATTGCAAGTCACTTAGAAGAAGTTATGAGGATAATTTAAGTACAGAGTACGAACTCTTCCTGCCCTTTGACTTTTTTTCTTGTATGGAGCACCATGTTTTCGTCGAGCCCTTAGAGCACGCCTTGCTTGCCTCCACTGTCACAAAGGTTTCCCTCACTCTGGGAGGAAAACTCAGCAGTTCTGAGTGAGTTTTAGTTTCCTGATTCCATCACAAGAACCTCACAGAAGAGGAGAGCTCTGTGAAAGAAATAGCATGTTAAGTATGTAGTGTTCACCATACTGAAGTTTATATGGAATTACTATTTTATAACAATGTGCTGCATCCTGTGTCTAGCACTTCTGAAACCCCCCCAGAATCCTCAAATGCCCTGGTAGCCATTTGCAGACACAATCTAAATGCAACTGAAAGCAGCATGAAGGAGCCCACTTATGTTTCATTGTCTTTGCTTCCGAGAAACCAAAATTCCACAGAGAATTGCGTGTTTTGGATGGAGAGCCTGGAAAATCAGGGTCCCTTGGTGTTCTGCCTCAGAGCTTTGTTAATGGGTAAGAAATGTAAAGCTGTATGGATGCTGAGCAGGCACTCTCTGAACTGACTTACTGAGAATTTGTGTGGTAAATGGGAACAGCGGGGTGAGCTTCTTTACTAATTCTGCTGCTGTTGGTAGTTGTGGTTGAAGTGGATGGATTATGGCTTCTCCCTATCTTGATTAACTGAGCAGCAGAGAAAGCACAACTGTGCCTCTGCATCCAAAGCCTCAGCCTCTCGCACTCTTCTGCAAGCTCAGAGCTGTGCTGTGCACTCCTGATAGGGCTGTGGAGGAGCAGGGGAAGGAGAAGGGGTTGGTGGTACTCCTGCAAGTGCTCGCTGCCTTCCCGAGGGGGCCTCATGATGCCATCTCCAAACCGCTGAGTCACCAGCACATTTTACTTGGCTCCTGTGAGGAGAGTGGCAGCAAGAGCAGCTAGGCTAGGAATATGACACGCCAAGATTTGCTCTTTCATCAGGTATTTGATTGCAGTGTGACACTGGCAGCAACCTGAAAGAGTAGCAAATTCTGGAGTACTCTTAACAGAAGCTTCCTCTAAAGGCAAATAGAGATCCAAGAGAAGTCACACACTGCAGCCTTTCTTGCTAGTATTAGTAATGAGTTCTCAAGATGTCCTTTCTAGGCCATCTAAGTTCTTCTTAGCCAGAAGAATCTGATTTCCCAGCAGGGTTTACAAACCAGTGGCAGAGCTGTCGAAGGCAGGGTGTGAAAATTGCAGTATTCTCTCTGCAGTGTACTTGGTTTGCCAGCCCAGTTGACTTGCACTGGGACTCCTCCTAACCTGAGCTGCCGCATTCGGCATAAGGAAGGGTCTCGTGGTCTGATGCTGAGCTGTCAGGAACAGCAAGCTGCTAAGCTCTTCCAAAGCATCCACTAGAGAGAGTGACAGGACATATTGGCAAACAGTGTCATACCAGAATTTGCAGGGAGTAAACAGGAACCTAGCAGGGGAAGAGAGATGCACAAACCAGTATTTCTTGCCTTGTTCCCGCTGTGAGCAATTTGCAGCTGCTGTAGAACTGAAGAGGCTTAATAAATGATGTCTCCCCTCCCTCCAAAACCCTACCTTGTGCTTCAGCAGCACAGGCAAATGTCACTACGGCAAGGACTCTTAAGGTGCTCTCTGGAGAGCTTTGCATCTTAGCAGCTGTCCCCAGAACATACATGCTATCGGGACAATAAAATGTTGCTCGGTGCTGCTGTCCTACAACTGATTAGGTCAGCTGTAAATATTGGGACTGCATGGTAAATACATACTAGCAGATTGTGCTGACTTGTTAAATATAAACGAAAACATAATTAGATTTATAATGTGTCCTCCCCCTCCTCGTGCCCAGTAACATAATTTACCAAAGGGGGTTGGGGGGAAGAACAAGCCCTCGCAACCTGCTGAAATATCATTATTAACATGCACATGAAAAGTCAATTATGCCAGAGGGAGGTATTTAAGTGAAGTGAGTTTCCATACTCTGGGATTACACCTTGGGGATTATAAATTTCTTTCTTATTTATTTATTTTCCCTGAGTTCTCTACTGCTGCTTAGCAGGGAGGAACAAAAATGTTACTAAGAGGTTATTTTGAAATCCCCTGAAGAAATAGCCAAACATGCAGATAAATAATTGGTCCCATCCCCATCCAGATTCTCCCTCATCACCATATCATAAAGACCCTGTACTCTCTCCGGTCGGCGCAGGTACGTTTGCTGGTGTTTAGCTTTAAATGACACCAGGGGACTGGTATCCCAACACTTCCCTGGGGAGGACATTTTACTGTACTGTTGTTATTAGTTGCAGTATTTATTATTTGTATTACAGCGGTGCCTTGGGGCTTCTGCTGGGTCTGGGATCCTGTTAGGCTGGCTGCTGTGTATGTGCATGGAAAAGGCACTTTCTGCCTTAAAGACCGCTCGGGCTAAATAGAAAGAGCAGACAGAGTGGGAAGGCAAAGGGAAGGAGGAAGGGGTGAAATATGGAGTCACAGAGGACACCTCCCAGTGCAAAATACATCTCTTGGGGGCTGACTCTTCATAACATTAGAGTTCTCAAATTAATTCCCAGTATTTTCTTATTATTTAAACCTAAAGTAGAATTGGCTCCAATTGCCCACTTTCAGGTTAAGGTGAAGTTTCCCACCTGGAGTGTTCTGCTAACAGAAAAGGTGACTCTGACCTTTTGCTTCTGAAGTAGGATAGTTAGGGCGGTGACCGAGGGGCACTGGGGGTCCAGATCTCTGCTCCATTTGCTTTAGGATGGTAAACTGCCATCTGACCATGGGAAGGCAGCTGTTTCAATGCAAGTCTCACTTCCAGGGTTCTCTGGCTATACAACAGGGATTACTTCCACTGTGTCCAGCAGGCAGTGCTTTGAAAATTACTTGGATGCTTCTCCTCCTGCCCCTTTACAGGTCCTTTGAAAACAGCCATGTTTATGGGGACATTCAGCCAGCGAAATACTTGCATTCCAATTATTTTTTTTGAACAGAAGCTTGCATCTGAGATTGAGACAAGATTTGCATGTGGACTAATCAGTGAAAAATGTAACCACACCGTAATTCAGGGGGATTTAATAGAGTATAGTGGGAAAGAATTAGGGATGGCCTGTTATAAGACTCAAAATGCACACTTGGTTTGGGTCTTGCCAATATTGCTGCTATCCTAGACTGTTTTAATGAAGATATCTTTGGTTATATTGCACATACTAAGCCTTGTACATTTCTTCTTTTCTCTTTTTGTTTCCCCCACTGAAAATAAACAGATCTTTATATCCAGGAGAACTTAATTAGCATCATTAAAAAAAAAAATTTAAATTGTTGCAAACTGATACAAAACCCCCTAAGACCTAGAAAGCTCATCCAGAAGTGAATACATAAAGACCTGTTGGGATTCCTCAAGCACTTCTGAGCTGCTGCATTGATACACTTGCTTTACTAGTCATGGTTTTTCTACACATTCTTGCCTAAGGCATGACAAATTTAATGGTGTATGTTTTGCTGAATTGTTGACTCTTGTTTTTCATTCCTGCTAAGTTTCTAGTGAGGCATAAAAGAATGTTTGTGAGCAGGGCTCCAAGTGTACACAACTCTGCCATGTCTTCTCTTCTGCCCTGGTGCAGTCACTTCAGTTGAGCAAAGGATAGGTAGGAACTAAATTAGATTAAAAAGGAAACCCAGTTAAAGAACCAAGTTTTAGCTCCCCATTAATTGTAACTTCTCTAGTGCCTGGATAATTGCTCATAAATACCTGCTGAGCTGCCAAGCCTGTGTTAAGGCTTGTCAGTCTTCAATAAATCTTGAAGACTGAAGATCCTAGTCTTTGATACTACCCATCACTTCCCAGTCCAAAGGCAGAGCAAAACAAGGCCGTACCGCTGAGCACTCCAGCTCAGCTAATCTGGCAGAATGCATCACGATCTTTATAAATGTGTGAGAAGGGCTGCGCAAGAGCTCCTGGAAAGGTCATTGGTATTTTTGGAGCAATAAATCATGGAGGGAAAGATTTGCATTTTGGCTGTATAAAATCCAGGGCTGGATTAGCGAGAGCATACTTTGCAGTAATATTTCTCTCCTGACTTGTTTTATTAGCTTCCTTTAAACATGTTACATTATTGCTTATAGAATTTCATTTACTTGGATTGGCAGCTTGATAAATATGTCTATTGGCGATGATTTGGATTGCTCTGGGCATTAATATTATTAAAACCTGTCACAAGGAAATGTCTGAAAGATGACTTACTGTAAAGATTACAGCATGAAATAAATCATACAATGGTATTTGTTACCGTTTATGGCCTCTTGGAGCCGAGTCAATCCCTTTTTATGTTGCATTATTTTTCAAGTTTTTATAGCCTTACATTATATATCGCTGTCAGAAATGAACAGATGGGGTGTCAAACACGAGCCTTCTGAATAATTCCCACCCTCGGGTTATTTGTATGAAGGACAAGTGTAAAACTGTGTTCTCAAGAAAAAGGAGATAGATAGAGGTGGAGAAAGTGTTGTTACAGTGAGCGAGATCCCTTTTGTCAGCAGGCACATTGTGCTTTTGATCACTACCTGGTATTTACGCTACAGGGCGGGGGCTTTGTGGAAAATTTAGCTGTCTGTTGGCATAGCAAAACACCTCACAAGTTAGACAAGTTTCACGTTCCTTCAGCTTTACCTTCCTGCTAGAACAGGAGAGAGATGTGGAAGGAGTGTTTCGGTGACAGCCAAACCTCAGAAGGTTTGTAGAAAGGTGGAGAAGTGTGGATGCCTATAGGTACTGCTCAAGCACTTCAGGGGTGGAATTCTAAAGAGAGGTCCTCCTGAGCTATGCAGACGGCATCTCTGGAGTATGTCACGCATAAGAAAAATAAGGAACAGATATTTTGGGTACTGGGAGTTTAGGAACTGGTGTTATGCAGGGAGCTCCTCTAGGAAGAGGTGGTAATATTTTGCATTCTACTCATTGTGTTGGGAAGTCCTATATTTCTTGCTGTGTATTTTAGAGGACTGCTTGTCCGAGTCAGGCAGACAGGTTGGATGGAGTGATAGTTAACTGAATGTATATTTATCAGCTTAATTAGGTTTATCTGGGTTAAAAAGCATCAGGCAGGAGACATGATCTGTGCACGCTTCCCCCAGACTTCTCTCTTCAAAAACCAAAACCAGCCTCGGTTTTGGAGCATGACCTTCATGGTCTAAACGGATCCTTAGGTGCCCCAGTGTGTTCTGTCGATGCATGCCGGCCAAACCCTGCTCATGGGGCGCTGCGGTCCTGCCTTCACCAGAACTTCCACCAGCAATAGCCTGACAGGCCAGTGTGGTGGAGCAGACGTTTTAGTGGGTTTCTGACACAGCAGACCTAGCTTCCATGGCGTGCAAAATCTGCCCAGACTTGGTTTTGTGCAGACCGTGTTGTGTCTGCATGAAAACCAAGTCTGTTTACAGGTGTTGAAAGAGGGGGTTCACTTTTTTCCTTGTTTTCTTTGAAGCCCCATAGTAAATGCTTACTCCATTTGGGAGAGGTTACTGGTAACTGACAGAACTCCTCTTCCATCAGTGATTTACTTCTTGAGTCAATTTTGTTTGAATTTTGTATGTAGGCCTCCAGTTCTGTGGTGGTGTTTTTTCCTTCCCTCCTGGAGCTACAAAATACAGACCACTAGAGAGAAAGTCTCAGCCCTTGCCTGCCCTTAGATACAGCTTTTTTTCTTAACTTCACTTTGTATTCAGGCTTGCTGTACTTGGCACCTAAACACCCTGTGATTTTAGCCAGCCACCATTCCTTACCAATTTAGTCAGCTAATCCAAAGCTTATTCCAGCTTCTTTCTGAAGCTCTCTTTTCTTGTGTTCACATGCCTCTCTTGTTTCTCTGAGGCTTACCATTATAGATCAGAGAGCATTCTGCCTTACAGCCTCTCCCTGTATTCCCCAGTCCTTTTTTCTATATTTCATGTGGAAAATACACCACCTCTCTTCCCCAGGCCCTTGTCCCACAACTATCATCAAGCTTGCATAAGAGTTTTAGGATTCACACTCGCCATGCAAAGTACAGTTGTACTGCAGATTGTAACTGGAGTTGCACCCACCTGTACGTACTAATCCGATTCCACGTTATACAATAGTATAATCACTTAAAGAATTTGCATGACTGATGGTGTGAGTTCTGAGTGCATAAGGATAAGTTTCATAATTAGCTTTCCCTGTGAACTTGTGCAAACCAGTCTATTTATAATTTGGTCAGCTCCTGATTTTTAATGAGGGTGCTGAGAGTGACTGAAGCCTCTGGCAGCATGCATTTTATATTTTAATTACCCACAGTAATTCTGACAATTACACCAATGTCATAAATCACATCATAATGACCCATTAAAAAACCCCACCCATAGTTAATGATTGGATGGGGATTTAAATTAAACAGATCTGCAATGGCTTAGCAAGAAGCCAAAAAGCTCCATGGAGTTTTGAAGTCTTCCAAATCTTTTCATTGAGCTATGGCTCCAGAAGGTAAAGGAGCTTCATGCAGAGCTTTTCATAGGCCAGTTCCTGATTTCCTTGCGGGAGATTGCTTTTCATGGGATGAAATCCATTCTTGTGTGCCAGGCTAGAACTGGACTTCTGCAGTCTGGGTCCTGGTTCCATGGTTCTGGCCCTTAGTGAAAATCACCTCTAAGATGTTGAGTAAGCCAAGTTCTGCTCTTTAGATTATTTTGCTATTAATAACGTCACAATAAGTGGGTGGAAGTAGCTAATGGCTCCAAGCCACAAATGATCCCAAATGTTCCCAGTCTCTACTCTCCTGTAAACCTTGACAGATTGGGAGTGCTTAGTAAAATATTGTAACACTCAACACGCATTTACAAGACAGCGATCTGTCCCATGACGGCTTCCAGATGTGTGAGTGTGTGCGATTTCATAATTCAAGAACAGATTCTATTGCCCTCTGCAGATTCCCCCATCAGGCTGTTCATAAATGCTGTTTGTAATTAAATTAACCCACTAACTAGCCATGCAAATTTTGATAAGCAGTGACCAAAAAGAATGAAGACAGGGAATTGTTGAGATGCTCTCAAGAAATGACAAGGCTTTTTTCAGAGATTATTTATCAGTATGAGAGGATTTGTTTTTCCCCTTCCTGTTTGCCAGACTCTACTTTGTCCCTTCATACATGACAACTGTTCCAAGGGTTTTATCTAATAATTAGGAGCTGAATTTTGCCACCCCACTCAAGCTGTCTACTGTCTTACTTGCTGAACAGCCTTTCTGGAATCAAAGCATGCCTCTATTCTGTGTGTGGGTAGCAGGATCAAGCTTCAGTTGTTAAAATACAACCTGTACCCAGCCCAAGTAGCAGTCAAAGAACAAAAATATGCACATGCACTTGTCCATGACAAGGACGGGAAGCTGCATTTTTATCTAGCCATCCTGTGACCTCAGACAGAGAGAGGGAGACTTCAGCAAAGGTTTCACAAGGGATGTTATGAACAGTGAGCTGTTGTTTTCTGTCAGAAACAATGGCTCATAGCTCTGACACATGAGATCTGCCTGCAGGAGTATCATCCAGCATTCCCCACGATAACTGTGCTGTGTTCATTTGCAAAAGTGTTGGAGTTATTGCACCTGGTTTTTATCTATGGCTGAACAATGTGTCCTCCTATAGTCAAGTGTTAGCTGAGGGAGGTGATTTGGATGGAGGTTGAATGCAGAAGAGAGCAGATACCAAAAGCAGTGTCTTTTCTTGCACGTCCCTCTGAGATTTCTTTAGGGAAGCAGGGCCTGGTGCATCTCGATAATGGGCAGGCAGTTCAGCTGTCCTGCATCCTCCATTTCTCCAGCTTTGCCAACTCTTCAGACTTTGCCACGCAGGTACCAGGAGTTCTTCCCCTGTTCTTCTCCATCATTGCCTGTAATTCCGTATTAGAGAATCTTGACTCCCTTTGAAAGCGTGGGGTCAGACAGCACCTATTGCACTAGCATTTGGCCTCTGCTTGTGTCTGCCTCCCAGTGCTGCCTGTCTCTCTCCAGGCTGTTTTCTTAGCTCAGTTTAGCTTTATTGTTCGTGTTTGCAACGCTAATTAAAGCAGGAGTCCCTAAACGTAGAGGGGGACTGTAAGTATTGCTGCAGTGTAGATGATAACTGCCGACTATTTTTGTTTTACTGTATTCTGCACGACCACACTGACTTCACTGGGATTACATCTGCATTGCTTAGGGGCAGATTTGGTTCAATAGATGTAATTAAGAAAAATTTAACTGCTCATTTTTAAGATTTGTTGTACTTGTTGCCTGATGTATTTGTTAGTTATTGGATGGAATACTCTCTAATATTTTGCAATGGCACAATAATACCTCTGTGTCAATTAAGCCTCGTAGTTCCTTGCTAAGGTAGGGAAAGCACTTTGCTGCATTGTGATTGGAGTGAAATAATCCATGATGATGAATAAGCCAAGTCCAGACAAGCACAGTGTTCTCACAGTGCGGGCCTGGGAGCGAGAAAAGGGGCTTTGTAGCAGCCTTCGCAGGCACAGGCAATTTTCATTGTGTGTGTGAAACTCCACTCCTCCCTAAAGGAAAAGGTTAACATATGTGCGGATCTGGGAGTGATTCAAAAAACAATAAGAGGATTCCCAAATGGGATGTGAACCGAGCAGCCCACATGCCAAGTGTTAAATCATCCCCAAGGCTGTGGCACAGAGGCAGGGGAAGGATGTCGGGGCCTGAGTGCCGGGGGGCTGGAGCTTTCCAGATCCAGCTGCTGGAGCAACCTGCCTGTGTCGCGCAGGTACCTGCGGGTGTTTCCTCTCTGCGGACCTGTGCACAGAAAACTCTTGTGCCTAGATTTCTGGGGTGCTCCTCCAGGCCTTGTTTGTCCTGGGGTGCTGTGTGAGCAGGCTTCTACCCCTTTATCACTCTGGAAAAAATCAGGATGCAGAAATAAGCTCTGATTCCTGAGGATTTGCTGCTGTTCTGTACTTGGAGCACAGAAGGCAAACCAGAGGAGCACAGGCCTGGATGTGTACGCACGACATGAAAGACCCATTGTAGCCACATTTTCCCCCAACAAGGGGTGGAAGAGCTGATGTTAGAAGACTGCAGGCGAGGGATTCAACAAAGCTTTAGGGCTTTGCAAAGGCATTATGAAGAATTTAAAGATAGCTTGTCAGCGGGAAGTTGTTGGCAGCTAACAATTTGATAAAAGGACTTCTACTCCCTGCCTTCTAATGCTATAGACAACTGTTAATCACTTATGTTAGTCCTCAAATGAAGTTTGAAACATCTTGGACATGTCTGCCCATCTTCTAGTGCAACTGAGAGCTACATTATCTACTTTGATTCACAGCAACATGAGTGACTGGTTTATATTAGGTCATGGCTGTAGAAACAGGCAAAAAAATAAACATTTTACCATGTTGTAGCACACTCAGTTCCACTCTGCTACACTGGACCAAACTGCCATTTTGGATGATGTATGAGGTACTGAACTGGGGTTGCTTGCAGTATAAACCCAGTGTTTTCTCGGAGTCTAATGGTGGGCTTTTGTATCAGTTTGTCGGTGTGTTGGGCACAGGCTGATTCCACCAGGGGCTTGTGAACCAGACACTGGGGCACAGTACTTTGAAACCTTCAGCCCCTAGAACCCCATCTTCAGAAATGCCCACAGTGTAAAGCACCTCGTGCTTTTGTAAGTCAGCTCCATTTTTATGGCCTTTGGCAAGGTGGTCTTGTGCTTTTTTGATATTCTGTGTGGTGCAATCTAAGTGGTAAGGACGTCAGGTGAGTGTGATACGGAAAGAAAGGCAACACAGAGATGGTAAGGCACAGCACCATGTGAATGCAACTGCTGCTTTCTGGACTCGTGCAGAGCCAACAGTATTAACTGTGTACCCACAGCATTTGTGACCCACGTACCCTGCTAATAATGGCTGTAGAGGCTGTAGCCTGGAGACCACCTCTGCTTCTGTTGGGTTCTACAGCGTGTCAGTTCAGTGCTGCCTCCTCAGGCTCCTAAGAGTCCAGTGCAGGATGACTTACACGTGTCTCAGGAAAATGAGATTTCCCCAAGCATCATGCGATTTGCAGAGTGCATGGCAGAAGGAACCTGTAGCTGAAGCGTGCTTGTTAAATCAGAACGTGCTTGGCTTTGGCAGTGTAGATGCCAATACGATGAAGTGGGTTTCCTGCTGTCTTTTCACTCTCTCCCCCACTTGAGGGATCCAACAGGTGTTTCCTCCAAGGCATGTATATTTCCCATAATATTAGAATGAGGAGTTGTCATTTCTGACAGGTTGTGTATATAGATGATGGCTTTATTATGATAGAGATACATACATTGATTGATTGGTAAATCTGAGTCAAGTAAGGGAGCTTGTGAGAAGATAGTCTCTGACTTGCCAAAATACCATTTAATCACTGGCCTGACTCATACATCCTAATTTACCTTGCTACTATGAGACATGAGAGCTGTGATGTAGATAAAGAGGGCATCTCAACAGCAGCTGAAGATGAGCTCAACTTGGGTAAACTGCAGCTAAGAAGTTTCTCTGGTTTAGAGATGTGATGGTCAAGGACAGGAGGACAGCAAAGCCCTCCCAGATTCAACAGGAATGTTCACTGGTGCGATGCTGTTCTGCTGCAGGAGGCTCTTCTGGTAGGTGTGAGGTAGTTGCTTTTGGGAACCTCATGTGTCTTCCTTCTTGTTCTCCTAGCAATAAGTTGGAGCTTTAATGCATTGATCTGCCTGGAGGGCACAGCACTCTCTAGTATATTGCTGTTTATTCAGCAATGGAATCTTAACCACTTTTAAACTGATTTTGTATGCAAAGGTAAGAGACAGACCCTGCCTTGGAGGGGAGAGACTGAGGATTTACCATCGCTCCATTTTTCAGGAGCAAGCTGCAGATAAAGCATCTCAATAGGGTCGCGGAAAGACTGGTGGAGTGGTGGGAGCTGAAGGCTCATTTCCCGGCCATCTTTATTCCCTTATAATTTAGGTTGTAACCTGGGAAAGGAGAAAGATCTCCAAGGTAACAAGGGATCAGTAATGCCTTCCATGTTCATCTAAAGCAGGGCAGGCACCCTCTCTCAGGGGAGGATCTCAGCAGATGGACAAAGGAAGGTCTGACTGACATTTTCAAATCGTATCGGTTGTATTTCCAGACCTGTGTCTGTGACGTTATTGATCTGGATACCTTTAAGACAGTTTGGTTTATTTATTTAATGTGTCTAATCCGTAAAAGAACAAATCCCATCTAGAAATGGCAGGTTGTGTTCAGAGCTGCCAGAGAGCTGAGAGTAGGCAACCAAATCTTGCAATGAGGTGATCAAAGATTTCATCAAAAATACAGAATGTTCAAGCTGTTCTGCCAGCTGGGAGACTTGTAGCAGGCTGGAATTCATGCTGCTTGAAATGCTGCAGCTTCCTTCCAAGCAAATAAAAGGACCCTATTGCCCAGCAACCTCCAAAATAGGATTAGTCATTACAAATGGGCAAATGTCCCAATAGGACTGGAAGCTCAGCTCTGTGAATTGAAGGGTAATGTTTTGAAAAGATCTTACAGGCGGGTTTACATGAGGAAAAAGCTTACAACTGCTAGTGTGTCCTAACTCCCCATGTGCCACTTCTGTTTTGTACTGAGTGTTTTTGTGTAGTTAAGCTAGGCTGTGCGAGGGGCTCTTTATGAGGATTAGGAATGTCCACAAAGGAAATTAGTGCATAATAGCTCTTGCACCTCATGTTCTTGCAGTGCCTTCCTTTGCAGTCACGTCTCGGTGACAGACAAGGCCTCAAAAGACTGAGAGTGTAAGATGCATTTCTGGGAGTGAGTTGAGGGCTCGCTGGAGTCCTAGACCGTGCTGTGGGTTTTGAAAAATAAAATAAAAAAATGTTGTTTATGTGCTCAAAGGGGCAAGTGTATTCCCATGGGATTTGTCATAACACTTCAGCATTTTGGTCTGTCTGGAAACCATGGGCAGCTAGGTAGATGTACTTCACAGAAGTTCCTTCTTGATGTCCACAGTAAACATACCCAAAATGGTCCTCTAATCTTGACAAAGTGCACGTTAATAAATAAATTAAATGGGGGGGGGTGGTGTAAGTTTGATCCGTGAGTCTAATATGACCTATATGTTTGAGAATTAATCCAATTATTTTTTTCCCCTGGCCTCAGTAATAAAGTAGTAAATGCCAGACCTGGCCAGCCTCTTGGGCCCAGGTTGGAGGGAAGGCCTACGTCCTGTTGTAGTGACTTCAGAATGGCTCACCCGCCGTCCCTGCTGCTCATTCACTACTGTACTGACTGCTCCTGTTGGTCTTGTAATTGTGCATTTCCTCTGCAGATTTCAGCAGTAATGGTTTTTCCAATTGTTCCTATAAAATAAGCTATGAAATAGATTGTGTTTTTAATTGTTTAGCTTCATTCAGCAGAGTAATCGTTGGACTTCAGGCATGTTACATTAAATACAGCTAAAGGTTTCATTATTCTATTTAAACTAATCTAATTAGTTAGAGATGATCATTTAATTTGGTTATGATTCTAATCTCTCATCAGGAAACTTCTCCCTGACAAAGTCCCTTGTTTCTCTTTGGAAAAGAACTGCCAAGGAGTGAACGTTGCAGGGATACGTGGATCCCGCAGCTCCTGGTTGGTTCAGGTGGAATTTAGTGCAATGGCTCTGGCAAACCTGGCTGGCCAGCTTGGCCGTGCATCTCCCGGCCATGAGACACCACCCTCGGCAAAACCCACTCCCAGTTTTGGTACTCTTTCCAAAATGCTCCAAACTCAGCTGGCACAGATACAAATTTAATGTCCACCTCTCACTCTTAAGGATCCTTAATGTTCAGCTTTCTCCGATTTCTCCTTACCGCTGTTTCTTTGGTTTTATCAGGGTAGTGCTCTGTCTTGTGCAGGTCTGAGGGAGGGCAGTTGATGTCCAGGATTGTGCTGCATGCACCATTCTGTCTTCCAACACCCCTGCTTCAAGCAGACCTTCCCTGCTGGGACACGCGGAACTTCCCATCCCTGCAGGGAAGGCCAGCGCAGCCCTGCTGGGCTCCTGCTGCCTGTGAGCATGCTGATGGGACAAAAATGGAAGCTAAAGGAGGGGGGAATGAAAAGGTCACTGGTCGCTAGTCTGAGCCCCACAGCCTGTGTCTCCTGAACAGAAGTATGTGAGGGCCACAAGTCCATTTCACTGCAGCCGGCTGTACAGCCTAGTCCAGTTTCTGTAGCTACGGATAAGTGAAAGGTGCAATAAGCCAGCATTGCTCCTGGAAATATGCCTGCTCCTCCTGCACATTCTGTATGAGACACACCATGGCTGGAGGGTCAATGGTAACCAGCACTGGCAACTGCTGTGGTGTTTGCAAAAGCACGTGTGAGTGGAGGCCCCTTCCATCCTTCAGAAAGAAAAACGAAACCTTTCTCTTGAGGCTTGACAGGGTGGGTGCTCTGTTCCCAGACAAACAGAGCTCAGAACTGCAATGGAAGCAAAAATGACTTCAGCCCAGCAGAATATTTATTGTGTCTCTTCCTCCCTTAATTTGGCAAAGGAGTTAAGATTTGTCCTCCTCTTGAGAATGTGGAGTATTAATTAACTGAAGACGGGCTGAGAAATGGATGGCTCTCCTAAGTGTTTTCCCTATACTTTATTATCATTCTAGGCTTTTAAAACAATGGCTGTGCCAAAGAAAAGATTAGAGTGAGGCAGAGACAGGGTTGGGTTTTTTAATAATTGCTAGATTATATCAATATAGAGTGTATACAATCAGAACAGAAGACAAATTACTTACAAGGTATATTTGAGTAAGAGGTAATTGTGACTTGAATAGATTACTTTTATCTAATGTATTTATTGCTATGTAAACAAAGATGTATGGAATTCTTTATTGAGTATATATTGAGAGGAAGTAAATAGTATGCACTTTATATATAAACTTTGGCATCTCCACTCATAGAAGCAGATCTAGATACTGTACCTACTGAATCCTTATATCTGTGTATGGAAAAGAGAGACTCAGAGCAAAAGTTTCATCCTATCAATCACTGTCCTACTCCCCTCCAGCATTTTTTGTTTTATCACTCAACATTGTGGTGCATGGAGTGCAGAGCTCTGAACTACAATGCGTGTGTGGGAAGTAGAGATGTGAGCATCTGTTCGTCACAACCTTCCCCAGCTGCCTTGCAGAGTTCAACCTTCCTGCTTCTCTGAGGTGGTAGCTTTTCTCTTGCTTTGTCCTCTTCCAGCAGAAGACCTCAGGGACCTAGCACTGCCCTGGGTGTGATCAGCTGGGTAAGCTGAGGCATGGCTGGTTAGGCACTTGACCAGGCGGATCATTGTCAGAACCATCACCACCTGCATACTCAAAGGCTTTTTTAATCCACAAGCATCTATTTTTTTCCCTCATTTCCCTTGGGAAGACAGGCACATGATGAGTTTCATCAGAGATTTTTGCATCTCTAAGTATGGTGGAAAACAGTTATTTGTATGGAAGGCCCTGATGGAAAGCACCTTACCAGTTCAGGTGTCTTGGCAAGCCTTGCCACAGCGTCAGTTTGGAGATTGTGACAAAGCCCAAATCGATTGCATTTCTTTGTGGCTTAAGGTATCGCTGTGAGCATTTCACACCCAACAAACCCAGGCCTGTTCTGGTTATTCCCTCTCTCATTGCTAGAGAATTAGACATGTTGTAGAGAACCAGACCCACACAGAGGTAAACATTACTTACGCTTGCAAGAATGAGCATTTGCTAGGGTCAGTGCTGATGCCAAGGACTTCTAGTCTTTCCCATGGAAAAAAATCAGGTTTTCCAGTAATGCTGTAATTATCACCCTGTCATGTCACAAAGCAAACAGGTTGGCAAACCTAGGTACCAAACTAAATAAACTGTGGCATAATCTAAACATATAATGGTAATTAAATCTGACAGCTTAATAAGATACTGAAATTCAAATGTACAGTAGTAATCTACAATTAAGTAATCTTTTGTAATAGCACCCTGCCAGTTTGTGAGATTTCAGGTAGAGTGCTGTGTACTGTTTCGTAGCAAAAATATTGACATAAGGAGAAGGTATCCAGGCAATGATCAGACACCGATTCAAATCAACCAGTGCAGCACATGGAAGGTTACAACAAAGGCAGTGATTCATTTCAAGGCATTCTGTTGCTGCCACTAGGATGCATTCAGAGCTGTCTCGGGAAGGGCTTTCTGCTGTTGTGAGGGACTGTGATGCCTGACCCCTCTAATGAGGTCTTTGGCAGTCCACTGCCTAACCTCAGAGCAAAAGTCCATCTAGGAGCCTGTTAAGGGTTTCTGATCTCCAGTGTTTGCATCATCCTTTATACAGCATCTGAACGGGAAGTTCCATTTCTAGCAAAATCTTTAGTGGAGTAGATTCCTCCCTCTGGCTTGGATGCTGTCTTCCGCAACAGG
Source organism: Chloroceryle aenea (assembly GCA_013399075.1). Taxonomy (NCBI): domain Eukaryota; kingdom Metazoa; phylum Chordata; class Aves; order Coraciiformes; family Cerylidae; genus Chloroceryle; species Chloroceryle aenea. The sequence continues at coordinate 486,032 of VWZY01005342.1, forward strand.
CGGTGTTACTGGTACTCAGCTACCCAGGTGCTGTGCCAGGCAGCACAGGAAAAACCTACACGTCATGGGCAGGGAGGCAAGACTGGATGGGATTGAAACACAGAAAGCAGACTTCACACTGGGACCCATTCTACTAAACCAGCGAACGGGTGGGAGCGGCGAGGAAGTGGGAATGCCTTGCTTCTAGGAACTTCTGGGTGTGTCTCAAGTCTTTTTGGTTGCGGGGCTTAAAAAAACCCCATGGTATATGCTCTTGCCTTCATCCTTACAGCACATGTCCCGTCTATTTCTGTACAGCCTGCTTGAAGGGGAAGGAAAAAACATAACCCCCTCCCTCAAAAGTCCTCTGAGTGCACATTGGCTTAGTGGGGGTCTTGTGCCAAACAAAGCTGTAACCAGCACTGCTGCTCCGCAGAGGGCAATTATGTTTTAGTTATGATGTCAATAAGCAGCTCCCAGGAGAGCTTTTCTTTTTTTAATCCTTTGAAGCTCTGAGTGAATAAAGTGAGCCTTGGAAAAGCAAACCAAGGCAAGAAACTTTCTAAATATAGGAAACGCTTTGGGATTTTTGCATGCCAATGACTTTTTTTAGACATAGGTAGGAGATTTCCTGCATTTCTCAGTCTGAGCCATTGTGCCTTGGTTTCTTTCTGCTTCTGCTAACTTCCCTCTCTCCTCGTGTTGTTATTGACTGTTTCTACAGATGCTGTTTTCGGAGTGAGAGCATTGGGGAATCAATCACAGACATGTTATAAAAGGATCCCCATCACTACAGAGCTGAGTAAGTTATTCTTTAGGAGCAAATTTCACAGAAGCAATATGCATGCTGCATTATTTATTTACCTCGGGCCCTTTTTAGAATTCACAGGCAGAAAGCAACAAGCACTACATGTCCAAGGAACATTAAAAGGTTTGACTTAGATGTTAATTCACTGGCTTTGAAGGAGTCAGGACGGTTTATCAGGAGAATAAATATAACAAAGTGTTACAAAGGCCTCAGTGTGTAACAAAACTCCAAAGCATCCATTTAGGAGAAAGATAATGTCCTTGGTTTGTTTTGTCTACTCGACTGGATCTCGGGAGATGTGAATTCTAATTACATGGCCTGCATCCATCCCACCTACCCTAACATACTTCACTAAAGTAGATAAATCAGCTTAGTCAAAGCTTGCACGCGATGAGCTGTGTCCCGGAAGCAGCTGCTGAGCACTCAGTGGGCTCCTAAGTCCTGATATGCTAAGGAGCTGCTGGGGGGGGGGCGATGGGAAGATAAAATAATCATTCACCCTCCTGAGTGATTTCAGAACTCTTGTATTTCCCAGAGTGGTATTTGGATAGCTTGTGCTGTGATTCAGGCTTTTATTTCTGTTGTGTCCAAAAGTCTCGGAAATGTTTTGAGCTGGCTACTGAGGCCCAGCTCCTCTGAGAAGATACTGTGCAGTCAAGCTAACATCTTCAGACAGGCATTGCACCCCTGTGATTTCCCTCCAGGATGTGGTGTGTCAGTGGAGGGGAAAACATCTGCAATCTGTTGACATGACTTGGATTTTAGTCATGTCAGATCTTTGACAAAATAATGAATTGAGCCCAGTCCCTTAGCACATGGATGCCTGCCCCTGCTGTGGTCTTGAACAGCACAGAAATATGTTCAGTTACAGGGATGGACTAGGAAACAAAATAACCCTAGGAATTTAAAACCTGGAAGCATGAAACAGCTATGAAAACCAGCTGGAGCTTTCTTGCCATGGAATGATCTTCCTCTGAGTCACCCTGGTAGACCCCTGAGTCCCAGAGTTGTGCTGTGGTCCCAAAGATGCGCTGAGGGTGTGTAGTCAGACAGAGGTGACAGAATCAGGTGAGGTCCCACACTTCTCTAGAGGAGGCTGGGTATGAATTTCGCCTTGAGCAGGAGAGGTGTGTGTTGTCATTAGGCTCTGACATGCTGCTGCCTCTTCTTGCCCAATGGTGGGAAACGCAGAACAATCAGAAATGATAAATCAGCTGCTTTGCATCACGCTGATACAAGGCCCGTGAAATGGCAAGCTCTGCATGGGGCTTCTGCAGGCCCAGACCCACCGAGCTGAGCACAGTTTGGGATGTTGAGCGTCTCCTGAATCTGTGAGTTGGTCAGTGGGCTCAGAGGCGTTTTATAGATGGTTATTCCTAGGAAACAGTGGATTCTGGAAACACTTGCCCCAAGGAGACTGATGGCAGCGAAGTGGTCTGCAAAGAAATAGGAATCCTGTAGAAGTTTAGGAGAACTTAGAGGGTGGTGTGGAGGAGTAAAGCAGATCCCTTCTTGTGTCTGCAAGACCATGCCTTTCACAGCCATACCCCAGCTCGTCGTGCTGTGTAAGCCAGTCAGCGGAGTCGTACCGATTAACGGCGGGGGTAGGGCCAGCTCTGAACTCCAGGGCGGGTGAAATATCTGTGTTGAGAACACAGCTGAAGGATGGCACCAAGGCTGCAAGACAGCAGGAGACATTAATAGTATTGTGATTCTGGCTACTTTTAGTCATCCTTAAAAATGATGCACTCGAATGCTTCCTGACCCAAGGGGACATAACAGAAATCAGTCATTACTCACATGGAGTTGGTTGTGCGCGCTCTCTATTTTTTTAATGGGAAGATATGGGCTCTTGATTTCAGTTCCTCTCAGTCTTCTGCTGTGCTGCTGTTATTCATCAGCATTTTTGCTGGTAGTACCAGAGTGCCAGGACATACCTAGAATGTTCCACAGGAGCCTTCTGCCTGGGTGGACTTAGACAGTTCCCTCAAAATAGAAACATTAAGGAGGAATCACTTTCAGCGTAGCAGGAGTTCTGCAAGACTATCTCAGCCAGCGAGCATAAGGTTGAGGAAACAGTGAAGATCCCTGGAACTGTAGGACAGCTGTCCCACCCTGGTGAAATAATCATTCTAAACTGTTGTCAAAATTGAGTGATACTGTCAGTGGTGACACACGTGGGTCACACTTTGGTGGAGTTAAGCCAGGATTTTGGCAGCAAAGCAGCAGTCCAGCTTTGTAAGCTGGCATTTCCAAACCTGCCTCTTTTTTTTTTGCCTTTTTTTTCCTAAAAAGCCCCTTTCTTCCTCTTCACCCCAGCTCCCCACACTGCAGTCAAATTCCATATGCCTTGCTCTTAGCTCATGTCCAAGGGGATAGTGCTTGGGTGGCAGTTTTACAGAAACAGAATAAATACAAACCAAATCTCTCCAAGGGATAAGCAGTCCAAAATAAGTGTGTCAAGTCCAGTTACGCTCTTTTGAGAAGGCTTCAGTGTTAGGGAAAGTATTACGTTGCTGCTACTCACTGATATGTCAATCAGCCAGATGGTAATTAATGACTGCTAGTGTCAAGTGTAAAAGTAACTCAAGACATAGCATGACCTGTCTTAAAGGATAAAATTTCACTCAAGTGTAAGATTCCAAGTCTGTCCAGGAATGATCAGCACTCAACTCTGCTTTAAAGCAGGGGGGCACCTTAGGTTGGTTTCAGTCAATCTGGAAATACGGTGAAGATGGAGAGAAGTAGGTTATTGCTTAGAAATTGCAGTATCAGGGAAAAGATGTGTGAACTGCAGAGGGAAGGGGGAAGGGGGAGCCTTCAGCAGTCCAATATCACCTCCTTTTGCCCTCAGTGTGAGTAACTGTTGAAATTTCTCAAGACAGGCAGAGCAGGAGTGCTGTTTTCTTGTAGCTTGAAAGGAGACTGGCAGAAGAATCTGAAGAGCAGAATGTGATCTGTAAAGTGAAATGTTACCCCTTGGAAGCCTGAAGCAGAACTGGCATTTGCTTCAACATGACTCTTGGGGTCTCAATAGGCAGAAAACAATTCAGTGAGCAAGATCATTATGGCTCAGGTACTGTCATGAGCCCTGAATTCCCTTCCTGGTCCAGCTGTGGGTTCCTAAACCATATGGGACCAGTTCTAAAAGCTAAGTACACTGACACACAGAGTCAGTGGAGCTAAACAACTGCTTGGTGATGGGAGAAGGTTTCTGCCTTTGTGTGTGGAGGTGTTCCCAGGAAATCTGCTTGTTTGAAGCTATAACCAAACATCAGCTGGTGAAAAAGGTAACGTCTCATGGGCACATCACAGAAATGTTGCTTCTTTAAAGTCAGCTTCAAGACCCATTCTAAATGCAGCGTGTTATTTCCTGAGTACGCGGCACACACAAACGCACACCTCTATAGTTCCCCGCCTTTCAAATTCCTGCAGTGTAACTCAGCAAAGAAAGTACAGAATGAGGGTGACATGCAAATCCTATTAATTCATCCAAGTATGGAAATGCAATCCTTTTGATGTCAAAAAGTACAGCAATGATATGTTAAAGAGCTCAGCACGCTTCTGTTAAATATGTAAAGTGCAGATTCCCCTGAAGCTGTATCACTCCTGGATAACCCTGGACTATAGCTCCTTCCTTTAAGAGAGTGAGAATTACTCTAACAGCATTATACCCCTTTGCCCGACAATACGGTCAGATGTTCTTAAGCGGATTTGAGTTTAGCGTGGATTTAGTAACACCATTCCTTCTCTGCAGCTTGTTTGGTTTCTTTGCTCAGGCAAAGGCAGGTGACAGATTCCACAAAGTGGCTCTATGGAGGAAATGAGCTTTTGAGAAAGGGTGGAAAATAAGTTATTTGATGTGCTGCAAGCAGACGAAACACTTTTAGATTTTTTTTTGTTGTTACTTGAGCTTCAGATCTCCTAGAGAGACATTTAGTCTTGATTTGAGGATTTTTGAGGAATCAAAAAATTCATCACATCTTTCAGCAGCTGTTGCAGAGACTAATGAGCTTCATTTAAAATATATGTATCCCATCCCTGGGTAACATTAAGCTCTCTGTATATTGTCTCGTTATTCCAAAGAATTCCACACATACAGTCATTGCAACAAAGCCCTCAGGCTTCCTCGCTGTCCCAGATGCTCAGCTGAAAGGCCCTACAAAGTGGCCTGAGCCTCACGTGCTGCCCCTCAGGTTTGGGCCTGCTGGGCCTGCCGGCAATCCGAAGGCGCTGTCTGTGGATCTGCTGTTCTATTGTTCCGCTCAACGCTGCAACAGCTGACGACCCGCGACGGCCTGAGGATCTGCTGCCAGGCAGGAATGCAGGTAGTACAGGCACCTTCAGACCAGGGTCAGGAGAGGCTGTGAAAGGTTATTAAGGCCCCCGCAGTAAATTGTCTGTGTTCTTAGGGGTGGCAGTTTGAATTTGGGTAAATGTTGACATGAGATTATTGCTGAAAACAGTATTGTTGAGCTTTAACAACAGACATGTCAGAGTAAAATGCTCTCTCTGAGGAAATGGGCAAAAACTTGAGTTGCTGCTGAGCACTGCACAGACCAGACCCAACTACAGCTGAATGGTGATGACTCCACTGCTGAACTTCTCCAAGTTCCAGGACTCCAGCACACTAAAATGCATTTTTCTTGCAGACATAAATGAAGATGCTGGATTGATACACATGAAAAGACAGAAAAACAAAGCAAAAAATCCCCATGAACTTGTAGCATGAATCAGGTCCTGCCTGTATGTTACAAAGTCAGTTGAAGGAAGGGAGAGTGGTGGTGTTTGAGTTTTTCCTCTCCCTCTTTCCCCTAACACTAATTAGGTTTGAAAGACTGCAGCTTGAGTCCAGATACCACATGCCGAGAAGAAAGGAACCCAAACAGCTGATGCAGAGTTCAGACTAAACTAACTGCAAGCTCCCCAGGGACATCACAAGGTAAACCTGATAGTCTCTGTCATTTACAATCATTATCAGGCAGCTGAGTCTCTGTAATTTTGCTAGGGAGCCAATTAACAGATCCCTGAAGCTCAAGGATAAGGTCTTGGTCCTTTTTCTATTTTAGACAGGAAAAGGGGGAAAGTAAGTCTTTGTTTCAGATACTCCAGAAGCTTTCGTAGCCAGGGGAATGGTCAGATCTGGGCTTGCTCTCTTCCTGTTGGGGAATAAAACAAAGCACGGGGCTTGAGAGTTAAGCAGCTGGCTGTAGTGTCCGGCTCTGCAAGAAGCTGACTGTGTAACCTTGGGTGAGTGACTTTACCCGGGTGCTAATGCTGCTTGCTGCACACGGGTAATAGAACAGCACGCTTGCTCATTTAGATAATGAGAGCTTTGGGGAAGGGATTCTCTTGTCACTTGTTTGGCCTAATCTAAGGATGGGTCCACTGAAACAACGTAAGTAAGAAGCAAGAGAAAATCTTGGACCAAATCTTCAAATGGAAACATATCTGTGCTTGGAGAAGTTTGGAGTTTGGATTCAGGTCTGAGCCTTAATGTGTTGGACTCATCTTTCCTGGAACAAACTAATCATACATCATCAATTCAGGACAGATTGCAAGTAGGAATCGGTGAACCACGCTTAGAGCAAACAAAATACATAGGAGGTATGCTTTCCTTTTGCCAGCCCTTGCAGACCTGAGCCCGAGCCAAGACTGTCAGCTGATCTCTTGGTAGGAGTTTTCTGGCCTAAAGTCACCCACTGTATACACAAACTTAGATAAGAATTTGTGCACTGGATTCTGTTTACCCTCTGGCACAAGAAGGCTTCAGTAATAGTGTCTGGGTCCATTCCCTAGCACGCAGTATTTTAAATGGACAAGGCAGTTTAAAGGTGGAAGGAAGAGCCTGGGCAGCTTTTGCAGTCCTTTGGCTACAAAGGGTTCTCCATACAGAAACTCTACGAGCTTTCTATGTTGTCATCTGAACCTTTATTTTCAGCTGTAATTCAGTCTGAGCAGGGCACAGAGAAGGTACCATCCCTTTTTCTTCCTTAGTGCTCTATTGCTTTTAAATACCCATGCCTGGACCTCTGTGTTGTGATGTTAAGCAGGTCTTGTGCAATGTTAAGGCATTTTTATTAAGAAAACTGCAAGAAACACCCAAAACCTGTTTACTCATCTTGGACTATCTTGCCAGCAAACTCTTCCATCAGAAGTCATCTGCTTTTCCTCAAAAATGGAGGCCAACGTTGGAAGTGCTCCTTCAGGATTGAGATACAGTGCTGCTTTTTTTTTTCCCCCTTCTCCTCAAGATGTGTTTGGTGCAGGACTGGCAGCGATGACACCAGCCATGCTTTGCCAGCCTGCATTCACAGCATCTCTGCCCTTTTCCAGGCAGACAGCATGCGGTTCCCTGGAGCAGGGCAGAGAGGGGAGCCGTGACAAGGGGGAGAAGGGCCATCTTTCCCTTGGCTTATTCCACCTTTTGTTCTTTTTCTTGAGTGGCTATATCTGAGCAAGCAGTTCAGCTGCTCCTGGAAGAGGGAGAGAAAGCCTAAGAAAGGTAAAAGCATTAATGGGTCAAGGCCTCCTTTGCATAATTCTATTATCACCAGGAAGATTCTGCAATAATCATGTTAGGCATGTGCTCTGGAGCATCAAAGTGACTTGTCTTACCTTACTTTTTGATGTTAGACAGGTTTAAATGCTTTGTACAGCTGAGGCACCTCAGACAGCTGATCAAGAAAGCCTGTGCTGTTCAAGCAAAGCAAAGGCCTGTTTTGCTTTTTTTTAATGTCAACAATGCCACATTCTTCCAGCAACGAATAATCTCTGTTGTCACAAACTGTGAAAAGCAAAGGGGTAGGAGAGAATCTGTGTGTGGGTGCATGCCAACATGCTTTCTGAAGCTACCACCTTTGAATCTTCAGCAACAGTATCTTCTTGTGTATTGTTTGGGTCAGGTATTTATCCACACTCAGCTCCCGCAGTGAAACCCACCCTGTGGTACACGGAGCTGCCACAGGATCCCTGCACCATACTTTGCTCCCTGCACCCGTTCTGAGCTGTAATGGACACCTCAGTGGGGGGCTGCTGATCCATATTGGTAGGTTTTACTTTTTTTAGCAGTGCTGCCAGAGTCAAGTCCAGTTGGGTTCTGAACATTTTTGTGTCCGATACAATCAGCAGTCCCTGACCCCAGTCAGCTTAGATGGTATACACAAAGAGGAGTTGCAACAGAAGCAGAGGAAAGCAGATGAGTTGTAGTTTGCTCAAAAACATGTATCAGATTAGTGGAAAAGATAAAACCAGAGCCCAGATCTCCTGATTTCTCTGCTAGCAGCTTTCCCACCAGGCCATTTAGCATTTCTGCTCTCAGATCATCATTCCGTGGCCACCCTCTCTAGGGAGTTAACAGTCACTTCCAGAGGTGGCTCGGATAGCCTCATGGAGCACTACCTGATGAGTTTTTCCATGTGTTCTAAGATGGTCAGCCTCCTTACGGAAGCAGACGAGTATCCTCATGCTTTCAAACAGGAGAGTGAGTTGCTTGAGATGACCCCATCGGTCAGCTGTCTTGTCAGCTGGGCTGTGCTGTCGTTTCAGGCCGGGACATGACGAGTGGAGCCAGGAAGCTCTCCGGAGATGCGTGCAGGGATTTGTAGACTCTGCAGAGATGCAAATACACTAAAGCACTTATCCAAACACAGGCACCCACCTGGATCTGAACACTGATAGGGGCACAGCAGAGGCCTCTACAAAGAGCACTTGCCCATAAGGAGCTGAACGTACACATCCAGGCCAGGGCTGCTTTCTCCCTCCTCCTTTCTGCAGTCAGATGCAATCCAGCAGGATGAGTAGTGAAGGATGTCAGTGCTGTGAGCTGGGCTGGGCTTTGCAGTAGAGCGTGCTGCAGGTGCTGACTGACACATAGTCAATGAGATCTGAGGAGAATCCAGACTCTATAAATGTTAGATGAGGCAGGCTGGGCATTGACAAAAACAAGAGGTGGCTGCAAACACCAAGTGTCATTATTCTCTGAGCAGGGATGGTGAGAGGCCTAGGAACTTCCCATGGAGATTAACTACTTCACAGCAGGATGAGGAGCTGTCTCCTGATGTGAAAGGACATCCTGTTGTCCTGAGAACACTTGGGAGGAAGGATGCATGACAGCAGGAGTAGCTTTTGAGGGCGTACATGCAGTTTTGTGCAAAGCACGTATCTTGAGAGATGATTTTACTCTGAGATAAACTCCGAACACCTAATGGCTTAAATTAATGCCAGAACAGAAGGAGGTCTCTCAGTCATTAATTGGCAGTGGGTTCTCGAGCCTTTTCCTGCTGAAGGAAGGGCTCTTTGCTGCTTTCCCATCCATCTACTTCAGCTTATTCTCTTGACCTGCCACCAACGTACCATAAAGCCATAGTCTTATTCCCCACTGTCTCTCTCGTGGCCAGTTACGAAAGGACTAGAGCTGTTTAACTGCTGATTGCTTCTCTTCTTGCAGCGGGAGGCCGTGCAGAGTGAATTAGGTGAGCTAACTGTATTAAGCAATCTGGAAGTGCATCATTAATGCTTCTGACACTTCTTCTGTAGTACCCATGTGCTAACTAATAAGCATTAGTGACTGAAGTTCCTTCATTTCCCCGAGAACAGATGTAGCTAGAGCAGCGAAGTTACAGACCCGGCCCACTGGGCTCTAGCTCTCCACGAGCTGAGGTGCTTTACCAAGCTCCTCTATCCTGCACGGGGGTAACGGAGTTGGCTGGTGTTTCTAGCTTCTGCTAAAGCTTTAATGGAGAACTTGGCTTTTTGCAATGCTGGCTTTGTTTTTTTGGTGACACAAGATTTTTCTTTGCAGCCAGAAGGAGGAGCCACATCAGTCACTGTGACTTGGAATTTGGTTGTCTTGTGAGGTTTTCTGCTGGAAAAAAAAATGCAACCCCACTGAGATTCATTCTTTCCCCTGTGGGGCAAGGGGAAAGGATTATTAGTTTTCTGTGAAAGGGAAATGCTCTTATTTTAGTCCATCTTTTTTTTTTACAGAAAGTTTCCAGGGTTGAGGTTAAAGGTTTAGTTTTATTTTCCTCTCTTTTTTTTATTCTGGACTAAGCCCATACCTTAAAGAAAGTGTTGAAGTACTGGTGTGACTTGATATTGCGACTCTGTAAAATACAATCTGTAGAGCAGGCATTTATTTCCCCCTTCTCATCTTAGTCCTGTTGAGTACTCTGCCAGCAGTTGAGCAGCACATGTACCCAGCTCCTTCCCTTTTCTATGAGAGCAAAGCACTGGTGCTTGCCAGCAGTGAGCCTTTTGTTTCCAGCAGCGTGGTCTGTCTTATCCAGGCAACTACCAAAAAGAAGCAGAAGTCCCGAATGCCAGACTAATGCATCAATCATAATTCCTGAGCTGCCAGCAGTCATGTAACTGCTTAAAGACCTCAACAGCCCTCTGGCACTTAAAGAAAAAATCATCTAATTAATCACAGGTGAAACAGCTTGGACCTGCTCCAAGAGCCCCTGAATTTACTGCCAAGCTTTGATGCTAATTTTCCTTCTAAGTAACCCCCTAAAGAAATTTACGATTAGGTAATTAAAGTGATGAATAAAGAGATACTTAGAAGAAGGAGGGGGAAGAAAAGGGGGAAAAAAAATGAACCTTGAGTCAAAAGCCTTAAATCGCCTCCCCTCCTCAAAGAGAAATGTTAGTCATTTTTGCAGATGCATTGTCTCTGAAAATTGGGTTGGATTCCCACAAGAGGCTTGAGAAATATTCCTTCAATTAATGTTTGCATAACCAAATAAAACAGAAAGAAGGAACTCCTAAAGAGATTGTCAGGTCAAGATGGTTGAGGCGGGGGGAAAGGACTTGTGGTTCTCTCTGAGAAACACAGACTGTACAACTTTTGCCAGTTAAGTTCTTAATAGGTCACAAATGCTGTATCATGCTTGTCAATGTCCTCTCACATTCTGCTTTTTTTTATTTATTTTATTGGGTTTTTTTCAGAGGAGAAGGAACTAGGTAGCCTTTGATTTTGTACCACATCAAACTCCATGTGAGGAGCCAGAGTTTAAACGTGGGGACGCAAGCTGCCACATTTTGAGGGTGCCTAGATTGTTTCACAAAAGATGCAGATGTGGCCCCAAAACAGACCAAAAAAAGCTAGGATCTAGATTTAAAACAAGCAAACAAAAAAAAGATCAATCCACCTGCCCAGGATGTCACTAGCCAGGGTTTTGCTGCTGGCTTTTTGGCAAAGTCTTAGCTAATTCTTTCCTTTTGCCCAAAAGTGAGTCTTAGAATAGAGGAAACGTCCTTACTGTCCCATAAAATGAAGAGTAATGGTGGTGGAGGGGTTTTGTAAGGTCCCTTTGTGGCGGGGGGAGTATTCTCCCTCCAGGACTACATCTCACTTTGCGTTCTGCATTTTGATCCCAGGCCCTGAAGCGGCAGAAAGTCACCACACACTCACCTTAGCTCGGCTCTGGGAGTGTGCCCAAGACTCTGCTTCACACTACATGGTACACCTGACCTTCCTCTGTTAATAAATGCCTGCTGACCCCGTCACGTGGCCCCTTCTGCTCTGCCTGGCACTGAGGGAAGAGCTGCTGAATGATTTTTGAGGAGACCAGAGAGGATAAAAAATGAGAAAATGGCAGATTAGATCTGAGGTGACAGAGATGAGAAATAAAAGCCATTAGAGCCCATTTGCAATGTGCCCTCATTGAGTCAAGTTTCAAGGTGTTTTTCCAGATTATTAATAGCCTGACAGCAGTTTCTGTACAGGAATCTGATACAGGAAATAACACTCATGTATACACACTGCAGTGTGGAGGGGAAAGTAGAGTCCCCTCATTTATTTACTTGAAGAGATTTGAAATACAGCAAAGCAGCCAGCTGGGTTACAGACAGAATAAACATTCTCCATTATAATCGTGGCATCTTCAGACACACATCTCTATAAGAACGCAGTGCTATGAACGTTGCTCTGGTAAAGCTCTGCAGCCAGCCTGGGCTGCGCTTGGGGCGGCTCTGCCCAAGTGTGGAGAGCTTCGCTCTCAGTCGTTAATGGCTCTGAACCTGGGGCCCTCTTGGCTGTTTTGGACACTTAAAAAATCTCCCAGGAATGTTTTTACTCAGAGTGGCAGGCTTCTTTTAAAACTTGGTCAAAGTTTTAAAGAGATCTTTTCTGTCTCAGCCCCCGCTTACCTGAATTTATCTTGTCTTCTCGGTCTGATACCCAGTGAAATAAAAGCTGGAGAGTGAGGGAAGCACGGGAATACTTGGGCGTGTGGGAAAGAAAGGTTAAAAATTTCCCAAAGTTATACTTTGTAGTTGCATGCTTGTAAAAGAGAAATACCAGGTGGGTAGTGCTTTGAACTTCACAGGGCTTTGTGAGACTGAGTTGTCAAATATGAGTAATTGTAGCTTTCTTCATAAACAAGGGGTGGCACAGAGAATGTGACTGATGCAGTCCATAATGCCCACGGGCCAAACAGACATTCAGCTGAAAGAGAGAAGCTCTTCAAACATCATTAGATGTGATGTCTGCCTGTCTGTGTCTGTTGCTTTCTATTAAACTTTAGTTTTTACTTCCTCATCTTATGTTGGAACCTAACTCTGCTCGTGAGTATTACTGGGCAGAAATGATCAAGTCTTGATCTGTATTGCTTGACCCATTGTGCAGGGAGCCAAGCTAATTACCAGTAGAACTGGGCAATCAGCAGTAGAAACCAGTTTTACCCATTTTTTTTTCTACTCCTTTCTGAACACTCTCTACCAGGCAGCATGTCTGGGAGGATGTGCTGCCATGCAGACAAGCAACACTCCCGACAGATAAAGAGTTTTCCAGGGGTGATTGCATAGCCTGAGCCAAAACCAAAGCAGCTACCCCCTTCCCTTATTTTCATGGTCTCACAATTAATGATTTAACTGTAACTGTTGCTTGCATGCTGGCAATCTCGGTTCTAGCTGCACATGAGCCTCTGCCTTGCAGAAGACAAAAGTGAACTTGAACCACTTGGTTGCTTTCTAATGAAACAATATCCCTGCCAGGAGCTCTCTTCCAGGAGGCGGATGAGACAGCCTGAAAATCCCCTTCTGCACTAGGGTCAGTTACTGCTCTGGGGAGAGTAAGGACATAGTTCCTAACCCAAGATGCAGCTGAGCACGTGCAGTTCCTTCCTTACTTTGGTACGTCTTGTGGATACAAGAGCATTTCCAAATAATGTATTACTGTGAAAGAGAACAATGCCTTGACAAAAAGGCAAGGCTGAGGGTACCTGTCTCCCACCAGCTCTTGCTTTCACACCCTTACTAGTGCCATATAGCTCACAGGATGTGAAGAAACATTTGTAATTCCTTGCTCAGCACTATTCAAATTCTTGGACTTGACATGTATGCTGCAAGTTGCTTTGGGAGCCAGCAGGTGCTATAGCATCTTACCTTCTTGATCCAACTACTGGTGTGAAGAAATTCAGATTCCATACAATTGCACTTGAGCTTCCAGTAGCACTAACTCAGCACTTTATGTTTTCCAGCGAGGTGAGGTAGGGATCAAGCACTTTGCTCTGTAGGTTTCTATTTGAATAAGCTGTTAAAACCTGGGATTTTGTCTCTGCAGAGACTTGATGCCACGTTGAATCAGTCTGAGGAGTTTTCTATTGGAGGCTTAACCAATATTCTACTTGTCTTTGCATTTTGTGCAGTGTCTATGCCACTGGCCTTCCCCTTTTTATCCTTGATGCTGCTGCTTATAAATTCAACTTGTCTGAATTCTCACAGGGCAGCCACTGTTACTGCATCTGACCAGCTCATACTGCTACCTACAAAGTAAAGAATTTGTTTCTCAAGATTTAATTTAAAGATGTCCTTCATCTTTTACTAATAACTAGTAGCTTTTATTCTCAGATGACAATATACTTTATGTGAGGAAAAAAATGCTTTCCTTCTAAAAATATGTGAAAAGTGGCTTTTTCAAATGTTAATTTTTCAGTAATGTTTTTCATTGATGGTGTTCTCCAAACTGTAGTTTCTTAATCAGCTTAAGCCTGCAATGGTAAATGATACTTCAGCCCTGCAAGACAAAACATAATACCAGCTCCAGTGTTGTGATCTCCAGCTTGTAAACCACTATCCCCCAGGATGAAAGGTGCCCATATAACAATAAGGCATTATTATGCTTCTTTTATTACTTTGTACACGCATAATTTACTGACTGCTAAAAAGCCCCTGGTGGAATGCCTCTTTGATGTCATCTGTCTTGCCTAAGTGGTGGTTACCGCTTGCTTCTTTCCTACCCAACTAGTTGTGATGCTGCCGATGGCAATTTTACTGGCTGAATTCCTTCCTCCAGTAAAATCTTAACTAGTTGAACTGTATCTTCAAACAGGTCCACATCTCCCTCAATAAATATCAAAAGAGAAATCCAGCTTAATATAAACAGAGTATAGCAAAATGGTGCTATTTATATGGTTCAATTTCCCTTCAGTTAAACCACTAATGGCACATATAACTCTCATAATTAAAAGCTACATCTGATAGAACAAAGTCATCTGTGGAAGTGAAGAAAGGGGAAGATGAAAGCGCCAGCAATACAAAGCAAGAGTCCAGCTATGGGTCTGTACATGTCTCTTTTCCCTGTTCTGGGAATCAGCCAGAGCCCTGAAACCTCTTTTGACAAGTAGCTCCTCTGATGACAGATGCTCCCCGCAGCCTCCACAGGCTGCAAACAGATGCATTGTTCTTGCTGTCAGCTCCCCATTGAAAGGTGATTCCAGTAAGCAGCAATTGGCCTGATTTGTTAGCGTTAGTCAGCAAGTGCATGGATCAGATTTGCTACCAAGGAAAAGAAAAGGCAGGTCTGAGACTGAAAAATCCGTGCTTATAATCAAGAGCTTGTCTGGGTGTAAATCTTGCTCTTTGGGATGTGAAGGACGTGTTTCAGTGTTGACTTCCAATTCCTTTACGTTTTAGAAGAGGACTCAGTTTTGTCAGAGTGATCTGGATAAAGTGGTCACATCCCTTTTCAGGGTTGTCACCCAGATGCCCTACAGACTTCATTGCTGTGGCAAGACCTGGTGGCTCCAGCAAAACTCTGACGTGGAGAGGGAACAAATCACCGCAGAAACACCTGACATTTGAGCCAGAGTGGGACTGTGGCTCAGGATAGGGTGAGGGGTGAGGCGGGGAAGCTCTGGCAGCAGGTAAGCAGAAAGCCCACTACTATGGTGCTAGGTGTAGAGTCAAGCTGGTCTGTACCTTGCCTTTTACAGAGCACTGGAATTGCTCATAGTGCAGAAGTGTAGAGCAGGCACCAGCCAAAGAAATGGAGCAAATGATTAACACCAGGCATGCAGGTTGGAGCTGCAATTGCACCTGGTTTGGGTTTTTTGGAAGGGTTTTTTTCAGTATTTCTCAGCATTTTTTCCCCAGCCTTTCCCTTTCTCTCTCCCCCAGCACAGCTAGAAGTGGTCCATTAGTGTGAATGATGCGTGTCACTGCATGCTGATCTAGGACAGAGCTCAGGCTGCTTTTCTGAGCATTATTATGCACCAGCCAAGATTCTCAGTGGTGATTTAAAATGGATTTTGATTTTAAAGGTGTATCTTAAAAGCACCTGGTTTTCTAAAAATGGAAAAGCTACCCCGTTCTCGCTATCTGCACATCAGAAGCTCTCATATTCATTGTGTAAAAATAGAAGCATCCCAAAGTATTAGTCTCCCCTGGAAATGCTCTTAACACAGCCCAGTTTCCTTCTAGCCTGCAGCTGGTGCTCCCTGCTCATTGCATGAAGTGCCCAAGTGTAAATGACGGCTGGTGGGAGAAGCTGGCCACTCAGATTCGAGCAGGTTGTGGTCACGTTACTCTGCCTGTGAACTGCAGTCACAACCTCTACTGTGTCACCATTTGGAGATGGTGCTTCCCGCAGCACCACAGTTCATTAGAACTGCTCAGCTCTTGCAGTTCTTGGTCTAAAGGCTCAGGGATGCTATGCACATGAATCTGAACTCTGTTCCACTCGGCGAGTGACTGCGTTCCCCACCATCATCCACGTGTATCTGCCCTTGGGCGGTCCTCTTGTAAATTCTCACGTGTCCCTGACCAATTCTGCATTGCCACATCCCTGGTCTGGACCAGTTCCCTTAACCCAGCTCCACTCCAAAGCTTTTCCATGGCTCAGCATCTGTCCATGATGTTAGATACTCGAGCTGCTTGAGTTGCTTCTCTTCAGAGCCTTGCGTCTCTCACTTCCCTTGTGGAGTTCTTTGCAGACAGGCTGTTATTGCTTCAGCTGGTCCATAACACAACAAGACTGGAAATATTAAGCCTACTTTCTGCCTCAGAATTTAGTCATTAAAGTCATCTCTCTAAAGCTTGTAATGGCTACTGGTTGTTAGCAGGAGAAAGGAAATGTATTTATCGGGGATAAAAGCCTTAGAAATTCTAACCTGAGCAAAGTTACAGCTGCTCAGGTTATTTCAGCATTTGCCCCTTCTCCTTCTTATTAATGCAATTCAACAAGTTAAGCCTGAGCAACTGTGTCTGACCCCATGGCTAGAGTAACATCTGTGACTGTACTCTGTCATTTGCAAAATGGAACGGCTCTAATCTCTTGAGCACACTGCTCTGCGGTGACATTTCCAGGACATCCGCACTCCAAAAGGCATGCAGTAGCCTTGGATTAGAGTTTAAAATAGAAATGTGTTTGCTTTTGTGTACAGCATGGGATTGCTAAGGAGAAATAGCAGTGGGAGCGTGCAGTTGATTGCGTGACCTGGGGTAGTCGTATGGTTCAGAGGCTTTCACGCGGTGGGACCTGGTCTGCTTCTCACATCGCAGTGATACACTGAGCAATTATTCAGCTTAGGCAGGGAGAGCTGTTACCTGCTCCTCTTAAGAAACTGTTCACCTCAGTAGAGACAGTGCTAATTACAAGAGGTTTAAATTAGAGCAGAACTAAAGCTCACTCTTTAAAAATACCTGGCTGAACTGAAGTGCTGCCAGTGGAACATACAGTCAGGAGAAGGCTGCTTGGTGCTCACCGTGACGTGGTAGGAAAGGTGCCATCGTTTCCCTTGGTGCAGGCTCCAACCTGCTGAAGGTGTCTGCACCCAGCAGTGGGGGGCAGCCGAGGGGGGCCAGTCTGTTTGGGAAGCTGTGGCCGTGCCGTGTTGTGTCCTAGCTATGGAGCGTTGCCCTTAAGCTGATGTGACAATGCACCTCCTGGCTGTTCTGCAGGCTCAGCTGGTACCAGCTCAGGTCCCCTCTACCCTTCTCTGTAATACAAAGTAAAAATCGTTGAACTTGTGTTTCTAAAAGTGTTTTTCATAACTGTAAGCCTCTTAACTCTGGTTTTCTAACAAACAACAGCTGAAATGCTTTTGTTTGTTTGTTTTAGGTAGGATATTTTTTAAACACTCCCAGCAAGCTGTTGTTGTTCATCTGTATGTTGGTAAATAGTTCACCTTGGGAGAGGCAGTATTTGAGCAAACAGGGAAGTGCCTGGGGACCAGGCACACAGCTCCAGAGTGCGGGAGAGCAGACACAGGGCATCTGTCCAAAAGGCAGCTTGGTTCCAAAAGCCCGCTGGTTTTCACCCTGAGCTGCTTGCATAAGCATCAGTCTGTGCCTCTGGGAACCTTCTTTGGAGCCGTTGCTCCTGGAACTTTGATTTTGAGGTTGGAAGCCTGGAGGTCTCTGCCTGACACAGGGAAGCAGACTTTCTCCTCTGCCCTTCCTTCTTCCCCTCTCCCTCATCCCAACGCCCAAGTGAACTCCCTGGAGCCAGGTGCTGCCCAGCATGGCCTTGTGTCCTCTCATTCTGTTCTGCAGTGGCACTTTTCTGCTGGTTTGTAGAGAGCATCCAACTGATTTATTGCTCCCAATGTCTTTTAGTTTGTAATAAAGTTTTCAGCAGCTCTGTCGAGCCCGCTCCCCGCCCCCATGCACGCACACATCCCCGCGCTTGCTTTGTTCTTCTCACACATAATGTCAACTCATAAACCTTTCATCAAGTCAACCAGGTGGAAAAAACCCATTACTGAAAGAAGTGTTCATTCAGGTTCAGGGGGGGAAGGGAGGGAAAGGCGGAGGAGAAAGTTCCACAATGGAAAAAAAAAGGAAAAAAAAGAAAAAAAAGCGCT